>JAPCYP010000004.1:1190000-1747500 GCA_035048595.1 Echinosophora koreensis | reverse complement strand
AAATCCAGGTCTGTTGTATTATCAAGGACCATAATGGGTCACGATTAAAATTTTAAGGACCAAAATGGCTTACTTAAAATTTGTTGAGGACCAAAATGGCTCATATTTGTTTCCTTTTCTTAAACAATGCCATGCTGGAAAATATTAACGGTACACCTAGATAGATAGCATGACACGTCAGCCACTTAACGGAGGTCAACGAGCATTGACTAACGGAGGGACTAAAAGGGCTCACGGAATGAAATTTAGGGGACTAAATGATGAGTTTTTTATTTTCAGGGACTAAAATGGGATCCGAAAAAAAATTCAGGGACCAAAAAGGGTATTTACTCTTAAAAAAATTAGTTGATTAAATTTGAAGCAATTGTTAAAATTAATTGTTGAATTAATTTATAAATATAAAATATAAAAAAAAATATGATTATATGATTTCTTGTATAAATTTTTTTACATTCTAATTAAAGCTTTATAATTATAATATATATATTTTTTATTATTTTATTAATAATATTAATAAAATGACATATTTAAATTATTTATTTTATATAAATTTTATTGTTTGAGGTAGGGGCTGAATAAAGTAGAAATGTCATTATTATAAGGGTAAAAATAAAAGAAAAGTTAATAAATTGAAAGTTATGATGTGAATAAAATAGAATATAAAAAAATATAAGATAATGAGATAAACTTGTTTACCAAACACTTTTATTAATCAAACAAGCTTATAAGCTAGTCAATCAATTTATAAATTAGCTTATTTATAAGTTAACCTTAATTTTTAGTAGCGGCTCAATTTTATGTCCATCGGGCTTAACCCGCAACAGATTACAAAAGTTAAAAAAAATAGAAAATATACAAGAAGCAAATTTTAAAAAATGTATTAAAAAACTGGAAAAAGAATTATAGAAGAATATAAAAATACAATTTGTGCGACCCATTAACCAACCCAGGAGTGGGTTAAAACAAGTTAGGTTGAATAGGTTGAAACTAGCTTTTCTTTTATTCATAAAAAAAAAAAAAAAAAAAAAACTAATATGTTTTGTTTTTACGAGTTGAAAAAAAATGTCATCCTAAGAGCAACTAGTTTAAAACCAAGGAACCATTGTTTTGTTTCCATTAGAGCTAATTTACGTGGCAGAATGAGTTGATTAAATTTAATCATTGTTTCTTGTATAAGGAATCGTTCCTTAGTTAGGTGTTGGAGTTTGAAAGACCGAAGAAAAATAAAATAAAATATGTAAAATTTGGATTGCTTAAGGATTGTTTAAGGGTTGTAGGGGTGTTCGCAAATCGGTTTAGATCGGTTCAGAGATAAAAATCATCAAATCCAAAGATTAAAACAACATGCGGTTCAGTTCAATTTAGAATGATTCTTCAAAAAAATTTGATCTGATACGATCCAATTAAATACGATTTGGATAGGACGGTTCGATTTTTACTAACATAATAATTTAAAAAGTAAAGACCAAATAACATTAATATATATAACACTAACATACTAAAAATTAAAATTTTACGAGCTAACAAGTATCAATTTTATGTTTGAAACATTAAAAATAGTAGAAAAACTACATCAAATTAATAAGTATTATTAGGAAAAAAAATCAATAAATAAGAGAATCTCCAATGCTATAACCCAATTCGGGTTTTTATGTCTCTTTTAGTAGGTCCTACAACGTCACATACTAGTGTTCTTGACCCGTGCCATGCACGGGATATATATTGCTTTTGAAATTTTTATAAAATAGTTTACATTTTAAATATATAATTTTTTTTTTATAATTTGTATTAAAAAGCATCTAAAAAATTATTAAAAAAATAATTATTTCCCATACAAAATTGAGAATAAAAACACATTGTATTCGACTTATAAAAATTAGAAAAAAATTAATTTGTATTTATATATTTTTTGGCTATAATGAATTTTCATACGCCATATCAAATATCATTAAATTTAATTAGCTAATCGCTAAAATAAAATGAAAATATTTTTTTTCATTTTAAATGTTGAAAGTATGGTATATTAAACGACTGAATGATTAGTGGAGATCAATTACCTCCAAGTAAGTATCATCTTTAATTTATCTCATTTTAATTTTTTAAAATAAAAACATTAGATTGATTCCACATAAATATATAATTAAGAAATGCCGCAATAATTTCTTTAAAAAAACAATGCCAAATATAATTTAAATAAACATAAAAATCTATTGCTTTTAAAATCTTTGTACACATAGCCATCATACAACAAATAAACCTATAAGAGAGGAACTCGCCATCATCATTATCATGTATTGTTGTGTGATTCATCTTCATAATCACAATGTTTATCTTCTTCTCCGCGTTTTTCATAAGAGCCTTTATTAATTTTTACTCCAATGGTAGAACTCAACTTGAGTTCTTAACTTATTTTTTATCTCATATTTTGATTGGTTCTAAAGAAGAAAATATTTCTTTAATTATAAGAACTGAGTTCTTATAGAAGAACCGTTCTTATAGAAGAACTCAACTCCTCCATCTCCAATGATAGTTCTATGTAAGAACTGTTCCTAGCTCTAAGAACTCAGCCTAAGAACTTGTGTTAGAGATGCTCTAAAAATCAATAACACAAAAAGTAAAATGAATATATATTAAATTTTATATAAGTGGTTCGGTTAGGTTTAGTTCAGTTTCAAACCAAGGATCCAAAATCCGATCCAAACAATTTTCGTCACAAAATAAGGTAAAAAAAAAATCAATAAATATGTATTTTTTTCGGTTTTTGGTTTTTTTTTTTTTATCGATTTTCAATTTTTTTTTTTGTATTGGTTTGGATATGAATACTCCTAAAAGGTTGTATCATTAGAGTAAAAAGGTCAGTGAATTACTTAAATATATGTGACACAGTGGGATCCACTTAATAATGATATTTACATGGTGTCATGATGAGTGAGATTGACTCGTGAGTTGTGACCAGGTTTGGCACTCCTAAGTATGTGTTTGGATGAGCATTTGATAAAAATAATTGATTTTGTAGAGTTGATTTGGTTATAATTGAGTTTGAAGTAAAGTGATTTATGTTTGAATGTTTTTATTTTGAAAACAAGTTTGATGTAAAATTTAATATAAAATTTTCAACTCAACTCAAAAATTATTTTTTTTAACTTCTAGTCAAAATTATTTACCTGACAATAACCAAATATCTTATTTTTATTATAATCACGTTTTACAGATTATAAAATCAATTATAAAAATTTCTAACGTAAAATCAAAGACAAGATACATCTAATCTAATGGATACTCCAAGAGGCAACCCGGCTATTAAAAATGTCCGCGTCCCACTGTCCGCAACCAAAGATAAGACAAGGCTTTAATTAGATGGGACTGCGAGAAGTTTCCTTGTCTCCGTTCTCACCGCGTATGAAAAGAATTTTAAGCGCAGGGAGGCCTCATTCCCCAGCCGTCCAATTTCTCGTTTAATACCAAACTAAATAAATGGCATTATATTATCCATAAATAAATAAATGGCATTATCTTTATCATCGATTCTTAGCAACAGTAAAAGTGACACTCCACTATACTTAATTTTGTGCCATAGCCAAAGGAAGCAAAAATCTGAAAATTTGAGATTAATAATGTGCCACAAACAAACACTGCAAAAATATCACTCTTAATGCTCTCGGATTCGATTCCTGGTGAAGTTAAAATAATGTTTGGCCAAAGGAAGTCAGGGGTCGCGAAATGTGATTAGCCATTCGTTGACAGTATTGGGATATACTGAGTTTAGAACAAAAGAAAAATGTATTTTGTTTCCATGGTTTTTGTTTCGCTTCACGTCAATTAGGCCTTTTTTTTTTTTTTTTTTTGGTAATTGTCAATTAGGCCTGTTATTATTATGGCTGTGGAGCTTTTTTATATCTTCAATTCCATTCTCAACCTATTACCTATGATTAATATGAGCTACGAGTTTTCTTGTAACTTGTGGAATTTCTATGCAGTGGCTGCATTCCATGCCTATGTATAATACTAGTGTAGGTACCCGTGCGCCACGCACGGGATGCTTATCATTAAAATATTATTTTTATAGACATTTTAAAATTATCTCAATATAAGTAGGATATATCAAATATGTATATCGATATATGTATAGTCTAAATTAATATTAATACTAATGAACAAAATAATTAAATTTGGAATCAATAAAAGCTTTTATTAATATTTTCATCCACTAGTTGAGTTTTATAGCTAATAGATTCATGTAGCTAGTATATATGGCTGGTTGTTCCCGCGGGTAACTATAATATCATCAATATCATGTTTAAAATTTTAGACATTGAAACTAACCCGAGATCTTAATTGTCTATTTTCTATCTTAAGATGTATAATTATAATTTTTTTTTGAAAAGATGTATAATTGTAAGAGTTTAATTTGTATGCACTATCAGTGTAAAGATTTTTACACTGACAACCAATCAGAAATCATAGAATTGATGACTTTTAAGGTTGTTAGGATAAGAATCAAGCATTTATAGTGATATATCAATTTCTGATTGGTTGACAATATAAAAAACTTTACACTATCAATGTATATCAATTAAATCCTAATTATAATTACAATGTCAAAATGTACAAAATATAATGAGGACAACATAATGAAGATTTAATTGATATATACTGACAGTACCATTTTTTTTACACTATCAACCAATCAAAAATTGATATATCATTATAAATGATTGATTCTTATCATAACCACCTTAAAAGTCATCAATTCCATGATTTCTGATTGATTGTCAATGTAAAAATCTTTACTCATACAAATTAAACTCATATAATTATGCACTGGTAGCAAGTTTTCCAAGCATGTGTTGTCAGTTTCTACCAAAATAATTATGCCCTGAATTTTTTTCGGTGTCCAATTTCTACCAAAATTAGTTTGTCGATGCAAAAGAAATTTTTTTTTTAAGAAATGCTACCAAAAACTTGAAAACAAATTTGGAAATCAACCAATGGAAACAACATTCTACTGTTTTAATTTAAGCAAATAAAAGTTCATTACAAAAAAATAAAAATAAAGAGAAGTCACCAATACTTCATAGACTAAACGTGATCTTTTATCCATTGCCTGTCACTCAAAAGATAGATCTCGACTTCCTCTGTCAACAATCTCCAATAACAGTTCCTTAATAATATTGATAAAAATCTATGTAAAATCTAAAGATGCTTTACTTGTACGATTTCCACAATAATACATGTGGATAAATAAGTGGAGTTAAAACAGAACTTGATGGAGGCAAGAATTTCAATCAAAGTAGGAACTCTTCATTCAAGAGCAAACTGAACCTGAACTTCATGGTTATATCCTGGTGCAAATGAGATTGTTAAAATGTCATTCGACAAAAGATAAGCTCCCCAACAAATGTCTACACACAAATGAACCTCTGGCTAAATAAAAATGTCTATTGTGGTTGGTTGTTTAGTATCTGACATTAGATGCACACATTCCATGTCACTAAAACTCATGTCCTGGTGAAGTTCATTATGATGTTAATAGATGTTAATTCAGATATAGGCCACAACACTAAACACATGGTACATGCTTGACATACCAAAAGGAGAAGGGAGAAATCAAAGATCCAATGAAAATATTTGCAACTATATTCTTGATACTCTAACAAACAATGAAATGACTTGGCATTTGAAATGACACAACTCGGATGAATCTGATTAATAATGATAGATGAGACATCTCTTACAGGTGTTCCTTGTACGTTCTTTCTTAGTACATCTATGGCATTCATACACATGGTGGGTGTGGTGGCATTATTCTATGTGAGGGACATAATTTCCTATATATGATTGAAAAAGAGAAACATGGTTATAATTTCCTATACTTGTTATGTTTCACATGTAGGTTTAGTTTTTTTTTTTTTTGGTTTTTCATGCAAAATCATTTTTCTTTTTAATCTTACTTGTTATGTTTCACATGTAGGGTTAGGTTTTTTTTTTTTGGTTTTTCATGCAAAATCATTTTTCTTTTTAATCTTGCTTGTGCTGAAGCATAATTGTTATCTAATGAACTACCTTGCTTGTTCCCATAACTTTCAGAACAAAAACATGTAATAAAAAACTGTCAAATCAAAACCAAAAAACAACCGGCACATAATCAGATTATAAAAACCATGGTTGAAACACAACTTTAGTATATTGAGAAGCAACGTATGAGCAGAGAGAAAGGCATAATGGGTAAGCATTCAAAATAAAAAAAGACAGGATTAACACAGTTACCATTAAGTGTCCTGATGGAAACATTAAGAAATGCTACCAAAAAGTTGAAAACAAAAATTTGGAAATCAACAAATGGAAACAAATATCATAGAATCGTGCTTTTGACAATACATGCTGTGTATTTAGAAAAACAATATGCTGCTGTTTTAATTTAAGCAAATAAAAGTTCATTACAAAATATAAATAAAATGAAGTCACCAATACTTCATAGACTAAAGGTGATCCTTTATCTATTGTCTGTCCCTCAAAAGTTAGATCCCGACTTCCTCCGCTAACAATGTCCATTAACAGTTCATTTTAAAACATTGATAAAAGTCTATTTAACATCTAAAGATGCTTTACTTGACGATTTCCACAACACCACATGTGGATAAATAACTGTAGTCAAAACAAAACTTGATTGACGCAAGAACTTCAATCAAAGTAGGAACTCATCATTCAAGAGCAAACTGAACTTGAGTGTTGATCAGCAACACTCCATTAATAATACCACCCCTACTTCAACCATTCTAGTATGAGAGTAATAATTAAAGTGTGTATCAGAATATTTAACTCTGATTTTGCATGTATCAACTAATTCAGAGAAAACAACAGATTTAGCACAACAAAAAATAGGGCTTAGCATGCACTAATTTAATTATTGAGTCTCCAAAACTACAATTTAATATGCAGGAACAATTATGCAATCAGAAAATTTATAGTTTTACAAATTAAGAAACTATAAACAACTTTTTGTAGCTGAATGCAATATGCTAAAGTGATGGAGCAGAGATGTGATATCAACAGAAATATCAAGCTATTTAACGTTGACAATAAGGCATGGTCATAATCCAAACTGTCACCACATGATAGAATAATTTAAGCTATTAATGGAGAGTTTATTATGTTTGCATGGTCTCACCAAAATTGTTCAAGAGCACATTTCAAATTTGACCAAGATTCTGTGTGATGAGTCATAAAATTTATTATTTAATCTTCAAGCAGAATCTTTATGAATTTATCATCCTTGAATTTTATAGATATTGAAAGTCTAGCTGTTGATTTGCTTTTATAAGTGCTCATATATCTTTTTCATAGTCATATGAACAAAAGGACAATAATTTGATATAGTTGGGAAAAAAAAATCAGAATGGCAAAAATAAAATAAAATGAAAAGTGTAACTTTTTTCTTTCATTTAACCTTGTCCTTCATGCTGAAAACCGCTTTCTTTTGCTATTGGACTACATCAATGAACTCACCAAGACATGTATTTAAAAAAAATATGTCGGTAAAATCTTTATAAAATCCCAACATCAACATGAAACTCATCTTCAAAAAATCTCAGTCATCTATTAACAGCAAAAACTCATTTATAATCTAAAAAAAACACACCTTTAAACAAATGAGTGCAGTGCCTAAGGAAAGTGACACGCAGAAGCAAACAACCAAGGGAAAGAAATAATAATCTTGGTAAAATGCTCACCTAAGAGAAGACAAACCACATGTGATACATCAAAGAAGAAGAGAGACTATAGGTGAAACCCAAGCGAACTCACTTCCAAACCTGCAATGAAAAAGAATAAGGGTGAGAAACTTGATATGTGTGATAACTCATTGAGATGTGATAACATTTTATATTTTATTGCTTACCTTGATATTTCATTACTTAACTTGATATTTAATATATCTCAATTTTAGTCAATAATCATCATTGACTAACATTGAGATATATGAACTCACATTATGCTAGACACTCTTAAAAATAACACATATGTAGAGAAGTGAATGTGTCATGGCTGCAAATATTAACTAATAAAACTCTGTTCATATTCCCTTGAAAACCTGCACTTCTTCTAAAGCATAGTGCATATCCGCAGTTCCAATTGGAAGCTACCCCAATTTGTTTAACAAAAGTTAATATTTTGACTTATGGCAAGAGATGTTACATTTAATAGGTCTGCAAGCTCATAAGAAAAGAAAACAAAAGAATAATCATTCACTTGAGAATGTGTAAAAAATAATTATGATCTAAAATAGGGCATATCTGCAGTAGAAAATGTGTTCAAAATATTCTAATGCAATTTAATAACTATCAAAACAATCTCTTGTAAATTTTTAAATCAAGAAGGCAAGCTAGGGAGTGAAAGAGAACCTGCACAGTATGTTCACCACTAACAAATCTCATTCTCCTTAATCGCAAGGACATCAAATGACTTGCGCACAAATCCAGGAGATGTTACAACATACACAACATGCTGAAGATAACCCCCAGGACCAGCATGAGTGTGAATTCCACTAATAGCAACATTCTTTTCAGTAGATAGGTCACCATATCTGTCAAACAAAATAATGACCTCTAGCACACAATTAATGAGATTACATAAATCATTAAATGGAAACATGGGCCACTACATGCAGAAATTAAAGAAATCTCCATCATGTTAACATCAGTTGCAAGACCCGTAATGTCATACCTTCAAAGACCAATCAAGTAATTAGAATTGGAATATACAACATCACTCTTCAATAGTAGTAAAAGCAGGAAAAGGTTGCAGACTCACATAGTTGCATATGCCCTCCAAACATTCAAATGAGAAAGGGTAGTATACTCCATCACAACCAAGTTCAAAACAAAAAAGACCAATTTTTTTTCGAGGTTGGCCAGTTCTTCTCATTTCCCTTCACAAATCACACCTACAAAGTTTCCATTTATAATAAGGAATGAACCATAGATTGAAATTTCAGAACTTCTTATGCATGATTAACAATCAATTCCAATTTCGGAATCAATCATGGCCAAAAAAATATAAAATAACAATATTTCAGATAAACATGTTTATAACTAAAACATAGAAAGCAATAGAGGGCAATTCAGATTCAGACAACCCAGATGTAAAGCTGCGATCTTTACATGATCATGACTATGGCGATGTAAAAATGACTCTCCCCTCCAATTGAATGAGAGGAGAATAGAAGTAGGGTGAAATGGAGCAAGTAGCAAAGGAAAGCCCAGGTGTGGAAGACCACCCTGTTATTTGAAGGTTCCCTGATTTAGCTTTGCATGGATGAACCCAATAATTAAATAAATAAAATCTGCCAATTATAAAATGACAAACATGAATTTATGTCCTTTTTTTTTTTTATCACAATCACAATTTAGAGGGAGGGACTCTAAATTGGCAAATTAACACTCCATATGACGTCAGTTACCCTTTTTTCCTTTTGTTGAGTAAGCAAATTTTGCTCAGAAAGGAATTAATGTCTCTAGCTATCTCATTTCTGAGAAATATAATAATATTATTATCTTTATATAAGTTATGCTTGATAATATCTAAACACAGTAACTTTCTAATAAAACATTCCAAATTTGGAACATGAATACATGATGAAGTGAAAGCAAAGTAAATTACCAATAAGAAATTCCATCTGAATCACCTCCAATACGGTCTTGACGGAATGTAGAAAGTTGAACACCATGTTTGAGTGAGTTGTCTCTGATATCTTCTTGTTGCAGAATATTACTCAAAGTTGATCATTACATCACCTGAAAATTAGAAAAGGGGGTAATCATTAATAAGAGTAAGAACATGTAAGGCCTTCAATGGATAAGTAAAGCATTGTGTGTTGGCTGTTGTTGTTACTAATATCTGAGAGACCCATATAAGCTACTTATTACAAAACATCTTCACAGCTTGAACTCAACCCCCAAAACTCCCAAGATACACATTTGGCCAAGAAAAAAATTGAACACCAAATATCAAATCATTTACTTCTGGGTCAGTTAAAAGATAAGAACTTTAAAATAAAAGTAATCAGACCTCAGATTACAAACAAATGAGCATTGATTGATCTAAAGCAACAGATACCAATGGATCGAGAAAAATTAGGGAATAAAAAACAAAAAAATGGGTTACTTAATAGTGTGTGAGAGAGAGAGAGAAGAAAGTTCAGGTAGCAAAAGAAGACCGTACAAAAGAGATGTAGGTGACTGAAGACGCCGCCCAGACGCAACAGACGCGCCCTTCCGTGAACTGTCAGGCTCCCACGCCCAAGAGGATCAACCCGCAACGTCCACCGATCTGAGAAAGAGGAGGCGAGCAGAGTATGTAGACGTTGTTGGGATGGAGAATAAGTATAACAATAAACACGCTTGTCTCAGTTTTTCCAAAAACCCATAAAATATAAAATAAAAAAAGAAATAAACATGGTTAGTCACTAAACACACACCCGAACCACCAACGTCATGACACACGACCTTGGGTTAGCCGGGAACGAAGGAGCTCCAAATCTCTACACGTCTTCTCTGATTCGGCAGAGGCTTTGGGGATTTTTCATCACTCTGTTCTTTCTTCTCTTTGGAAATTGAAAATGATGAAGAGATTAGACTGAGATTGGTATTGCAGAGATCAGTATTAAGTGAATGTTGGAAAATTTCACATTAGAGATGGAGATGGAGATAGGTAGCTTTATGTCTTGTCTACATCAGCTTTATTAGAAACCTTTTCCCGATCAATGACATCTCAGCAGCAAGCCAGCAACTAATGCCCAAAGAGTCTAGGAAATGTAGATGGAAAATGGGGAAAAAGTGCTTGACCAACGGGCAAAATATAGTTGACCAAGGGGCTGAGTGTTTGAAACCATTAAAATATGCTAACCAATGTAATGTTGACAGGTGTCCTGTTACTGTATATCTACAGTAAAATGTAGGACATCCTCAATTGTATAGTTAGAGATGATGATTTTGTTTATATCGGTGTAAGTTAAAAAAAATGCTTTTATACTTACAAATAACAATTTATTGAGTAAGTTTTTTTACAAGATTAATTATTGAATTAAAAGTTTCTATTGTGTAAGTTATATATATATATATATATATATATATATATATATATATATATATATATATATAAGTTTATTACAAGATTAATATTACAAAATTATTGATCAACACATTTTTAACATATTTAAATTACAATTACTTTCACACCTTTTTAACAAAATTAAACATATAAATATTACAATATGTGCAAAGCAAGGGCATTATCTTTAGTTAGTATGTGTAGGTAGTGTGTGTCCATGAGTCACTTACATTAAAATTAAAAAAACATAGGTTGTTATTGAAGCATATAAAACCAACTCACATAGAACTTACTCTTAACTAAAAGTAAATGGATGATTTTTTGTCTAACAAAAAAAGTAAAAGTAAATGGATGACTTTATTATAACTACACGTTCCAAGTTAAAATGCACTTATAAAAAACTCCTTTTATCATTTAGTCCCTATACGTGACACTATGTTGAATTTAGTCCCTATACATAAAAAAATTTGAAATCAGTCCCTATATCTATAATTATTTTGAATCTACTCCTCGCCGTTTATTGGTATTATAACGTCGTTTCTTACAGTTAAAATGTAGGGATCAAATTGAAAATGATTGTCAGATGTAGGGACTGAATAAAAAAAAAATTAATTCGATCCCTACTTGTGACAATCATTTTTAATTTGATTTTTACATGTGACAATCATTTTAAATTTGGTCTTTATCATGTGATGACGTTATAATATCAATATAAGGCGATGACCAAATTAAAATTAACTGTACGTATAGGTATCGATCTTAAATTTTTACATGTGTAGGTATCAAATTCAAAATTAGTGTCATGTATATAGACAAGAGTATTAATTTAGGGGTGTTGTTGAGGGTACCAGGAATTAATTGTAGTGCCTAACTTCACATTGCAGATTTTCTCACGCGTTCTTGACGTATAAGCACTTTCTCAACACGTTCACACCCACTAGCTAGCTAATAGCTATTTTACTGTTGGGTATCAGAGTGACGGAATAATATCACGCAGCTAAAATAAGAGATGAGAAATGAGAAACTAAACATACAATATTTACGTGGAAAACCCTCAACAAATAAGGGAAAAACCACGGGGCAATAGTAAAGGATTTTCACTAAGTGGAAGTAATTACAACACCTCTCTCTAAATACAAGGAGAGAACAATAACACTCTCTCTTAAATATAGGAGAATACACACAAGGAGATACCTCACAGGAGAAACTATCTCTCTCTGAATTTTCTCTCTCTCACTCTCTTGGCTTGGATGGCTGCCGTGGGATGCACTCTAGGATGCCTTGAAGGTGCAAATGAGGTCTCTATTTATAGAGAACCTCTACATGCTTTGCATTTAATTTTTTTTTTTTTTTACCTCTCAACCTCCAACTATCATCTCCCTTCATTTATTTACATCCAAAATTTCATCCTCCTTTTTTTTGACTTTTATTACCAAGCCAAAAATGGCTTTAACGTTCACAATCTCCCACTTAAAGCCACTTTTGGTGAGCTTCAAAATCTCTCTAACTTGCCAACTCCTTGTTGCTTACGTTTCAGATAAGCCATAAGAGGATCGATACCATGTAAACTTGTCAGCATTGATTGGCTTCGTCATAACATCTGCTAAGTTATCTTTGGTGTGAATCTTCTGCATATCCACACTCCCTTCCTCTACTACTTCTCGAACAAAGTGGTATTGAACACCTATGTGCTTTGTCCTGGAATGAAAGGCTGGATTCCTTGCAATGTGCAAGGCACTCTGACTGTCATAATACACAGTAATTTGTTGCTGCTTGTGCCCGAGTTCTTCCATTAACCTTTGAATCCATATAGCTTCCTTGCAAGCTTGCGTAGCTGCCATGTACTCAGCTTCTGTAGTACACAAAGCTACAACAGTCTGTAACTTGGATAACCAGCTTACCGCTCCTCCTGCAAGTGTGAACACATAGCCAGTAGTAGATTTTCTCTTATCAAGATCACCTGCAAAACCTGAGTCGACATAACCCCTGACAATGAATTGTGATCCTCCAAAACATAATGCAACCTCCGAGGTCCCTTTGATGTATCTCAAAATCCTCTTAACGACATTCCAATGCTCTCTACCAGGATCTGCCATAAATCGACTAACTGCTCCCACTGCTTGCGCAATGTCTGATCTTGTACATATCATGGCATACATAAGGCTTCCCACCGCCGATGCATACGGTACTCGAGACATTTCCATCCTCTCCCGCTTCACTGCTAGGGCTCATACCTGAGGATAATTTATAACTGACAGGAAGTGGGGTAGAGATTGGCTTACAATCTTGCATGTTGAAGCGCCGCAAGATCTTCCTTAGATAATTCTTTTGAGAAAGCCAAAACTTCCTATCTTTTCTGTCTCGGTGAATTTGCATCCCTAAAATCTTGTTTGCGGGTCCCAAGTCCTTCATATCAAACTCCCTAGCCAACTGTGCCTTCAATTCTTGGACTCGATCTTTGTTGGGGCCTACCACCAACATGTCATCCACATACAATAGCAAAATGATGAAATCATTATCATCAAACCTCTTGTAGTATGTACAATGGTCTGAACTTAGTCTGTTGTATCCAAGGCTAATAATGAAGGAATCAAATCTCTTGTACCAACATCTGGGCGCCTGCTTTAGACCGTACAGAGATTTGGTCAACCTACAAACCAAGTTTTCTTTTCCTTGTTCTTAAAAGCCTTCCGGTTGGAACATATAAATTTCTTCTTCAAGTTCTCCATGAAGAAAAGCAGTCTTTACATCCAACTGTTCAAGATGTAAATCAAATGCAGCACACATAGCCAACACTACTCTGATAGTAGTAAGTCTGACAACTGGAGAAAATATCTCGTTGAAGTCTATACCTTCTTTCTGAGCATACCCTTTGACCACCAGTCTTGCACGATATCGTTCCACTTGATCATTGCCATCTCGTTTGATCTTATAGACCCATTTGTTCCCAATGGCTTTCCGACCCTTTGGAAGTTCAACAAGTTCCTATGTGTTGTTCCTATGCAAGGCTTCCATTTCTTCATGCATTACTGCCATCCACAGAGAAGCATCTGAACTGCTTACAGCCTCCTGAAAGGTTGATGGCTCCCCTTCTTCTGTTAGAAGACAATATGCATCATGGCTTGCCATAACATAATCTGAGTGCCATGATGGTATTCTTATTTGGCGTGACGATCGCCGAACTTCTGTATCATTGGCCTCATCTGGTTCTTGTTCTTCGTGCTCTGGTTCTGCTTCAGAAGAATCATCTTCTCCAGACTTTCTTTCTATCTCAACTGCAGTAGTTTCTTTGGTAGTGCTGTCATTTTTATGCTCACTTTGCAGTTCAATTTCTGCAAAGACTACATCCCTGCTAACAACAACCTTGCGGGCAGTGGGATCCCACAAGCGATACCCCTTCACATTGTCAGCATAACCCAAGAATATGCATCTCCTGGATTTTGGATCCAGCTTCGTCCTTTCTTGGGAGTTGTACATCACGTACATAGGACATCCGAACACATGTAGAGAAGAATAATCAGCTGGCTTTCCTTTCCACATCTCCATTGGTGTCTTCAAGCCAATCGCTGTTGATGGTGATCGATTTATCACGTAACAGGCAGTTTTAACTGCTTCTGCCCAGAAAGATTTGGTCACTCCCGCTGTTCTCAGCATGGCTCTTGTTCTATCTAGGAGAGTTCTATTCATCCGCTCTGCTACACCATTCTGTTGAGGTGTATGTGCAACTGTGAATTGTCTTACAATACCCTCTTGTTTGCAAAATGCCAGAAAATCGCCATCTACATATTCTCCTCCATTGTCTGTCCTCAAGCACTTAATTATTTTCCCAGTTTCAAGCTCTACTTGTGCTTTGAACTCCTTGAATACTGGAAACACATCTGACTTCTTCTTGATTAGGTACACCCATAATCTTCTGGAATAGTCATCAATGAATGACACGAAATATTTTGCTCCTCCTAGAGATATTTCCGGCGATTCCCATACATCAGAATGAATCAAGTCCAGTATGTGTTTGCTTTTAGTAGTTACTCTAGCAAACTTCAATCTATGCTGCTTACTCATCACACAGTGCTCACAGAACGGTAAATTCACCGTCTTGAGCCCGGACAAGAGATTGCGTTCTGCAAGGACTTTCAAGTCACGTTCCGACATATGGCCTTGTCTGCAATGCCACATCATTGTTGTTTCTTCTTGGCTTGCTGCTGCAACTGATGCATCTGCCTCTTGCAATGTATCTCCCAAAAGCATGTATAGATTACTTGTGATCTTCTCAGCTTTCATTACTACAAGATTGCCTTTCACTACTTTTAAGATCCCACCTTCAGTATGGATCTTACACCCGAGATCATCCAATTGCCCAATGGACAATAAGTTCTTCTTCAATCCCTTCACATGTCGTACCCCTTGTATTTTGCGAACAGTACCATCATGCATCTTTAATCTGACAGTACCAACTCCAGCAATTTCTAAGGCATGATCATTTCCCATGAACACAGATCCTTCCGAGACAGGCTCGTAAGTGCAAAACCAATCTCGATGTGGAGTCATGTGCCATGTTGCGCCCGAATCCATTATCCAGACATCATTAAGTTGTTTTCCGCCTTTAGAACCGGTTGCTGCTTCACTATATAAGATTTCTCCATCATCCGAGGTACTTGCAACACATCCTTGAGATGTTGCTGCTTCAGAAGCTTTCTCTCCATTCTTCTTGTTATGCCAACACTCCTTCTTCAAGTGCCCTTTCATGCCACAATTGTAGCATTTAAGATTCTTCCTTCTTCGAGATTTTGATCTACCATGATTTTGACTCCCACTGGGGCCACGTTCCGTTGATTTGCCTCTCGTTACCGTTAACGCCTCTGCTTGCTTTGAACTTTCTGTCCTTTCTTCCTTATTCTTGCGCCTGGACTCTTCTTCAAGAATAGCACCGGCAACATCATCAAAGCGCAGAGATTCAGCAACATTATTATTTGTGATGTTGATGATGAGTTGATCATACGAATCTGGTAAACTCTGAAGTAGAAGTTCTGCACGTTCATTTTCCGCTATTTTGAAATCTGATGCTGTGAGCTGAGCAAATAGCGTATTTAGAGTGTTGATGTGATCCGTCACCGACGTGGATTCACTCATTCTAAGAGTGTAGAGCCTCCTCTTTAAGAATATTCTCGTGTGAACATATTTGACCTCGTACAATTTAATAAGAGTATCCCAGATCTCCTTTGCAGTCTTCTTTTCTGCAATACTTGACAATACTGAGTCTGCCATTGCTAGGTGCAAATTGGCAACAGCGTTGTCATCCACCTCTTTCCACTTTTGATCAGTGATATCTGAGGGTCTACCGTCTATTGCGTCTAGGCAATTATCCTTCCTCAGAACTGCCCTTATCTTCAATTTCCACAGGGAGAAATTACTCCCGTTGAACTTCTCAATCTCAAATTTTGCTGCCATGGTTTTACACCAAATTACTCCCGTGAACAGTACCGAATACTGGAACAGTGACCGTAGTCCGTAAATAGTACACCAGGTAAGTTCCCAGGAAAGAGAGGTGGGTCACTAATAGACACACTTAAATACCAAGTCTTTCCTAGCCAGAACTTTCCTAGACATGCACTTTCACACTACCACACTTTATTTCCAGCAACAAGAATAATTCTTTTCTGATGTGGAAGATCAGACAATACTGCAACCACAGAGCATACTAAGAATTTTCTTATGAACCCGGCACCTTATCACTTTGTTGCAGCGGAATAGTTACCACGAACCAATGGCTCTGATACCACTGTTGGGTACCAGAGTGACGGAATAATATCACGCAGCTAAAATAAGAGATGAGAAATGAGGAACTGAACACCCAATATTTACGTGGAAAACCCTCAACAAATAAGGGAAAAAACCACGGGGCAATAGTAAAGGATTTTCACTAAGTGGAAGTAATTACAACACCTTTCTCTAAATACAAGGAGAGAACAATAACACTCTCTCTTGAATATTGGAGAATACACACAAGGAGAAACCTCACAGGAGAAACTATCTCTCTCTGAATTTTTTCTCTCTGCCGTGGGATGCACTCTAGGATGCCTTGAAGGTGCAAATGAGGTCTCTATTTATAGAGAACCTCTACATGCTTTGCATTTAAATTTTTTTTTTTTTACCTCTCAACCTCCAACTATCATCTCCCTTCATTTATTTACATCCAAAATTTCATCCTCCTTTTTTTGACTTTTATTACCAAAGCCAAAAATGGCTTTAACGTTCACAATTACAACCTCCATGAAACTTCGCCCAAATCATGCATGGCTTCATCCATCTTATGCAAACATCCAATTTGAATATTCTTGAAAAGCAACTCCAGATCAAAATTCTATTGTCCCATTCATTTTTAATATAGTTTTCTTGACTTTCATTGACTTTGACTTGGTTTTTTTTATTGTTTTTTCTTGTACATGACATGACTTGCTTCCAACTCTAGTGCATATAAATAGGAAACACAACCGCACCTTCTTCATTCACCAAAATACCCACACTTTCTTCATCATATTGGCTCTTAGACTTAGTTCAAAGATAACCTGAAACTAAGAACAACTTAACCTTCAAAAACATGAAGGTAGGTACATCACTTGCAAAAATTTTTGGAATCTCAATCACGTTTCTTTATTTTTGTAGGCTAATAAAGCAAGTGACCCTTTTTGCATGTGGTTGTGTGTTTGCAGCAAAAGATTGTGATGCAGGTGCAAATGAGTTGCCAGAAATGCCGTACGAAGGCACTCCAGGTTGTTGCTGCAACAAATGGTTAGTGAGTGATTAAAAAAAAAACATCATTTGTCTTTCATTTTAAGAACTAATTAGCAAATGGGAATGAACTGTATAATTACCTTACAAAATTAATTTATTGCAATTGGGTAAATGCAGGTGTAAGTTTCATGGGGTTAGAGGGAGAAGACAAAGACAAAGTGGTGGTGATTGGAGATGGCGTAGATGCTGTCAAGTTAATCAATTCTTTGAGGAAAAAGGTTGGACAAACTGTTGTGATCAGCTTAGCAGATGTTGAAGCTAAATAAACCTCTTACACCATGAATGGGAGATGCTCATATGTTACTTTTTTGTTTACCCCACTCTGCATCTTCAAAGTTTCTTTTCTTTTGAAAGCAATTCTCAAATTTATTGTTTAAGAAGACTTACAGGGTGGTTAATTAAGCATCATGCATGGCCAATCCATTAGTTGTTTCTGTCAACATTCAACATGCTATGCTATGCTACCTTGGTGGCAGAGAGAGACAGAGCATTTCCGAGTTGAATAAATAAATAGATTGTACAAAAGTTTGTACTAATTGAACAATACTACTTATATTAATATTCAAGCATGTAAGTCTTTTGTTTAGTGTCGTTCATATTTCATGAGTAAGCAAGATGTATGAACAATTACACTAGTTGTTACATTTTCTCTTCAAAGTTCAAATGATAGCACCATGTAAGAGCCTTCCCAATCCCACATATTTAACGATAACTTTTTAGAATTTTTATTTTTTTTTATAACGCATATAATCTAATATGCATTATAAAAATTAAAATTGTTCATGAAAAATGGTTGTTTAAATAACTTTCTTGTTCTATTTAATACAACACATTTAAGTTCCCTTTTTTTTTTTGGGTAATCACACGTTAAGTTCTTCGCGCGTGTGATTCATTCTGCATCTGCAGCGAGACGGGGCCCAGTTTTTATCCAATAATAACTAACCATGCTGCATAACAAAAGAAAGCCCATTTGCTGTACTGAACTATTTTATAATTTTTTTTTTGGGACAAAACTATTTTGTTTATAAGTTAATTATGTATTAATAGGAATATGAATTTAAAGAAAATATGTACGCCAACTGCGTGTTGATTTAGTGATGGATATACTGGTTGGTTTGAAAGACATTGGTCAACCTTTCTTCATAAGCTACTGTAGGTCCTCATTCCTCGTTGAAGTTCATAAAATCGCTTAGACAATTTTTTGTTTCTTATTTTTTTTCTTTGATTAAGTATTTCTACATGTATCCAACAAAAAAAAAAGTATTTCTACATGTAATATTGTGACACTAGCTAACTCTTAGTTATAAATTCTCTCAATAACTATCTTATTCACTATTTGAATTTTGATATACTTGCTCGACTTCATTCAAACCTTGTTAATATTGCTCTAACTTTTTTTTGGTAAATTGATGAAAGAAACAAAAACAAAACTACAAGCTAGATGTCCCAAGAGCAGCATCCTTCAAAAGTAGCGAACCCATATCTCCAGGGGGAGACGTCCAAACCTTCATGTGCTCATTAGAGAAAGCTCCCAATTTAGCTAAGTGGTCTGCGCTGGTGTTTGCTTCACGGAAGATATGATGTACGCCTTAACATTCTAATCCTTATTCATCTTCTCCAAAATTTGGCCAACCATTTATGAGATTCTAAACATTTTTTTTTTTGTTTGCAAAAATTAAAAACAAAATATGTAGAGGAATATAATGAATATCAAATAATAGTAACAATAACAAACAAATAAATCGGATTAGAGGATGTTACCCAATCTAATAAGTCATCATGTGAGTCTCAATCTCCTTTTTAAATAAGACCTAAGACCAACCATGTGACTATGTCAGTTTGGTAGAGGAACCTCTTAACCAATTATTTAAATGACCCCTCCCCCCTAATAGTATTGGGAATAAAAAGGTAAGAATAGAAAATAAAATTGAAATCGAGAGTATTTATAGAAATTATATCTCTAATACAGTTCTTACATTTCATAATTCTTGTCACATGACGTGAGACTCAGTATCTTGTTGCAGGGTCTCTTCCCTTATCAATTATAAGCTCTTTGTTAACGAAGCTTCTAGCCCCTCCCCCATCCCCCTCCCTTTCTCACTCACGCCTAGCCATCACAAAGAGGAATGAAGATTACGTGTCTTGAAATGGTGTATCAGTCTTCTTGTCTCATTGAATTAAATTGTGCCATATTAATTAAAACGAACACATTATAATAAATAATATGATATATGATTAATCTTTTATGTGACACAATTTGATTGGATGGAATAACAAGTGAAACATAATTATGAGACATGTGATATTGGTTTATTATACGATATACGAGAGAGGTGTTTAGCATCTTTAAATCATATGTGGAGATAAGATTAAAAGTTAATTAACAGTCATATCATTACTTTAAAATAGGGGTGTAAGTGGATCAGATCCGATCTGCGAATCCGATGGAGCCGAACCGATCTTTGCGGATTGGTTCGGATCATCGGATCGGATCGGATCCGAAAACACTAACCCGAATAAGATCGGTTCAGGTCTTGGATCCTACAAATCTAATCTGATCCAAACCGAACCCTATAAATATTTTTTTTATTTTTTTATGTACATATATTTAATGTTAATATATTATTATATATATATATAATATAATTAATAATTAAATACGTATATTTTATTTTTCCTTTTTTTAATTAATTTATGAAGTTTAAATAAAAAATAAGGAAAAAATGGGTCCGAAACGATCCAATTGTTGTCGGTCCGGTTCAGATCCACAGTTAAAAAGTGGTCAAATCCGAATCGATTCGAGCTGATCAAATTTGTTCGGTTCGAATAATGAAACCCCAAAATCGACCTGAACCGTCCCGATTACACACCTACTTTAAGAAAACACATGTTTCTATTTTTTTTTTTTGATGCTTTATGTTTCTATATTTTAATCTCAACTAATTATGCATAATTCAATAGTTAAAATTTACTCTTCTCACTTTACTCATTAACACAATCCTAATTTCAGATTCACATTTACATCTCTCGTTGCTCTGTTTCGCTTCTAATTGTAAACGGATTAAAATATCACTAGTACTCTAATGACTCGTTTGGTGGTCAGGATAGGATAAGGGCTGATATGACAAGAGAGTAGGATATGAATAGGATAAGATATGAGCAGGATAAATTATTATGCTATCCGATGTTTGGTGTTCACCAAATAACCAACTGGATAGTATTATATAGTTTTTTTTGGTACAAAATTTTTTGTTTTTATTCTAAATATTTTCAAATTTTATTAGATTTTTGTTTTTTATAATTTTTATTTTTAAATTGTATAAAAAGACAAAATTATCCTTTTGATAAAAATACATATAATTTTTTATATTTTTAAAATATTGTTTAACTTAAATTATTTTTTTTATAATTTTAAATAATCATTTTTAGTTCTTACTTTACATGTAGTTAAATTATTAAATTATTTTTATATTTTTAAAATAATATAAAATAACAAAATCAGCCTTGAGACAAAATAAAAATAAATTTTAAAAATAATTATTAATATTTTATTATTTTAAATATTTTATATTTTATTATATCTTTTTTTTTTGGGTAACAATGTTATATTTTATTATACTTTAATTATTTTATATATAAATATTTTTATATTTTATTATACTTTAAATCATTATATCATATCCTGTTGAATTCGAACTCAGCCTTCCCCTCAGGATAGAATTTTAACTAGATGGACATGATATAATAGGTGCCAGGATTGATATATCATATCCTGCTGGCTCACCAAACAATAGTTTCAGACAGGATATGATAGCTTATCCTATCATGTCTCTTTTATCCCGACCACCAAACGAGTCCTAAATATTAATACATCTAAAAGCTTATATTAAAAAAAAAAACATTAACACACTCCTACTCCTTTTACATGATATGTATGAGACGTATACAATGAGAAAACAATTGTCATTCTTATAATATTAGAACAGTGCCTGAGTGGCTATGTTATCACGCTCCCTCACAATCTTTGTCAATAATGTGTTTGGTTTAGAGTGGGAAAGGTTCCAAACACCCATTTGGACAAAGCTACATGCTACATAAAACAAACACACAATCATCATTTCTATACTGGTCATTTTCTTGGACGATTACTTGTTTTAGACACTGCCACAACCAATTAAAAGTTCCACACCAAGGAAAAAAACAACTAACTTCACACATATGTGTGACCGTATGATGAAATCAAATTCTTTGATGTTATTGATAATTTCAAATTTGGCTATCCTAGTATAGTTGCTATGGAAGTTTAATGTACATTTTTGTAGCCTTGTTTTCCTTGACCTGTCTTGACTTCTTTGACCAACTACAATATAAGAAGGGCAGAGGTTGTGCATTGTGTTCAACAAAGTGATTCTTAGCTCTGAGAAACAAACATCCGGGAATTAATTCAACAAACATGTACATGAAGGTACATACATACATTCTCTCTCTCTTTTTTTCTTTGCAAATTAGATATGCATATAAAATACTTATCCGTTTCAGCCTGTGGTGAAATTGCAGCAAAAAATTGTGATGAAAGTGCATATGAATTGTGAGAAGAGCAGGACTAAAGCGCTCAAGGTTGCTTCTGGAACAAAAGGTTAGTAGTGACCTTTCAACCACACCATCTTTGGTTCTTTAATTATTTAATATTTTAATATAGTTAGCAATTAAGACTGAACTTAATAAATGTGATTGGTGAAATTTGATATTGGTTAATGATGTAGGTGTGGATTCTGTGAGTATAGAAGGCGAATGGAAGGATCGAGTGGTGGTGATTGGGAATGATGTGGATGCTGCCAAGTTGATAATCCGTATGAGGAAAAAAGTTGGCCACACTGATCTCATCAGTGTAGCAGTGGTTAATTAAACAATTGCCAATATTAATTTTCTTTGTTTTATATCTATTTTTCATCTCTCTCTAATATTTCTTTCAAATTACATGGAGTGGAACCCCTCAATGGTCTAAAGATTAGATAGTGGGAGCAACTCATTAGTCTAATATACAGAGAGTGGATGTACTAATTAAACAATTTGTTAGTATTAAAGCGTTGAACTACTTGTTTTAGTTTGTTTGTTTTTTCTTCCTCATCTTATACAGACAAAAGTATATTATAATATAATATGTTATGTGAATCCATATGTAGCTAAAGTTTATTGTTTAATTTTCTGCTGAAGTTGGTCACTTATTTGTCCATAAATATAAGGAAGAATGATATATTTACACAAAACTTGTATGATGATAATCAATTAATTACTACTATGTAGTGATCAATGTAAAATTAAAATGCAGATTTTGGTGTGTGAATTGTAAGAATGGAATTTTGAGAGACTAACATTGAAAACAACTAGCTTTTACTTTCTTGAGTTTTGAAGGAAAAAAAAACTCCAATAATTTATATTCATGTAACAGAACCAAATTGCCATGAAAACTTCACAGATTCTCATTTGTTCTCACCGCGTATTGTAAAGAATTTTAAGCGCAGGGAGGTCTCATTCCCCAGCCGTCCAATTTCTCGTTTCATAGCAAACTAAATAAATAAACGGCATTATCTTTATCATCTATTCTTAGCAACAGTAAAGCTTTGTTTGTTAGAATAGAAAATGGCAAGAGAGAAAATAAGAAGAGAGAAAAGGAGGAGAAAATAAACTTTTCTCTTGTTTGGTGGAGGAGAGAAATAGGGAAGAGAGAAAAAATTTGGTGGGACCCACCTCAAAATTTTTTTCTCCCCCAAGTGAGAAGAAAATGGAAGAGGGAGGGAATGTTTCATGTAAAATGACTTTTGTACCCTTCTTTTTGGGTTCTCATTTAATTATTTAATAAATTTAAATAAATTAAATTAATCATTTATTAAATTAAATTAAATTAAATTGAAATAAATAAATAATTATGTTAAAATAATAAATTTTATTTAAAATAACTTAAATCAGTTAAATTAATTTAAATTATTTGATTAGTTAAAATAACTTAAATCAATTAAATTTAAATAATTTTATATTGATTTTTTAGTTAAGGATATTTTTGTCTTTTAAAAAAAAAAATTTATTTTTCTCTCTTCTTATTTTCTATCCAACCAAACAAAGGGGAGAGACAGAAAACACATTTTTCTCCTCTATTTCTCTCATATTTCTCTTACACCAAACAACATATAAAATCTACTCTATTTCTCACAATTTTCTCTCTTCTCATACTCCTTCTCACCTCTTTCTCTTTCCTCCTTTTCTTCTCACAACCAAACAAAGCCTTAAAGTGACACTCCAACCACTGTACATAGTTTTGTTTCATAGCCAAAGGAAGCAAGGGTCTGAAAATCTGAGATTAATAATGTACCACAAACTAACACTGCAAAAATATCACTCTTACGGTGTGTTTGGTATTTGAGAAAATAAGAAGAGAGAAAATGATATGAGAGAAAAGGAGAAGAAAAGATTGTTTTATCATGTTTGGTAAGTAAGAGAAATAGAGAAGATAGAAGAAATTGGGTGGGACCCACCCAAAATTTTATTCTCTCCAAAGATGAGAAGAAAATGAAGAAGAAGAGAGATTGATAAGTTAAATTACTCATCTACCCTTATTAAAAATATTAAATTAAAATTATAAATTAAGATTATATGTCTCATCAATTATTTAATAAATTTAAATAAATTAAATTCTATTAATCAATTATTTAACTGAATTAGATTAATAGTTTACTTAAATTGAAACTAATAAAGTAATTATATTCAACTAATAAATTTTATTAGTTAAATAACTTGAATCAATTAAATTAATTTAAATAACTTGATTTTTTAAATTAACTTAATTAATAAAATTAAAATATTTGTATATGTTTTTAGTTAAGGGTATTTTGGTTTTTTTTTTAAAAACAATTACATTTCTCTCTTCTCACTTTCTATCCAACCAAACAACGGAAGAAAGGGAATACACTTCTTTCTCCTCTATTTCTTTTCTATTTCTCTTACATCAAACAACACATCAAATCTTCTCTATTACTCATCTCTTTCTCTTTTCTCGTACTCTTTCTCACCTCTTTCTCTCTTTTCATTTTCTTCTCATAACCAAACAAAGCATTAATCAGGGCCGGTCCTGAGATTTTGGGTGCCCTGAGCGAACTCAGAAAAAATGGTGCCCCCATAATCATTTGAAGATTGTCCTCTTTACATTTTTTGCTACAAAATCTATAATAATCCGATCATAATCAAGTTTTTTTTTTTAAAAAAAAAAACATTTTCGATAGAAATCAAAGCAAGACTATTTAATCTACATTGTGACATAGTAGATCGTAAATAAGATTTTAAAAATTTCAATTTAGAAAAACTTTTCTTAGTTGATACAACAGTAACATGGTAGTATGTAATTTTTTTTTATAAATTATATAAATTTATAAATTTTTATATAACATTTATATATACTATGTAAAATTTTATACTATCTGATAAAAATTGAGACCCTAAGTAATCGCCCACCTCAACCATGGTAAGGTCACCCTGACATTAATGTCGCTTATTGATGATGATATATATATATGGTTAATATATGTATGTATTTTGTTTCAATGGTTTTTGTTTCGCTTCACGTCAATTGGGCCTGTTATTATTATGGCTGTGGAGCTTTTTATATCTTCAATTCCATTCTCAATCTATTACCTATGACTAATATGAGCTACAAGTTTTCTTGTTACTTGTGGAATTTCTATGCAGTGTCCATTATTCCATGCCTATGTATAATATGATGATTTTGTTTATATCGGTGTAAGTTAAAAAAAATGCTTTTATACTTACAAATAACAATTTATTGAATAAGTTTTTTACAAAATTAATTATTGAATTAAAAGTTTATATTTTGTAAGTTATATAATATAATATATATAAGTTAATTTATTACAAGATTAATATTACAGAATTATTGATCAACACAATTTTAACATATTTAAATTACAATTACTTTCACACTTGTCATTTGGGAGATTATTGGTGGGGAGGATAAGATTTAGGTCAACATGCTCAACGATTTGTATATCAAAGATGGTAACATTTTTAATGTGGTGGGCACTAGGGGATCTCCTACTTGGAACTCGATAAGAAGAGCTGTTGCGGATTTACAGGATGGCTTTGAGATGAAGATTGGAAATGGTAATTCTAGTCTTTGGTTCTCTCCATGGGCTATGAAAACTCATATTTGGCATCAGGTGGCTTATGTGGACATTCATGACTTGGATTTGAGAGTTAAGGATGTTTGGTATGGGAATGTGTGGAACTGGCATATCCTTTACACTTCGATTCCCAGTGAAATTCGAAAGAAGATTGAGCAGATCAAGCCCTAGCTGGAGGAGGGTATGTCAGATGTTTGGTCTTGGAAGCCAGCAATTTCGGGCATCTACTCTTGTAAGGATGGGTATAGATGGCTCATGAGGCAAGAGAGAATTCTTGAGAATAGCGCTAGCTGGAGATGGACATGGAAGTTAAAGGTTTCAACCAACATTCAATTTTTTATTTGGCAACTTTACCATGATTCTATTCCTACCAAGTCTAAGATGAAGAGAAGGGGTGTAGGGAATGATGATGTGTGTCTTGGGTGTGGTCAGGGAGCTGAGACTATCATCCACTGCATTTTTCTCTGCACTAGGGCGAGGGCCATGTGGAATCTGTGTTTCCCACGGATTGATCTAACTCATGTCAATATTATGAGTCTTAAGAGTTGGCTGCATGACACTATTGGAGAGCTTGGCATTGGGGTGGCGGTTCTTATGTGGATTTTGTGGTGCTCCAGAAACAAGTTAGTGTTTGAGAATAAAAATCACTTAGTGTATGATTTGTGTGGTCAATACTTTTCTATGTATTCAACCATGATCAAGGCTTTCAATGGTGATGGCCTAGAGGGTGAGAGGGTTCCTGATAACAAGTCTCATGGACTGCTCCTCAAAATGGGTGGGTTGCTATTAATATTGATGGGAGTGTGTTCAATGAGTCTAGAGCCACGGGTTTTGGAGGCTTGGTGAGGGATCACGACGGTTCATTCCTGCATGGTTTTCATGGCAGCATTGCGACATCATGCATCCTGCATGCAAAAATTCTTGGCATCTATCATGGTCTTCAACTTTGTTGGGACAAGGGCTATAGACAAGTACTGATTTGTTACTCAGATTCAGCAAATGCAGTTGAGCTTATACAGAATAAGTTGAATGTGCATCACAAGTTTAACAATGAGGTTGCCTCTATCAAGAGAATGATGGATCGTAATTGGCAGTGTGTTGTGCGCCATACTCTTACAGATGGTAATTTTGCAGCTGATTTTCTGGCAAAGGGGGGAGCAAATTCTGCTTCAAGCTTCACGATGCTCCATGATGCTCCGTATGGGTTCAATTTTGTTAGCTGATGCTATGGGAGTGTCTTTTACTAGGCACTAGTTCTTCTTTTTGTTTTCTGTTTTGTTTGGTTTGCTTTGTAACCCAAAAAAATATATGTGCAAATCAGGGGCATTATCTTTAGTTAGTATTATAGGTAGTGTGTGTCCATGAGTCACTTACATTAAAAAAACATAGGCTGTTATTGAAGCATATAAAACCAACTCACATAAAACTTACTGTTAACTAAAAGTAAGTGGATGATTTTTTTGTCTAAAAAAAAAAAGTAAAAGTAAATGGATGACTTTATTATAACTACGTGTTCCAAGTTAAAATGCACTTAGAAAAAAACTCCTTTTACATATCAATCATTTGGTCCCTATTTTTTCCCCCCGATAAATAGAGTAAATATTCATTAAAAGATTTAGCTTTTGCATCATAGTGATTACTCTCCCCACCTTCTAGGAAGGGTTGAAGAGCAAGTACCCTATCATATGCACCAAGCTAGATGGAAAAAGATTACATCAATAGTCCATCCACAAAACATTTCATACACCCAAGATAACACACCTGTCTTAGACCTAAAAAAACACTTGCACATAGATAATCTCTCCACGATTTTAACACCTAAAAATACCTCCATCTCTAATTATTACAATTGCAAAAAATCACAAAATTCAGATCTAAATAAGCAAATTTTCTGATAACGCCTGAAGCATATATGCATCTGCAATTTGTTGCAGCAATAAGCACCTTTGTGATTGATCTCTTTAACAATACAGTACCTTTAGTTCCTTCACAGCCTTGCAAAATCCTTCAGTCTCATTTCAGCCGTTGCAGTGTAGTCTCTTTACAACAGCAGGAAACGCCCAAGATGGATCTACTACACCTTCATAACAGCATTTCCTCATTTTATTTCTAATCCAATGTAGCATCAGGAAAATTTCTACCACCACCTGCAAAACACTCTTCATAGTGGCATTGTCCTCCTATTAGAAATTGCATGATTTGCATCTGTTCACAATATCCAGCATAGACCCTACTTCACAAATATATCATATAACCTGTATGCACAACACAACAAAACCACAGCACAATAAAGCCACAAGAAAGATTTTACAACCACAACAGCCATCTGCCTTCCGATAGGGACCCCTCCTTTGCAAGAGAGTCAACAATCTCATTTGCTTCCCTGTTTATGTGTACAAATTCAACAGTTCTTAAAATATGCAGAATATTTTTCAGTTTATTAGAGAAAAATCGCAATTTCCATGGGCATTCTTCCTGATTGAATACCCAAGACAATGCATTCTTTGAATCAGATTCTATAGCAATTTTCATCCCCTTAATCCATTCTTGTTGTAGAGACATCTCCAAAGCAAAGACTATGGCCATAAATTCAATCTTATAAGAGTCCTTTACACCTACTGAGGCTCCAAACATTGCTATAATATTTCCTTGATCATTCCTAAGTACCCCTCTAATACCTGCAGGGCCAGGTTTGCCTCTGGCTGACCCATCCACTTTCCATTTGAGGCTATTAGAAGGTGGGGCACACCAATTTATATGCTGTCTTGGTTCCTTCTTACTTCTCCATAATTTAACACAATCCAATTTTGATGCTACCTCTCCTGGGCTAAAGGGAACCTTTTGGTTCCAACCTTTTAGCCAAAAGCCTAATCTTAGCTTGATTAAATAACAAAAATTACCCCAATCTGTTTCAGTTTTGTTAAAAACTACAGTGTTCCTTTGGTTCCATAAAGACCAAGACACAACATAGAATAATGAGATCCATAGTTTACTTTCAAACTCTCCACTTACTGCCCTTACCCACATATCAAACCATGCTCTAGGGGGATTGTTGGATCGGCATCTGAATTTTCCACCAATCTAAGCAGTCTGTCTACACCCTCCAAGCATACTTGCAATGAAGAAACAGATATGAAATTGTCTCTTCCTCCCTTGCACAAAAAGGATGACTTGTTTCATTTGCTGAAATCAAGTTTAATCTATTCAAACGACTCTTAGTATTGAGCCTATTTTGCATTATAAACCACACCAATAGTTTTGCTCTTGGGGGAGCTAGTCCATACCATACATTACTACCAATTCCTACCTTTTGACCTTGATCCCACCATGCATTGGTAAAGGACTTGACTGAATACCATCCTTTATTATTAAACTTTCACTAGGGCCTATCATTCAAGCTGTTTGCTATTTCAGCTTCTTGAAGAATGCCATTCAAGTCTTCCAATTGCTGATTTTCCCATTGGAAAAGGCATCTTCTCCAAGTTAAGTTCCATTGCCATTGAAGGCCATCCCAAAATCCTATATTAGAAATTACCTCATTCTTTTGCAAGGAAATTAAAAATACCCTTGGGAACTTCTGCTCTAAGCAGTACTCTCCCACCCATTTATCCTTCAAAAACTTAGTTTCTCTACCATCTCCTACTCTCATCCTCCACCCTTTTTGTATCATTTATTTATAGTTTTCCTTCCAACCCTCTACTGACATAATTGTACCCCAGATGCCCCCCATTATTTCTAATTTCATTCTGCTGTAATACATGAACATTCGGATCTAATATGTGGATTGAACAAATTGTCTTTTTCCACAAAGGGTTTCCTTCTTTAGAGAATCTCCACCACCATTTGAACAACAATGATGCATTTTTTTATAATAACATCATCAATTCCCAATCCTCCTAATCTTTTCGGTTTTTTGCAATATTTCCCATTTAGTTAGTGGCAGTCCTTTTTTATTTCTTGCACCAGTCCATAAAAAATCCCTTTGGGCTTTTATAATCTGTTGTACCACTTTCTTCGGCACCTTAAAAAGGCTCATGAATTAGAGTGATAAGTTATTAAGGATTGTCTTAATTAACACTAGCCTACCTGCCCTTGACAAGACTTTGGACTTCCAAGTTGCTAGCTTCTTGTTTATTCTAGCTATAACTGGAGTCCAAGTAGAAGACTTTTGATATTTGCTCCCAAAGGGATTCCTAAGTACTTAATAGGTAAATCAATTAGTTGGCAGCCTAGTCTGGCTGCCATTAGCTCACCCCCAAGCTTTATACTTCCCCAACACAATAATGCCCGATTTGAAAAAATTTATCTTTAAACCAGAAAGGAGCTGAAAACAATCAAGCATCCTTCTAAGGTTTGTTAAATACTTTCTCTTAGCTGGACATAATATTAGCGTGTCATCCGCAAATTGAAGATGGGATACCCCTACCTCTCTATTTCCCACCTTTAATCCTTGAAAGAAACCTTTATCAATAGCAGACTTCATCATTTGATTAAAGGCTTCCGTGGCCAAGACAAATAGGAAGGGGGATATTGGATCCCTTTGCCTTAGCCCTCTTTCCATTTTAAATGGTGCAGTCGGGGATCCATTTACTAGGATTGAGATTGATGCCGAATTAAGACATTAATTCACCCAACTTCTCCATTTTGGCCCAAATCCGATCATATGATCAACAAAGCTCCAACTTATTGAATCATACGCTTTATGAAAATCCAATTTTAGCATCATCACATCCTTCTTACTCTTTTTTGCCCAGTGCACTACCTCATTGGCTATTAAAGCCCCATCCAAAATTTGTCTTTCATTAATGAAGACTGATTGTGTTTCTCTAATTAGTGAGGGCATCATTTTCCAAATTCATATTGCTAGAATTTTGGCAATGATTTTATTGATGCAGCCCACCATACTAATGGCTCGATAATTTTTTAGTTCAATAGCTCCTTCTATCTTGGGAATTAGTGTGACCCAAGTGGTATTTACTGCCCTTGGCAATACCCCATGTTCAAAGAATTCTCCTATTAGTCTTTCAAAGTCCTCACCAATGGTACTCCACATTCTCTTGACAAAACCAATGTTAAACCCATCATATGCTGGTGCCTTAGACGAATCACAATTCCATACAGCCTTCCTTATTTCCTCTCTCGAGGATAATAGCTCTAGATCTTCTTTTTGATCTTGTGACAACCTAGGGAACCCAACACCACTGTGCTTAAGGCAAACTGACTTGTCAGCAGCATACAATTGCTTAAAAAAGTTGACGATCTCCTTCTTAATACTCCTAGGTTTTTGTAAGAGCCTCTCTCCCACTTTTAACTGGTATTTGGTATTTTTGTCACTCTCAAGCAGAGCCTTAGTTCTTGACATTTGGAACCAGTACCTTTCTTTTCTCTTAAGCCATAACCATAGTTGAGCTGTAAATGCTTTTCTTCTTGCTACTTCCACTTCACTTAGACTCTGATTATCACTCAAATCATCCAAGATTTTGATTTCCTTTTCCAGTAATTCAATTTTTTTTTATCAATGTCACCAAAGACCTCCTTATTCCATCTCTTAATTGGCCCTTTCAGTTTTTTCAACTTCTCTTGCAAAGGCAAGTTTACAAGCTTGACACTATTTTGAATTTAGTCCCAATACATAAAAAAAGTTGAAATCAGTACCTATATCTATCATTATTTTGAATCTGCTCCTCGCCGTTTATTGATATTATAACGTCGCTTCTTACAATTAAAATATAGGGATCAAATTGAAAATGATTGTCAGGTGTAGAGACTGAATGAAAAAATGAATTTGATCCCTACATGTGCCAATCATTTTTAATTTGATTTTCACATGTGACAATTATTTTAAATTTGGTCTTTATCATGTGATGAAGTTATAACACCAATACAAGGCGATGGCCAAATTAAAATTAATTATACATATAGGTATCGATTTTAAAAAGTTTCACAGTGTAGATACCAAATTCAAAATTAGCGTCATGTATAGAGGGGAGAGTATTAATTTAGGGGTGTTGTTGAGGGTACCAGGAATTAATTGTAGTGCCTAACTCATAATTTCCCTCTTTTCATATTGCAGATTTTCTCACGCGTTCTAGACGTATAAGCCCTTTGTCAACACGTTCACACCCTCTAGCTAGCTATATTACAACCTCCATGAAACTTCGCCCAAAACATGCATGGCTTCATCCATCCTATGCAAACATCCAATTTAAATTAAATATTCTTGAAAAGCAACTCCAGATCAAAATTCTATTGACTCATTCATTTTTAATTAATCTAGTTTTCTTGACTTTCCTTGACTTTGACTTGGATTTTTTTTTTTTTTCTTGTACAAGATTTCACTTGCTTCCAACTCTTGTGCTTAATTATAAAAAGGAAAGAGAACCGCCCTTTCTTCATCATATTGGCTCTTAGACTTAGTTCGAAGATAACCTGAAACTAAGAACTTAACCTTCAAAAACATGAAGGTAGGTACATCACTTGCAAATTTTTTTTTTTTTTGGAATCTCAATCTGGTTCTTTATTTTTGTAGGCTAATAAAGCAACTGACCCTTTTTGCATGTGGTTGTGTTTGCACTTTGCAGCAAAAGATTGTGATGCAGGTGCAAATGAGTTGCCAGAAATGCCGTACGAAGGCACTCCAGGTTGTTGCTGCTGCAACAAATGGTTAGTGAGTGATAAAATAAAAAAAAAGCATCATTTCTCTTTCATTTTAAGAACTTAGCAAATGGGAATGAACTTCATAACTACCTTACAAAATTAATTTATTGCAATTGGGTAAATGCAGGTGTAAGTTTCATGGGGTTAGAGGGAGAAGACAAAGACAAAGTGGTGGTGATTGGAGATGGCGTAGATGCTGTCAAGTTAATCAATTCTTTGAGGAAAAAGGTTGGACAAACTGTTGTGATCAGCTTAGCGGAGGTTGAAGCTAAATAAACCTCTTACACCATAAATGGGAGATGCTCATATGTTACTTTTTGTTTACCCCACTCTGCATCTTCAAAGTTTCTTTTCTTTTGAGAGCAATTATCAAATTTATTGTTTAAGAGGACTTACAGTGTGGTTAATTAAAGCATCATGCATGGCCCCATCCATTAGTTGTTTCTGTCAACAATTCAAGTATTCAAGTTGCAACATTCCCCAACTAAGGCACCTTAGTGTCAGAGAGAGACAGAGAGTTTCCCGAGTCGAATAAATAGATTGTACAAAAGTTTGTACGAATTGAACAATAATACTTCTTATATTAATATTCAAAGTCTTTCGTTTAGTGTCGTTCATATTTCGTACTTTAGAGTAAGCAACTAATAAGCATTGTTACATTTTCTCTCTGAAATGATGGCACGATGTAAGAGCCTTCCCAATCCCACATATTTAACTTGCTTCACGGCACTTTCAAAATTTAATTATGAGAAGTTTTATTTGTACTATCATTCCTAGACAACTTTTTGGAATTTTTTATTTTTTATTTTTATAACGAATAATAATCTAATATGCATTATAAAAATTAAAATTGTTCATAAAAAATGGTTGTTTAAATAACTTTCTTGTTCTATTTAATACAACACATTAATTTCTTCGCTCGTGATTCATTCTGCAGCGAAAAGGGACCTAGTTCTTAGCCAACTAACCATGCTGCATAACAAAAGAAAGCCTGATCGCCTACACTGAACTAGAGTGAAGACCCAAAGTGGTCCCTCAAATTTTTCAAGTAGGACAGTTTGGTCCCTGAAAAAAATAAAGGACAGTTTGGTCCCCCAAATTTCAAAACGGGGGACAATTTGGTCCTCTAAATTTCATAACGGGGGACATTCTGGTCCCTCCGTAAGGACCAAATTGTCCCTCGTTTTGAAATTTGAGGGACCAAATTGTCTTTTATTTTTTTTAGGGACCAAACTGTCCTACTTAAAAAATTTGAGGGACCACTTTGGGTCTTTACTCTTAATTGAACGAAAATATGTATGCCATTGCCAACCGTTAATTTAGTGATGGCAATACTTCGTTTGAAAGACATTGGTCATAAAATCGCTTAGGCAGAAATTTTTTTTTCTTTGATTAAGTATACTGTATGTCGTCATTACTCATATTCCTTTTTTTTTTTCTTATCGTGACTAAGAGAGATTCTCCCAATAACTATCATATTCATTATTTGAATTTTGATATACTTGCTCGACTGCATTCAATCCTTGTTAATTGCTCTAACTTTACAATATGGATGGTATCTGAGATTCAAAACTTTTTTTTTTTGCAAAAAATAAAAAATGTGTAGAGAATATAATGTATATCAAACAATAATACTAACAACAACAAATAAATCAGATTAGAGGATGTTACCCAATCTAATGAGCCATCATGTGAGTCTCAATCTCCTCTTTTTTTTTTTTAATTAAAACCTAAGACCAACCATGTGAGTGTGACTGTCAGTTTGGTAGAGAAACCTCTTAACCAATTATTAAATGACCCCTTAATAGTATTAGGAGAAAAAAGGTGAGAATATAAAATAAAAGGGCATTACTCCGGAACCCATAGAAAACATATGATTTTGAAACCCTTATTTCGTGGACCAACAGATTGATGCCACATATCTAATCATGCCACGTCATTTTAGTGTTGGTTTTGCTGTATTTTAAAAAAAAGTTGAACAAGAATCCCTAGACTTTTTCAAAATTGCACGTAAGTTAAGAAACCTCATTCCAAATCTATGGATTCTGGACATCTAATCTCAAGAGCAAGGATTTGGTGCCTTTGGAGTTTGGTGCCTTTGATGATTTTAGGTAAAAATGAGATGAGAGAGATAGGAAAAAATGGAGGGAAGAGATGATAGAGAAAATAAGATATGAGAGAGATAAAGAGAAAGGTACCAAAGACACCAAATCCAAAAGTACCAAATCCATTTTCCTAATCTCAGCTTTTCTTCCTTTGAACCATCCCACTCTTTGCTTCATAGTTTGTGCCTTCCCCATGCTTAACATAACTACCTATTTCACTCATTGTATTTCACTCATGCCTTCACCAATGCCTGCACCAGAGGATGATGACGAACTTTGCGGTGGAAGTGTTGCATAAGGCCGGACCGGAAAAGTATGTAGTTTGGGTACGAATTTGGGAGCAATTACTTTTGAAAATTTCAACCAAAAAATGAAGCAAAAATGACCCACTTCAATCTCCCAATTTACATTAACTATTTTCAAAATTGAGTTGAGACTTCCTTTATATGCTATTATACGACAATTATACTGAAATATCGAAGCAATTAGTTTCATGTATTGAGAGATCTATCCGGGTTTTGTTCGTGGGTCGTAAGACCCGTTTTTCTGCAGACGGGCGAAGAAGAAGAAGTTCCTCACTCCTCAGCGAGCTACGTCATTTGGGACTGTTGTATTTATCTATTTTAAGTTTCTAGTGTATAAATGGAATTTTATTCTTTTTTTTTATCCTGGCAATTGATGTAAGACCAGTAATCAAATTTTTATTTGAAGAAGTTTTTGGATTTATCAATTGTTTATTAGGTAATATTTTGACGTCATGTAAAGTTCTCATTTTTAAAGAGATTATTTCGAAAATTTTCTGAAAATCCTCATTTTATACAGTTAATCCGTTTTAAATAAAACATGGTGTTACACCAGGTTTTTTTGCCTTTTTTTAAACTTTTTTAATTTCTAATTTTTTTTTTTAATATTTTCCAGTTGGAACCAAATCAAACCAAACCAATTTTAATTGGTTCGGATATTGTTATTGACTTTTTAAAGTTTATAATTTTTCTTTTTTTAAATATTTTTAGCCAGGAAAGGTAGCAAAGTTACCGTGTTCTTCAAAAAAGTTTAGGGTCGTAAGACTCGAACCAATAATTAGATGAATTTGAAAAACCGAACCAACTAATTAAATTGGTCTTTTTTTCCTTTTTTGTGTTCGGCTCCGAATTGAACAAAACCCAATGGTCATTAGAAGGAGTTAATATTCAATATATATATATCACTTTATCAATTGACAACTTTTCTTCTACTGTTCCTATAACAGTAGAAGGAGTTGCCAACCGAACCGAACCAATTTTGATTGGTTCGGATTTTTTATATTATTTTATTATTAATTTTTTAAAGTTTACAATTTTTTTTGTTTTTAAATGTTTTTAGCCAGGAAAGGTACCAAACCCAATAGTCATCGGTTCGGTTATCAGGTTCAAGAATTTTGGAACCGAACTAATTAGTATATTTTAGTATTTATGTTAATACTTAATATTTATTATATTTAATGATTTTATATTTTAAAATATATTTTAATATTTTCGGGTCCAAACCAAACCTAACTGAACCAAATCAATTTTGATTGGTTCATATTTTTTATATTATTTTATTATTAATTTTTTAAAGTGTACAAATTTTTTTGATTTTAAATGTTTTTAGCCAGGAAAGGTAGCAAACTATTGCGTTCTTCGGAAAGTTTAGCGGCGTAAACCCGAACAACTAATTCGATGAACCGATCCAATTAAATTGGTTTGTATTTTTTTTTTGTGTCCGGGTCTGAACCAAATCCAATGGTCAATGGTTCAGTTATCAAGTTCAAGAATTTTGGAACCGAATTAATTACAATATTTTAATATATATATATATATATACTTAATATTTTTATTATAGTTAAATATATATTTATATTTAAATATAAATATTATTTATATATTGACATGATCCATAACCTCTTGAAACTTGTGCTAAACGATAGATAAGTAAATTATAATCATGGTTGAGAATTGATTTTGAAATTATATGATAGATAAAAGAGTGAAATGTTCTCATAAATATAATATGATTAATATTTCAACTCATATTTCAATAAATCTGCATTATATTGCTTTTGGAAAAAAAATCTTATAGGCACCCGTGCAGTACCGCACGGGTTATTACACTAGTTTATCTTAATTCAAGGTAAAAGACCGAAGCAATTTGTGTCTTAAATCCAAGTAACGACCAAAGCAATTAGTTCAAGGTAAAAGACTATCTTACCTTGAACCAACAGGAAGCATCAAAGGACCAAAACAATTTGTCTTACTGGAGCTTGTATTGTGTTAAGGAGGAAGAAGAATGAATCCCAGACAAATAAGTGAGTGAGTTATTTGGCAAAAAGAAATGTTGGATCCAAACTAAAAATAATAACATTAAATTAGTAGGGACTATTTTGAAAAAATGAAAATTTGAGTGTCTTAATAATAAATACAATAAAATGTCATCATTAAATCACAATTAATGTAATTATGTCCACATGTACAGGGTTTTAAAACCCTTGGTTTTACGTGGGTTTGATAGAAATTCTCGAAATGAAATTGAAACAGAGTATTATAGAAATTATATCTCTAGTACAATTTTCACATTTCATCAGTTCTGATCACGCGTGGGACTCTTCTCACGTGGCACGTGGGACAGCATGTATCGGATCCCATCCTTCATCAATTAAGGTTCTACCTACCCTGGACGGCTGGACCCCTCCCTTACCCCCGAGACTCAAGAAAGAAATTTAGACGCGGCCCCAATCAAATTTCCAAATAGTACAAAAATTAAGATGTAAAGGCCTTTCCCTTTTCACATCTTTTCTATTCTAGAAAAGGTGGATAAAAAGAAGTGGTTTATTATACGATACCAGAGAAGTCATTAGCATCTTTAAATCATATATGGAGATAAAGATTAAAAGATAATTAACAGATATATCATTACTTATATATATAAAAAAAAAACACATGTTTCTATATTTTAATCTCAACTAGTCATGCATAATTCAATAGTTAAGATTTACTCCTCCCACTTTTCACATCAATAACAAACTCCTACTCCTTTTACATGATATGTATGAGACATATATAATGAGAAAATAATTGTCATTCTTATAATATTAGAACTGTGCCTGAGTAGGCTATGTTGTCACGACAAATACGCCGTCTTTAGTTATATTTTAGTTAAGTTAATGATATTTGGACACAAAAATGGTGTTCAACACCGTATAAAAATACTCTTCAACACGTATTTATTGTTTTCATCTATCTCATCATGTATTTCATCACTCTTAAAACATCCCATCATCTTTATAGCGTTTATATATGGTGTCAAAATTTATGTCCAAATATCATTATTGTAGTTAATCCATCCATTATACATTATATATATTTTGATATTGTAAGAAAATTTCTACTGCAAGCATCCAATGATATATTATAATATCGTTAAAAATATTTGACTATTATAATAATTATTACATATGTTTGATTGACAATGTAAAATTTTTATATTGATAATATAATACAATTAAATTCATAAAATAAACGATGCCATTTGATTTATTATATTAAAAAGACCATTAGGTTTAGCCCCCTCACCAATATCGGTCAATAATTAATGTGTTTGGTTTAGAGAGGGAAGGGTTCCAAACATCAATTTGGACACACATGACCCTATCCAACACCAAAACAAACACACAATCATCATTTCTATACTGTCATTTTCTATTTCTTAGACAAGACACCGCCACAACCAGTCAAAAGTTCCACACCAAGGAAAAAAAACAACTATCTTCACACATATCTCTGACCGTATGATGAAATCAAATTCTTTGATGTTATTGATATTTCAATTTTGCCTATACTAGTATACTTGCTATGGAAGTTTAATGTACATTTTTGTAGCCTTGTTTTACATGACCCGTCTTGACTTCTTTGATCAACTACAAGCATAAAAGAAGGGCAGAGGTTGTGCATTCTGTTCAACAAAGTGATTCTTAGCTCTGAGAAACAACATGAAGGTACATACATTCATTCTCTCTCTTTTTTATTTGCACATTAGATATGCATATAAAATACTTATCCCTTTCAGCCTGTGGTGAAATTGCAGCAAAAAATTGTGGTGAGAGTGCACATGAGTTGTCATAAGTGCAGGGCTAAAGCACTCAAGGTTGCTTCTGGCACAAACGGTTAGTACTTTATAGTGATCTTTTCATAACACCATCTTTGGTTCTTTTATTTATTTAATATACTTAGCAATTAAGACTGAACTTAATAAATGTGATTGGTGAAATTTGATATTGGTTAATGATGTAGGTGTGGATTCTGTGAGTATAGAGGGGGAATGGAAAGATCGAGTGGTGGTGATTGGGAATGATGTGGATGCTGCCGAGATGACCACCTGTATGAGGAAAAAAGTTGGCCACACTGATCTCATTAGTGTAACAAAGGTTAATTAAACAATGGCCAAGATTTTCTTTGTTTCATATCTGTTTTTCATCTTTCTCTAATATTTCTTTCAAATTACATGGAGTGGAACCCCTCAATGGTCTAAAGATTAGAGAGTGGGAGCAACTCATTAGTATAATATACAGAGAGTGGATGTACTAATTAAAGCGTTGATCGAACTACCTTGTTTTAGTTTATTTGTTTTTTCTTCCTCGTCATATTATGCAGACAAAAGTATATCATAATATGTTATGTGAATCCATATGTAGCCCAAGTTTATTGTTTCATTTTCTGCTGAAGTTGGTCACTTATTTGTCCATAAATATAAGGAAGAATGATATATTTACACAAAACTTGTATGATGATAATCAATTAACTACTACTATGAAGTGATCAATGTAAAATTAAAATGCAGATTTTGGTGTGTGAATTGTAAGAATGGAATTTTGAGAGACTAACATTGAAAACAACTAGCTTTTACTTTCTTGAGTTTTGAAGAGAAAAAAACTCCAATAATTTATATTCTTGTAACAGAGCCAAATTGCCATGAAAACTTCACAGATTCTCATTCATCTTTGCAGAATTCCTTAAATATTTAGAAAACATAAAACATAATATCAAAATCTAATTTTGGCTTATATTGACTAAAGAAATTAACCAAGTTAAGTTATCAAATTAACTCAACTAATTTTTTTTAAGCAAAATGATCCTATGTCACTATAATTTATTAAAAATAAGAAAAATAAAAGAAAACAAAATCAGGAACATAAACCAAAATCGATGTAACTCAACCAATTTTCATCTTAAATAAATATAATATATAGTAACACCCATGATGGCTACATCCTTTTTTCTTGAGGTATTTTGTGGTCCTTGACATTTGAAAGCGTTGATCCTCTACTTTGGCACTAACATTGCCATTCTGCTTGTAACTTTTCGAATCATGATGCATCAAAAAGGAATCGACCACTTGTCTAAGAAAACACCTGAAAATGGCTCTATCTCTTTTTCTTGTGACACTGCATTACTGAGAGGTGAATCATCATTTTTCATCTTTAGCTTCAAATCTGAATACTTCGACATCTTTTCCAGCAGATATTTGCCTGTATCAAAATATTTACATATATATCAAAATATTCACAACAAAAATATAAACAAACTAAATTAAAAAGAACAAGCCTCATTCATCATTTTTTCAAAACTCTAGCTTTGCACGTGCGAATATTGAATCCGAATTCTCTCGGGAATTGATGTCCAGCGCCTCTCCAGCTGATCAATCGGCCAGTCCAGATTAAATGGTATTTTATAAAATAAAAAAAAATGTAAAAAAAGGACTCATTTTCCCTTTCCTGCCTCGCGTCCCCCTCCCAGCGTCGCTCCCTTCATCACTCCCAACCGCTGCGCCGCCGAGGGACCTTCGCCGGCGCCACCCGCCGCCAGCTACGGCCACCGCCGTTCATCCCACCTCTGTTTCCGGCAACATACTCATGTCGGAACTCGCACACATGAAGAAGCTCTATAACGACATAATCTACTTCGTTCAAAACCATGTTAAGCCTGTTGCTCCAACCAACACTTACCCTTAATTTTCACTCAGCAATAACACAACAACGCAAGGCTCAGCTACATCAATGGTACAAAGGTCAATGAATCAGGTTCTGGGGTGTTGTTGTAATTCAACTAGACCTAAGAAAGCACGTGCTTTGAACTCCCCTAGTAACAAATCGAGGAGTTCCATAACAATGGTTGAACAGTCTAGTAGTAACAACAGCTGCAAGACTAAGCTTTTTGGGGTATCACTTCAATCAAAGAGAAGGGTGCACCCAGCAGCTAAGTATGGATCTAATGATCTCATGAACTACTCCGAAATGAACAAGGCTCGTTTGATGTTCGAAAAGGATGATGCGGCAGGATGGGCGGCAGTGGCCGTATCTGGCGGCTGCCGGCGAGAATGTCCCTCGGCGATGCAGTGGTCTGGGAGTGATGAAGGGGGCGACGCTGGGAGGGGGGAAGCGAGGCAGGGAAAGGGGAAAATGGGTCCTTTTTACATTTTTGAATTTTTTTATTTATAAAACACCATTTAATCTGGACCGTCCTATCTGGACGGACGATCCAGATTGATCCGCTGGAGAGGCGCTGGACAGCAACCTGTAGAAGAGAACCCGGTTCCGCGAAGATTTTATTGAAGACAAAAAAAAAATATTACATACAAGGTTAAAGATTCAAATTCTGGAGTCATTACTTCGAAGAGAGCTTTACTTAACTACCACCCTAACATGAGGATTAATCTCTTAACTTTGAATGTAAGAATACTCAATAAAAGACAAAGATTTATAATATTAATAATATTGTAAATTAATTAATTAGAAGCCAATCCTCGAAGAAAAATATATCCCAATCCACCTTTATTATTCCAAATATATCAAATCAACATGAATGAGGCGTTAATTGTGATATTTAGTTAATTATGATGGCCATGCGGATTCTGTGGAGGGTTTCATGGAGGGAGTTACTGATGTGCATGAAAATAGGAGTTACTAATGTGGGAGTTACTAACATAAACCTACATTTAAAACACATACATAAAAGAAAAATGTAAAACACATCACTCTTAATGTCGCTTATTGATGACGATATATATATTATGGTTAATATATATGTATTTTGTTTCAATGGTTTTTGTTTCGCTTCACGCCAATTGGGCCTGTTATTATTATGGCTGTGGAGCTTTTTTATATCTTCAATTCCATTCTCAATATGAGCTACAAGTTTTCTTGCAACTCGTGGAATTTCTATGCAGTGGCTCCATTCCAGGGATGTCAACGGGGAAGGCGGGCACGGGTAGTACTCACCTGCCCCCCGCCCCCCGCCCCGTCGGGTGAAAACTCTACCCGTCCCGGCTCGTTACCCGACCGGGTACCCGATAGACGGGTTTTAAACGGGTTTTGCGGATACCCACGGATATAACGGATATCCACGGATAGTTGCCAAATAACTCAGATCTGATACAACATGGTGACTAATTCGCACAAATCTCAGAAAAAATCAAGCTAATCTACTTATGGGGACTTCAAAATCTAAGAAGAATAGAATAATGGTGACTTCATCAAGCCGATTCGCACAAATTTCAGGACAAAAAATCAGAAGATGAAGCTAATTAATCGAAGAAGCGATTCAACTTTCAAGTTGATTTCTGCGATTTGATCTGGGAGGGAAGAAAGAACTACGAAGTCTTGCGCGAACTGGAGAAGATGACCGGAAATAGACTTGGCGAACTAGAGAAGATGACCGGAAACAGCGAGCTGGAGTAAGGACGGACGACGAGCTGGAGCAAGGGCGAACGGCAACTGAGATGCATAACAGATTGAAGAGAAGGAGCTGCGATGGGGTCGTGACCAACTCGAAATGGAGCTTGACCAGAAGGGATGAGATGAGCGGCGTAGGACGGAACCACGGAAGTGAGATGAAGAAGGGAGATAGGCAAGGAGAAACGGCGCATAATGATTTAGGTTATTAGGTATCAGTTATTCATGTATATAAAAGTGGGGTGTTTTTGTAATTTAATAATCGGGTACGGGTATCCACGGGTACGGGTACCTCAATACCTGCCCCCGCTCCGTTAACAAACGGGTATAGAAAAAACCCGTTTAATTTACCCGCGGGTATCCATTAAGCCCCCCGCCCCGTATCCGTTACGGATTTTATCCGCGGATATCCGCGGGTACGGGTAAAATTGAAATCCATGCTCCATTCCATGCCTATGCGTAATGTGATGATTTTGTTTATATCGGTGTAAGTTAAAAAAATGCTTTTATCCTTACAAATAACAATTTATTGAATAAGTTTTTTTTTTACAAAATTAATTATTGAATTAAAAGTTTCTATTATATATATATATGGTTTTTCTAACCTGTACAAGATTGCACTGGTTTAGCTTCAATAAATACACACTTTTAATTAAAGTTGTCTCCCTGATTAATGATCTCTTTTTGAAAAATGATTTTTTCTCTCTCCCCTATTTATTATATGAATTCATTTTTCTATATAATGTTTCTCTTCTCAATACAGATTCTCTCTTCTTGTAAAAAAAAAATAATTACAGATTCTTTATCCTCTATTTAATATTATTAGATACAACTCTTTTAATTTTTAAAGTTGAGTAGCGGTGTGTTGTGCTGAAATAAAAAGTTGCATATTTTCCAATTGCATTAGAGACAGTTTTTGTTTTGGAACCTTGAATAGGATAAGAGTTTAATTTCTATACACCATCAGTATAAAGATTTTTATACTGACAACCAATTAGAAATCATTAAAGTGATGATTTTTAAGATGGTTAGGATAATAATCAAATATTTGTTATGATGTGTCAATTTCTGATTGGTTGACAGTGTAAAAAAACTTTATATTATCAGTGTATACCAATTAAATCCATAGGATAATATACCATACATTATTTTCCAATTGCATGAGAGGCTGAAGTGTTTTTTTTGGGTTAAATTTATAATTTTTTTTAGTTAAATATAAGAGACTGGAGCGTTAATAAAAGTCAGTATATTGGGACCGTTTTTATTTGAATACAGTAAATGAACGGTTTTTATTTCAATGCAGTATATATAGCCAATCAAAAAGTTAGTTGTAATTTGACAATAATAAATAGGGAAAAAAGAATTTGTATTGAGAGAAAAGGATGATAAATAGGGGAGAGAGAAAAAATCAATTTTCAAAAAGAGATCATTAATTAGGGAGACAACTTTAATTAAAAGTGTGTATTTAATGAAGCTAAACCTGTGCACAGGTTAGAAAAAACCCATATATATATATATTTACAGAATTATTGATCAACATATTTTTAACATATTTAAATTACAATTACTTTCACACCTTTTTCACAAAAATTAAACATATAAATATTACAATATGTGCAAAGCAAGAGCGACATTTTCTTTAGTTAGTATGTATATGTAGTGTGTGTCCATGAGTCACTTACATTAAAATTAAAAAAACATAGGCTGTTATTGAAGCATATAAAACCAACTCACATAAAACTTACGGTTAATTAACTAAAAGTAAATGGATGATTTTTTCTCTAAAAAAAAAAAGTAAAAGTGAATGGATGACTTTATTATAACTACGCGTTCCAAGTTAAAATGCACTTAAAAAAAAAAAAAAAAACTCCTTTTACATATCAATCATTTAGTTCATATATATGACATTATTTTGAATTTAGGCTCTATACATAAAAAAAATTTGAAATTAGTCACTATATCTATGATTATTTTGAATATGCTCCTCACCATTTATTGGTATCGTTTGTTATAGTTAAACTGTAGGGATCAAATTGAAAATGATTGTCAGATGTAGGGACTGAATAAAAATATGAATTCGATCCCTACACATGACAATTATTTTTAATTTGATTTCCTTATGTGACAATCATTTTAAATTTGGTCTTTATCATGTGATGACGTTACAACACCAATATAAGGCGATGACCAAATTAAAATTAATTGTACATATAGATATCGATTTTAAAAATTTCCCAAATTCAAAATTAGCGTCATGTACAGAGTATTAATTTAGGGGTGTTGTTGAGGGTACCAGGAATTAATTGTAGTGCCTACCTAATAATTTCTCTTTTCACATTGCAGATTTTCTCACGCGTTCTAGACGTATAAGCCCTTTGTCAACACGTTCACACCCGCTAGCTAGTTATATTACAACCGCTATGAAACTTCGCCCAAAACATGCATGGCTTCATCCATCCTAAGCAAACATCCAATTTAAATATTCTTGAAAAGCAACTCCAGATCAAAATTCTATTGACTCATTCATTTTTAATTAATCTAGTTTTCTTGACTTTCCTTGACTTTGACTTGGATTTTTTTTTTCCTTGTACAAGATTTCACTTGCTTCCAACTCTTGTACTTAATTAATTATAAAAAGGAAACAGAACCGCACTTTCTTCATCATATTGGCTCTTAGTTCAAAGATAATCTGAAACTAAGAACTTAACCTTAAAAAACATGAAGGTAGGTACATCACTTGCAAATTTTTTTGGAATGTCAATCACATTCTTTATTTTTGTAGGCTAATAAAGCAACTGACACTTTTTGCATATGCAGGACCGGGCCGGCCCAACACTTTTGAAAGCCTAAAGCGAACTCCAGAGTATTGCCTTTTAAAGCAAATACAAAAAATTATTAAATATTATATTTTTATTTAAAGTTTATCTTTCGTGTTTTTTTGGATGCAAAATCATTTATTAAATTATTGTAATCGATTTCATTTAACAAATCTTTTTCAATCGATAATAAAGCTAGTCCACTTAATATTTGGAAAAGAATCAAGCCTTATTATATAATTAAGTATGTTAATGGTGTATCGTTTTCCACTTGTATAATTTCTCTTAAAAATTTTAGTTCTGTAAATAAATCTAATCCATCAATATCAGAGTTGTCATTATGTTTTAATGAACGTTCAAGGTTAAGACAATTTTCTTTTAAATTTTCATTATCCAATGACCTTAATTTCTCAATACTAAATAGAAAACCAAAAATATCTTGATACACTTTAAATTGTTCAAATCTACTTTGAAATGAAGTGATTGCTTTATCTATTATGTACAAGAAATAATCAACTTTAAATGATTCTTCAGGAGATTTTACTACTTCATTGTCAATAATCTCATCAAATTGTTTCTTTCTACTAATAGTACGTTTTTTTTACTGAACTTTGGTTCTATATTCATTTATATAGCAATTAAAGCATTTTCAAATCTTTCTTCACTATATTTTTCAAAAAATGAAATAAGACCTTTCAATTGTTGTATAGCAACATCGATACACATATCATTTGATTGCATAGTTCTACTAACTGAGTTTACCACAAACAATATCTCATACCAAATAATCATGCCTAATAAAAACTCAAAATTTTTAAGCTCATAAGTTGCTAAACAATCAGCTTCACTTTTTATTTTAGGTTCATCTTTAACTTCACCTAATTTCAATAAAGGATCTTATTTGTGAAGTTTGAAATCTTAAAGCTTTTACACTTTCAATACGACTTTCCCAACGTGTTTGTGACAATGATTTAAGAGTTAAGCTAGGGATATGATCTTGTAAGATGTTCCATCTTTTAGTAGATGAAGAAAATATGATATATATACGTTGTAGCACTCCAAAAAAAAGATGTAGCTTTAGGACAACAATTAACCATATGACAAGTACCAAATTTAGACTATGACAACCACATTGAGTATAAAATGATCTAGGATTAATATATATAAAAAGTTAGAACAATGAAACCTGATTGTTAAGAAAATTCTTCTGACTTTTGGGTGTTTGCTTGTTGGGCCAAATGCAATAAGAACAAATATAAGATTTCTGCAATAATTTGAGAAAATAAATAAATAATTGTTGTAGCAAAAAAAAAAATTTCAAACAAATAATCACTAAATAATCTCACCACACCAATTGTGAATTGATGCTCTAGCTCTGATGCAAGATTGACCGAGAGATGACGTGAGGAGAGAGTCAGAGAGAGTTTAAAAATTGAAGCTTTTATTTTTTTTTAATTTTTGTGAAACAAAATAATAAATGATGTAAGAGATGAGTGAAGAGTGAGCATGTGATAATGTGAGAGCCTGGGAGAGTCAGCAGAAAAAATGCTGAATTTTTAGAACATGTTTTTCCTTTAAAATTTGAAAGGTTGCCTCATTCACCTTCTCAAAATATTAGTGTTTCAAATGAATTTTTACAAAATAATTTTGAAAACACGCATGATGTAACATCCCAAAAATTGACTACTAGTTAATTTGTTAGGAATTAAATTATTAGAATTATTATATTTCAATTTTGAAGTGCTTAAAATCTCGTAAGTAGCTCAAAAAAGTTTAAATAGATAGTTTGAGTGTTTTAGGCCCAATTTCGCATAATAGACTTCCTATGACTTGATACCTAACTTCAGATGGATATTTCGTAACCAAAGAGAACTTTTTTGAATTCGAGGTCTTCATAAGAAATATAGCTCTATCTTTTAGCTTTCCATAGACACCAAATTCGTCCAAATTGGATTCTTGTAGCTCAAGTTATGACCAAATTCGTACACACTATTCATGTTTCAGCATCAGAACCGTTTTTAAAACTTCTATCCCAGTTTTGATCATCTAAACGTCCGTTTCAGGTTTTGTGGTCTTCATAAAAGTTGTAGATAATTCTTTTATCTTTCCAACGATATAAAATTTATAATTTTTGGATGTTTATAACTCAATATATACACGAAATACAGCACCATATGCACAGTAAGCGGGCTTAGCGCGTTTTTACACGTTTTGGGCTATTGGGGGACTCTATAAATAGAATCTTAACACTCTTAGGGTGCGTTTTTGAACCCTAATTACACCTAGAAACTCAGAAACGGCTAAGAAGAGAAGAAATTCAAGGATTAAGAAGAGAGTTGTGGAAGAGGGAATCTAGGAAGAAGAAGATGAGGAGAACTCTTGGCAAACGTTAGGATTCGTCGTAGGAAACGCTTAGAGCTATTTGGAGGTCTTCAAGAGGTGAGTAAAAACAACTTTTTCTCAACCTTCCATGGTGCAAACGATTTGGGGAAACTGAGTTTTTAATTTAAATTATGATTTTGGAGAGTTTTGAATGCGAGAACCAATAGTTGATCAAATCCTATTTTCTAAATTGGGGGTTTTGTATAAAAACGAAATTAATATTAAATTAAGTGATTATTACTATGAGTTATGTGATTATATATGAAATTGGTACGAGTTTATGGTTGATTGATATGTCTTTATATGTTATATGATATTATAGTGTTGTCGTGACATGTTTTATTATGTTATATGATGTGATAGTGTTGTCGTGACATGTTCTGGTATGTTATATGATGTTATCGTGCTCTTGTGACATGCTCTGTTGTGTTATATGATTATATGATGTTATAGTGTTGCCGTGACATGCTCTTTTACAATATATAATGTTTTAGTGTTGTCGTGACATGCTCTATTATGTTATAAGATGTTACAGTGCTGTCTTGGCATGACATTATATCACTGTTAGTGATACATGGAGTTTGAGAACCCATTTAGTAGTCATCTGGGATGACATATTGCATCATGCATGAGTTGGTCATTACCTTCCGGGAAGGGATGACGGTATACATTCTATTCCGGGAATAGGATGAGAGATATCACCATCTGGGATGGGATATCAAATCATTGAAAATATCTACATCTGGGATGGGATATCAACTTATTAAAATATTCACATCTGGGATGGAATATTAGATACCTCCATCTGGGATGGGGAAGGCAGTGGGACGCCATTGCATGGATATGAGCTCATAGACCTTAGTGGATCTGGGATTCACACCGGTTCTGGGAACCAAAGAGTCAAGTCAAGTGATTCTGGGAATCACCGAGTCGTGTTCATGGAGTTGTATTGCATATAGTATGCATGATTGATATGATTAAAAGCTTGAGATGTGAATGTTTTGACTGCTGAGTTATCCTTTTAATTATATGTGATTTGGAACAATTTTTGCTTATTTTAAAAGGGGTTATTATGTATATAATTTTGCGGGTACCATGGTTGATTTTCCGGTTACCGCGCCGGCTGAGAACAACACTATTTTGCGAACCTTTTTATTAAATTGTTTTTATTCATTGAGATTATAAATCTCATTAAAAGTGTTGTTTTCAGAGCACGATGACGATGTCAGTGAGATCAAGGAGACTTGAAGACTTAATACTTGAGCTTAGCTATTTATTATATTTGGTTAGTATTATGTTCAATAAGGAGCCTTTTGTGGCTGAAACTATATTGTTTTATTTTATGGTTTGGTTATTATTAGTAGACGCCCGGGTTTTTGAGACAATTAAAATTATTTATGTAAGGATTATCTTACCAATATTTATTTTTAAATTATTGAGGTATTTTCTGACATATATAATTTGTGAAAATTTTATTGGAGTATTTATGCCTTATTGAATGTTTTAAAGGATTTTATTACATTTTTTTTGTTGGGTCACTAATGTAACGAAGGGCGTTACACATGAGGATTTGAGAAGAAGTAAAAGGCAAAGAAAAGAGACTTCTTTTGGAAATGATTTTTATACATATCTTATGGAAAACGACCCTTTGAGTTTTTATGATGCAATTAATTCTTCCGATGCACATCTTTGGAAGCTATTAAATCTGAAATTGATTCTATTACAAATTGTAATACGTGGATTTTAGTATATTTATCACCAGGGGCTAAACCTATTGGGTGCAAATGGATTTTTAAAAGGAAATATAATCCTGATGGTTCTATTGATAAGTATAAAGCTAAATTGGTTGCAAAAGGTTTTACCCAAAAAGAAAATGTTGATTATTTTGATACTTTTGCTCCCGTGACTAGAATTTCATCCATTCGAGTTTTAATTGCTTTAGCATCAATTTATAAACTTGTTATTCATCAAATGGATGTTAAAACAGCTTTTCTAAATGGAGATTTGAAAGAAGAAATTTATATGACACAACCCGAGGGTTGTGTTGTTTCTGGACAAGAAAATAAAGTTTGCAAACTTATTAAATCTTTGTATGGTTTGAAACAAGCACCAAAACAATGGCATGAAAAATTTGATCAAGTTTTGATTGATAATGGATTTTTATCTCTTGAAGTAGATAAGTGTGTGTATACAAAAACAGTAAATGGTGAATATGTAATTATTTGCTTATATGTGGATGACATGCTTATTTTTGGTACTTGTCATGATATAGTAAATAAAACTAAAGAATTTCTTGCTTCAAAGTTTGACATGAAAGACATAGGTGAAGCAAATGTAATATTGGGTATTAAAATTATAAGGAAGGGTGATAGTATAATGCTATCCCAAGAACATTATGTTGAGAAACTTCTAAAGAAGTTTGGGTACTTCGAAGTTAAACCAATAAGCACCCCTTATGATGTTAACACCCAACTGAAGAAAAATAGAGGAAACCCTATTGCTCAATCTGAGTATGTACAGATTATTGGGAGTCTGTTGCATTTAATGAATTTTTCTAGACCTGACATAGCATATGCTGTGGGCAGATTGAGCAGATACACACATAATCCCAATAATGAACATTGGGATGCATTAGTCCGACTAATGAAATATTTGAGAGGTACCATGAGTTATGGTATTCTATATAGTGGATTTCCCGTTGTATTGGAAGGATACAGTGATGTTAATTGGATCTCTGATTCAGATGAGACAAAATCCACTAATGGTTATGTGTGCACCCTTGGTGGTGATACAATTACTTGGAAATCAGCCAAATGAACTATTATTGCTAAATCTACCATGGAATCAGAATTTATTGCTCTAGAGTTGGCTGGTAATGAGGCTGAGTGGTTGAAAAACCTCTTAGCAAATATTCCATTAGGAGTTAAACCAAATCCTCCTATGTCTATGCATTGTGATAGCCAATCGGCAATAGTCATTACAAAGAATAAGACTTACAATGGCAAGAATATACATATTCGATTCAGACATGATGTTGTTAAGCAGCTGCTAAAAGATGGAATTATGTCCATTAATTATGCGAAGTCAGGAGTGAATTTGGCCGATCCTCTGACAAAACCTTTGGGAAAGAAATTAATAAGATGATAACCCAACCTTTGTGATTGCAGATCCCATGAAGAAGGTTCATATGGGTAATAACAAGTTACTTGTTAGTTCTGGTAGCACCCTTAATTTTGTCTATTCCTATGGTGTAAAAGTGCTAGACTGTATTTTTGGGAGGTTAAGCTAAACGCTTTTAATGAATTTCACAGCCCTTATGGGTGGTGTATAAAGTGCAGTATACACTTGATGAAATCACATGTATGAGTGTGGAGTGGGGCCGCTCCTATGAAATTGTTGCGTAATTTCTAGAGCACTCATGAATAACCAGGCATGCGCATAGCCGAAAGGCGCCAAACAACATAATAGCAAGATCTGTGGGGGTGTAAAGTGATTGGTAGGATTCCTACTTACATAAAGTGTATTGGTTCATAGAAATTTAAAACTTCACCAACACATTGTAGGTAATCGGCCTATCAGTCTAGGTCTGGTTCATAGTCCAAGAGACATCAGACTTGAAGCATTTACACTATGTTGCTTTCTAACTCAGAATCTTTATCTATCTTCAAATTTTTGAAATATGTGGGGGATTGTTGTATATTAATTTTATTTCAAAAATTTAAAGTTAAAATATGATTTTAAAAATATCTTCAAATATTATTTAGCATTATTATTTCATTTAATGCTCTTTTATTCCCTTTAAATGATTTGATTCATGTTATTCTATTTGATTGAAATGATCAACGTGTGATTTTCAAATTTAAATAGATTGAATACAATTTATTAGTTTAACGGAAATTTTCTTTCATTTGAATATGTATTTTAATTTGATTAAAAACAAATCAATGGTTTTAATTTGATTAAGTTAATGCCTTTTAATGAAAATATTCTTTCTATGTTATTGTGCACGTGTGCAGATGAAGTTTTTAGCTGGAGATATGATGATCATATTTTCTAACGTGCTTATTACACTTATGGCATTTAACAAGTTTTTAATTCCTTTCAATGCCAACATTTATTTTCTCTGGAAAGGATAAATACGATGTGAAAGGAAGTTTTCCATATGAAAAAAATCGTGGGTGACACAAGATAGAAGAATTCTGAGAGGTTCCAAAATTCTAAATGGTATTTGATCTTGCTGTTCTGGTTTTGGTCTTTGTGCCAGAAGAGCCTGTTATATCCTAGGAGGAGTTTCGCATTTTGTAATTTATTTCGTGGGCGGAATAATCCTTATGGACAATGTCCCTTGACACGTCTCAAGCTATTTCTTGTACTCAACATTGTTATTTTATCAATATTATCCAATAGTGATGAGATTCCCAGCCAAGCCTTAATATGCAAATCTCTTTGCAAATTCCACAACTGAACTGACACAAAAATTAAATAAAAGCATAAGTTATATATATAAGACATTAAATCAAATAGCTTGTAGGCATGTAGCATAATTGTCACTACACAGGCAACCACACAGAGCTTGTCATAAACCTGCTCCTAGGAACCTCCTTCTTTTGTGTAAAATGTTGTTCATGGAAGCAGAAATCGATTAAGAAGAAAGAAGAAGGGGAAAAAGTATCTACGATGGACAAAAGATGTTTAGGGCCATAGTTCTCTATTTAGCAGAGAAGGGAGAGTGAACTCTTCAAGCTTCATTCTCTAGCAAGCAACGTCTTATGGGAAACCAGGTATCAGAGAAGCTTTACGGGAAGATAGTTTTTCCAAAAACCTTTGTCAAACAAAGCTTTTCTAAGAAGCTTCTAGGCTCCAGTGAGAGGGAAAAATGTTCCGTTCTGGGACATGTAGATAAAATATAGATAAAAAATAGTTTAAAAAAAAAAGGAAAATGTTGGGCGGGAATACGGTACAGAAGTATTCTCAAATTATATAGTAATTGATAATCCCATCATCACATGCAATTTAGCCATCGTGAAAATATATAAATAAAAAATTTAAAAACAATTAAGCAGCCTAGGTAAATTTTCTCGAGGTTTGACCAAATATATCCTTAACACCCCCCCTCCCCCTCCCTCCTACATGTAATGGCTAATATGGCATGCATGTGGAGTTTCTACACTTGCAAATATACATATAACAGAACGGAAGGGGTCTACAATTTATGGTGACATTTTCCTTGACGTAATACAGAGCACTAGAAAATATAAATAGGAATTTTGGTAGAGAATATTTTTTTATTTCGGGAATTCTAACTCGGGAATTCTACTAAATCTCCATTTTCTAAATTATATATTTCTACAAAACTAGCATTTTCAAGAATATCTGTTTTAGTTATATTTCTTCCAAAAATATCCCCATAGAATAGGGTGAGAATCCAGTTTTCCATTAATAATATTAATATTATGTTAAAATATATTTTTATTTGGCAGAAAAGAACTCATGTGACTGCTCTACACTATTTTTTAAAATTATTTTATTTTTAAATCATTTATAATATTTTCATTTTTCATTTTTAGCTAACCTATATTTAATGGTATTTTTGAAAATAATACTAATATTTTAGGGATGCCTATTTCTAGTACTACAAGAACTTTCGCCATTTCCTAGGGTCAAAAGCCTTGGGAAAGTAAAAAAAATAAAAAAAATGCCTTATATGTTTGACATGGCCCAATGGGAAACAGAACCTCTTCCCAGAGCCCAATCTGTGGGAAACAGCATACTCTGGTAGCTACGGTCCAACCCATGAGAAAACAAGCGGGAATGTTTGTCGTCTTTGTTTCCCAAGGCCAAACCCGTGAGCAATCTAGCGAGAGTTTTGCAAGGGCCTTCGCCATGGAAAATGTAAAAAAATCCTAGGGATTTATTGTCATGGGTAAAAAGCCCAGGGAAATAGCTTAATTTCTTGAAATGTTATAGGTTTCTTAAACTTGTTAGGAATTTCATCCTTATTTATTATGTATTTGAACAAAAAAAAAACTTTGTTGAAGGAAACAAAACTCACTTTGATATCTTTACATCTTGAATTTAACTGATTAATTTCCATCTATAGATGGAAAATACCCTTATTGCATACCAAGAAAAAAAATATTCTAAACAGACTTTTGTACGTTTAACATTATGGCAGACAACCTATTTCACGGTATTAAACATGTTAATAAGTTAAACTCATTAGTGGGAATAGATCCCCTGCGGTGGAAGTTTTGTGTAGTGGGATCCTGACCCTTGAAAAATAAAATGAGGGTTGAAGGATTTTTTATTTTTTTTTAACAAAGGACATAAACGAAATTTACACAGAGGGATTAGGGAATTGGGAACCCTAGTACTATCTTCTTGCAACAGGAGCCTCAGCGCCGACCAAGGCACTTCCAGGACCACCAGATGAAAAGAACTCGAGAACCCCCTATGAGCTATGGCATCAGCGCACTTATTCGTAACTCTGTGAATATGAAAGACTTCCACACTCCAATCCCTTCTTCGAATGAGACTAAGAATGTCACCAAGCAGGGCTTTCATTGTCGGATTGGTCGACACCCCCGAGATAATAAGGTCCCCCGCCACCTTCGAGTCTGATTCAATGATGACCCTAGAAATCGAGAGGTCTCTAGTCAGAAGCAGACCAGAGTATATGCTCCACAATTCTGCCCAAAGAGCATTACTTGAAGTCACTCTACAATGATAGCCCTTCACAAAGGACCCCTCAGAATTTCTGATAATTCCTCCACAAGCTGTATTTCCATTCCGAGATTCGAAGGCTCCATCTACATTTAGCTTCATCCAACCTGGAGGAGGCTTTGTCCAGATCGATTGAGCAACAGATCTGAAATTGCTTTTAGAAGCTTGCGGACTAGATAGATTGTTAGCTATGAAATGGACCTGATTGCATACTGAAGACCATAAACCTTCTCCCAAGTTCGATTGATTTGAAAAAACCAAGGAGTTCCTGTTTTTCCATAATGCCCAGCAAGCCACTCCAAATACTAAGCTCCAATTCCAGTTTGTTAACCCAATGTTATCATGAGAAATATTCCATTCTAGCCAAGCCTGAAACCCCAAGCTGAAGAATATGCTCCAGTGGATAGGATTGATATTTTTCGACCAAAATTCATGAACTTGATCACAGTCTCGAAGCATATGCATCATAGTTTCAGGGAACAAGTTACATCTAGGACATAAATCATTATGGGCCATTCCTCTCTTCATCCTTTCAGAGTTAGTAAGGAGGGTACCATGAGCAAGCTTCCACAAAGTAGATCTAATTCGAGCAGGACCTTTCCAGCTCCAAACTTTCTCAAAAATGGGAATAGAAGAACCTGATTGATTATCATTAAGCAAAGAGGAATATGCAGATTTAATAGAAAACTGCGCGTCAGATACAAGAGTCCAAGAGGGGAAATCATTATGGCTAGGGAGAGGGGGATTCATATTTGCTATTGCATCATAAACCTCCTCTGAGACAGAGTTTACAAAAAAGTCCCATTTCCAACCATTTTGAGCAACATAATGAGATACAGGGAAATTTAGTTCATTCAAAGCGATGTTATCAGCAAACAGAGCTTCCAACTTACCTATACCAGGTATCCAATTATCTCTCCAAAATCTTATGTTATTCCCATCTCTAATAACCCAAGACATATTTTTATCGACAAAATCCCAGATGGAGGATTTTAAATAATGAAAAGAAGGGAAAAGTTGTTTAAAGGTGAGGATCTAAAAATTGGAGAGAAAAAACTCGGGAGGATCCATTCCCCTAAGGTTGCGTTTGGTATCTAGAATGTTTTATTCCCAGACAAACTACATTCCTGGGAATGTGATTCCCGGGAATAAAGTTTTCCCACATTCACACATGGGAATAGAGTTTTCCCAAGTTTATAACTATCATTCATTAATTTTATTCTCGGGAATCTTTTATGCCTGGGAATAAATTTTTAAAACTTGTAACAAACATAGGAAAACTTTATTCCCATGCCAATATTCCCAGGAATACTTTTTTAAAACTTGTACCAAACATTACCTAATTTACTTGAATAACGAATATCACAATTAACACTTCATCATTAATATACATTACATTTACTTCACCTAAAAATACGATGTATTTTGATATTTATCCAAACTAATAATAATTTACGTAAAATAAAAGAGGTGTTCATGAAAAAGATATTTTCCTTAATAAATACTTGAATTAAAACATAAAATCAAATTAAAGGACATGCAGGTGCAGCAAAACGTTGTCACACATTATTAGAATCTAATAAGATATTAAACTCTACCCAAAAAAAAAAAAAAATCAAATATTAAACTAAAATCAGATATTATCATGTATAACCTTTGGTAGTACCAAATTTTAATGTTATGAGGTCTCTTCACTTTCCCACTCTTAAATCACAATTGAATCTGTCAATAATACTATTCAATTAACCAACAAAGAAAAAGAGAAGAAGTCTTTTAATCTCCAGCATACGACAATTCCCTTGAAGTTACCTACATCAAATTTTCTTCCATTTCAGTGTTGTCGTTAACATCAGAAACTGATGATCCTCCTTTGGCACAAACATAACCAATCTGCTCATCCTGGTACTTCAAAAATGAATCAACAACTTGATAAAGAAACGGATCAAACTCAATCATCTCTCTAACTCGACTAACATCTGAATCAGATAAAACACCTGAAAATGGCTCTATCTTCTCTTCTTGCTCCATTGCAGTGTTGTTGTTGTTGACACTAGTTGATAATTCCTTGGTGCAAATATCAGAAAATTCACTTGATAATGTCTCAATCTCTTTTTCTTCCACCACTGCAGCAGTGTTGTTGTTGACAACTGAATCATCATGAATATCAGTTGATCCTTGCTTGGTGCAAACATCCACCATCACTTCATCTTGCTTCAGATCTGAATCAGCCAATTCTTTGAGCTCTTTAACTTCAGCATCTTTTTCAACAGCAAAAATCTCCATCTGTTTCAGTTCTGGAACCTTACCAGTGTTATTGTGAGATGAAAGATTCAAACCTTCAGTAGTAGGACCAATGTTGTTGTTGTTCGCATCCTTCGCCTCCATATCGATACTAGTAATAACGACACAACTATCGTCCTAAACGAAGATGAAACAAGAATTACAGCAAATGTTACAAATTATAAGAACATGAAACATGTTTTTCTAGCTTGGCTAAGATTTTTACATACACAAAAAAATGATATGATGAGGAGCAGAAGCATCAGAAGAGAAAGGTTAATTTAGTGATCAGTTAATCAGTTAACAGTTAACCTTCCAACTGATCCAAGCCAGCAATGTAGCATACACAAGAATCAAGAGGTTAATTAATCAAGGTCAACCAGATCCCATAAAGAGTGGAGTGATAAGGAGGGAGAGGGTTCAAACCTCACACACTATTCTACCCAAAAAAATATAAAAACAAAACAAAACCTCACACACTAACAAAATACTAACGTTAACATTAACATTTACCTATATAAAAAAATATCTTGCCACATAAATTAAAATTTGATGCAATATTAAAAAAATAAAATATGTGACAATATATTATTGATATGACCAAAATATGATACAATAAAATGAGACAACAAATCTTCATCATATCTTAGGACATGACGGAAAATTTGTAAACATAATCTCATAGTCACAGTAGAGCAGTGACAAATATATGACACAGAAATTTCAGAAATACATAATCACCCGTCTTTTAGAGACTCTGTAGCAAAACTATAAAGAAATAAATAAACAAATAATAACAAGATATATAAATTTTAAGTAGCAACTGATGAATAAAATAAAAAATAAAAAAATAGATAAAAAAAAAAGGTAATTTAAAAGTATAAGAATATGTAAGGTATTAAATTAGGCTTTACCATACTTTTTTATTTTCTAATATAAATAATATAATATAAAAAATCATTCGACCTAATACAAGTTCGGGCCGACAAGTTAGTCTTACCTTAGAGTCTGTCGTGGAAGCCAATGGCATATTTAGAACTTAGCGTGGATGCACGTCATTTTGTGCTCCACTACACATCTCTGTTTAGAATCTATAATGAGTAGCTTTTGGGTCATAAACGTGCTTTTTGTAGTTCCAAACGTGGATCTAAACATGTAGTTAGAAGGGTGAGTCGAGGTCTACCTAAGTCTCTAGAGTACTCAAACTTAAATGGATTTCTTATGATAGCTCTCGAGCACATGAAATCTCCCTAAATGGTGACTGGTGACCATCAAACAAGATTGCTAACAAAGGTAAGCATCAAAGCACTATGGTCCTAAGGCATAAATTTGGCTCGTACTACCAATAATCTCCCTCGAGGGAAAATCTCTGAAAGCATACCTAGAATATGATAGCATTACCTCTACTTAAATTTATTAAAAAAAATATATAAATATAAAATCAACAAAGCATAGATAAAACATTGATATTTGAAATTGAAATATGAAGATAAAACATTCTTTAAATTAAAATGAGGTGTTGTTCCACTCCTACGAAATTTCTTGTAGGACATAAAGGATGGTCTAGTATACGAGACTACTACCACTTGATGAGGTTTGAAGAGGGTAGGTGTACGCTACATTACCCCCACAAGTGGAGAGTCTGTATTTAGGTTTTGAACCTATGACCTCAAAGTGAAAAGGCAGAGCAACCTTAACATTGCACTAAGACTCGCCATCTCCTATATGACATAAGGGGATGAGAAACAAATTCTAAATCTTTATGAGTAAATGATATACCTCTTCCACTATATGATAAGTCCTCATCGACGTGTTGATTGTTGAAACTTGCTATTGTCTTATTTGTAGAGAAAGCTTAATAAGAAATATCAGTAAACACAGGCTGATAGAGTAGAAAACCTGAAAATCAATAAATAAATTGTGTGGTGCATAGAAATGAGAAAGGTAAATGTTTATTCAGTATAATAAAATAAAGTTAAGGTACTATTAATGTTGACACGGGATTCGCAAAAGCTCTTCATAACCTAAAATCAGTAATTAATGTTACAGAAAAGTCATTTACTAAAAACACTAAATATGAATAGGACAACTTTTTAAATAATAAATAATAGTCTGTGAAAAGCACATATATTTAAACACGGAGTTGTACATAGGGGTGGGCACGTGTCGGGTTTAGGAAAAATTTGGGCCTAATTCAATCAAAGATGGTCGGGTTGGGTCGAGTTTTGGGGAAAAGTTGTAACTTGAACGAACCAACCCAACCACATTTGGGTAGGGTCGAGCCATCGGGTTTAGTATTAAAATAATAAGAGAATTAAAAAATGAAAAAAAAAATTATCACAAAAATTAGGGTTGCAGTGTATATGTCTCTTGAATCCCTCCTAAAGGTTGAGCTATTCCTCGAAGTTTCTCTCCTTTTCAGTCTTGAGGACAAGATTGAAGTCTCTCCCTCTCTCTCTTCCAGGCTTAAGATTGGGTTCATTGTGAATAACCATACTGGAACGTAAGAATGCGTCAAAGAACAAGATCTGGTCGGTGGGGAGCGGTTGGGAATTAGTAGTGGAAAGGGAAGCAGAAGGAGGTGACGACGTCATATGGTCGAGCGACGTCTTCGACGGTGTCAGAGGTTCCTACTTCCGAGCCAAACGTGTCTCTTATTGGTTGGATCTATGATCTCGTCTACATATCTACCCCATGGCCTCTTCTTCACTCTTCGGTAATGCGCCTCCTTCACAACCCCATACCTATGCTCTATGTCATCGTTTCAGTTCGGGTTGCTCGGGATTTCACTTTCTTAAACATGGTACTTGACCCAAACTAACCGTGTTATGCAACAAAGAAAGCACCAAATTGATAACCCGAACCAACCCAATTTTTCTTATTGGTTTGGTTTGGATTGGTCAGGTCACTGGGTCGAACCATACCCACGACCACTCTTAGTTGTGTATTGGCCAAAAGCCAAAGCACAACAATAATTTAGAACTTAAAAGAAAGTGAGGTCCACGTGAAAGGGAAAAAAATAACTTGAAGGACTTGAGATCAGAGATATTTGAGTTGTCCACATAAGGTAAACACAAGTTGATAGAGTAGAAAGAATGAAAATCAATAGAGAAAATTTATGTGGTGAACAAAGATGAAAAAGGTAAAAGTTTATTCAATATAAAAAAAAAAATTAAGGTGCTGTTAATTTTGAAACAAGATCAACAAGTGTCTTCGTAACATAAAATCAGTAATTAATTTTTTTAAAAAAACCACTTATTTAAAAATATGAAATATGAGTAGAACAATTTCTTAATAAAATTAGTATTATGAAAAACACACATTTTTAATCACAGGGTTGTGTATTTGCCAAAAATCGTGGCACAACAATAATTTAGAATTTCAAAAAGAGTGAGTACCACACAAAAGAACAAAGTAACTATGAAACTATTTGTGAGCTCACAGTTATTTGAGTTGTTCACAAATAGGTTCTTCTTAACACATGACTATACCTGTACATATCTCCTTTCAAAAGCAACACTTGCCTCTCTTTTTGAAAGATTAGTGTAATTTCAATTATCATCCATTCAAGTGAAAGTAAGTGTAATGATGACCTAACCTTTAAGAAAAGTTAGCATAAGTTAGCATAATTTCTAAATAAAATGAAAAATATCAAGTATAATTAAACTAAACTTAAAGTCTATATAATTTATCTTTTTAAACTAATCTTTAAAGTCACATAAGTCAAAAGCCAATGGAAGAATAACATTGAAAGTTAACTATTCCACTTGCTCTGCCTAACATATAGAACCATCAAACGTCACAAAACAAGGTGACTTCTACGATGAGCAGGCTAAGCAAGACGCTTACGGTGCACCACAACTTACAGTTGTAAAATGGTGTGAAAAAAATAATTGGACGATCTAGATGCATCTAGGCAACCAGTTGTATATGTTGCACTTGAAACTAATATTCCCAGCTTCACTCGGAACACCGGTTTTTCCCTCCCATACTGCAACAACATTGGCGACTCTATCCAACACACCCCATAAACCTCCAACTTCATCAACGTCGTATGTTCCATCACCACCATCATTACCTTCTCACTGTTAGATTTAATGATGGACCTGACGTCCTCCTCCTCCTCCATCACCCCCCCATCTCACCATCATTATACTCAATCTGAGACCCATTAATTGCAAAACCATCTAAATCATCCATTGACATCATCTAGTTAGTGTTCAAAAAACTCCAAATTTACCAAACAAACAGAGCAGCAACAGTATCAAAAATAAAATGTCCAACTTCAAATCTTAGTAAACTCTATCCCCCCAACTTGACAACACTCAGGAAAATGCAGAAAACACACACTTGGAGAGAATAAACAATGGAGGAAAGGGATAGAACCGCAGAGAGTGAAGTGGTGTGCACCCACGATGACGGTGGGTAGGTGAAATCACAGCGGTGAAGCAGAGAGGCATAAATATTGCTTGGTCTGGGTGAATAAAGGGAGAGGTAGTGATGGTGGGGAGTGAGAGGGGCGGTGGGGGTGGGGTGAGGTGCACACAGCCTCCACCACCCCAAATCTGCCATCTCTAAGCGGTCACGCCTCCTACCATTGTCCAATCACCGCGCACCAGCCTAAACTCATCGTACGAGATCCATCTTCTCACAATTGTGAATCAGAAATCTCGGATCGCCATCCTATAACGATAAACATGCACCACACTGCTGCACACCCAGCTTCTCCGCGTGCACAACACCACACGGCCACCACAAGGATTATGGTGACACGGAAGAAAAGAAAGAGAAGGATAGAGACAGAGAGAAGGAGAATACAAAAACGAGCCCGGATTTGCTCCTGCGCAAATCCGTCCTGCGCTGCTCCTGCACACATCCAACGGCTCCGTGTTGTTGTTGGAGGGTGGGACCAGCTGTTCTGGAGTGTGGGTCCACGATTGGACGGCCCGGATGAGCGGCAGGATGGTCCTGCCGCTGGAGCAGATCCAGGTCCTACAAAAAACCTATAACAATAGTAAATTTATCGGTAGCAACAAGTAAATTAAGATGTCTCACAGTGAAAGACTTCTCAATGTCTTTCACCTCAAAAAAAGCCTCGGTAATGTATCTCGGGTGGCCAAGCTAAATTTTTTTAAAAAAAATTACGAATTGGGCCTTGAGATAGTCTACTCAGGCATTTAGACCATCACTTTTGATCGAATTAGCCAAAGTTGAGTAAACTACGTTGGTAGGTGGGTCAGGTTGGACAATTTAAGGAAAGAAAAAAAAAATGCCCAAACCAATTGCAATGGTTTGGTTTGAGTTCGGTAATTTTAAAGTGTCACACTTGAATCAAATCAACCCGATCACCAACGAGTTGTTTGTACAAGTCATCAGGTCGCCCATTGGTATATTTACTCTCTTTTTTTTTTGGAAAGCCATATTAATACTTTTATCAGTTCCAACCAATTGCGAAAAAATAACTACACAATTGATAAAAAAAGTAATCCTTAACATCTAAGTATATATAACCATTGATATTACTGTTAATACATAATATAACAATAATACATAACAACCATACAAACTCATATAATGAGTCGCAATTCCAAACAAGCATAAATACAAATAAACAATCAATATAATAATTAACATGTTTCAAGTTTTATCATGTCAACACAAAACATGGGTCGAAATTACCAGCATTGCAAAAAAGAACGTTTGTGAACTATGATTGAGGGTGGTCTAGTATGAGGGAAGATGAAGAAATAAAAGAAGAAAAATAGGGAAGAATTCCCTAAATCATATGCCAGGTGACTAAATATACAATTTTGTAATATGTAAAAGTTATTTAAAGAAATTTATTTAGGTGATTGTTTCAGGTCATTGGGTTCGAAAACAGTAAAATCAAAGTTCAGACAAATGAAAGCAAAGTTTAACCTTTATTCTATTAAATTCGATGAGCTGATCCAAATTAATTAGTTTGATTTGGTTTTCTAGTTATACTACTAGAAATCTTCTGATTATCTGCGGATTTTCCTATGGATTTTGCTAAAAAATTAACAGGAAACAGGTTTTATGCGGATTTTCCTACGGATTTCTATTCCCAGGCAATACCTTCATGCATAATTTTTCCGGCGAGTTTTAAAATCCGTAAAAAGTTTCCTGCAAATTTTCTTGCGACAAAATTAAATCTGCAGGAAATGTCAAAATTTTATACGAATTTAAATCTACAAGAAAAAAACCTTATTTTTTTGGATAAATTGCAGCAAAATTCGTAAGAAATTCCAGTGGAAAAAATTCGCAGGAAAATCTGCAAATAATTCATGAATTTATAGTAGTGTTAATCGGGTCTAAGAGGGTCTAATACACCTCTATGACCTGCCTAGTTTTTATTGAAATGGTTATTTAACCCCAAAAAAAATGGTTTAAAAAACTTTCGATGCATCCGATGCTGTTTTGTTTAAGGCCAAAGTTACCTTGCTTTTGCTGGAGGCACGAAGTCACGAACAAACACTTGCAGAGGGTGTGGTTGTGCTTCTGAGGTAATGATGAATGGGTATGGGTGGTGCTACTTGTTAATCTGCGCTAGCGGAGGAGTGTGATCCCATACATTCGACCTCTGTTCTTTGTGTTATACTTTTATCTAAACTCTATTTGGTTGTTTTATTATTATTATTATTATTATTATTATAGATTTTGGATGTTAGCTAGGAATGGCATAATGTTGAATAATGAATTGTACATGTATGGAGTTTTGACAAATTTGTTGGTTCTGTGCATAATATACGAGTTGTGATTGAAGTTATATATATATATATATATATACTGAAATTATTATATATGTTTAACATTGTTCTTTTGTGTATGGTAAAATTCAGAATATAGCCTTTACATATATACTAATTCATAAATATAGAAGCAAAACCAATGGAAATATATTAAAATATGCATATAATTACGAATTTTTTTGCTCTAACAGTGCCCATGATGAGTTTCTTATTCGTGAGCTGAACACTATTTTTCTTACAGCTCACTAAATCACTAAATTATGTGTCGTGTCTCATATGTTCATAAATTCTCTTTATCTTCTTTTAAAAAAAAATAAAAAAATACTCTTTATCCAAGTTTGCTAGTGAATTTATCTAACTCCAAAATCCTGAAACTCTATCGATATATCCTAATAAAATTAAGTTACGAAGCATCTACTATTGGTTATTGGCTAGTAGTCGATAAAATTTGTTTTACATTGGTTTCATTATTCATTATTTCGAAAAAATACATCCATATTAATAAAATTGATGGACTTTTTAATTATTATTCTTTGTTAAATTGATTAAATTATTCTTTAATTTGCATTTTTAAGGGTGTAATTTTTTCTGTTCGCTTTTGTGTTTCTTTTCGTCCCCTATCAGAAATTATGTACCCGTCAAATATTACAGTTAAGTTGCATTTTTAAAAAAAAATAAAACTAGATTTTTGATATATAATTTTCCCAATTCTGTTCATTTATTTTATTTTATGACTTGGTGTAACAACCAAACATCTGATCTAGTAAGCATGTGTTTGGAATCACGTTGAATATCAGCATAATCACGTTGAAAGATGTTAGCAAGATATTCTCCGTCACTTTCTTTTCAATATACTCTCTTATATTGATTGAAATTTCTATGGGTCCTACAATTTTAAGTGAGACTCACATGAATTAGTGGAATCCATTTTCAAAATAAAGAGACTCATTTAAATTTTATCCAACAGAAAATAGTGTGTTAAAAAGTATGTTAATATCACTCCTATAATCATGTTTCCACCATGAAAACTACCCACAATGGCATATGACAAACGTGCATCAGGACCCTCCACTGCCCATTTCCAATTGGATATGGCTCTTGTATCTTATATTCTCCCGCGCCTTCCTGTTTACACCTTGTTTTTTGCTTTTACACCTAGTATCTCTTTTTTTAAAATTTGGTGCTCCAAAAATAGCTTTCCATTCAACCTTCCCTAACACAGTGTTTTGTTGGAGAAGAGAAAGTGAGAGGAAAGAAAGGAGAATGAAAGAAAAGGAGTGAAAAATGAGAAGACTGTTTAGTTGTTTGGTTGAAGAGAAAATGAAAGGAAAGAAAACTAAACTTTTCTCTCCTTTTGTTTGGTTGAGAAGAAAGTCAAAGGAAAGAAAAGAGTATATTTATAAAATGACTTAAATACCCTTGATTTAAAATATAATATAATAATTCACAAAAAGTTAATATAAAAAATAGCATTTTTATAGCCACCAATAGACAATCATCACCTGCTGTGTGACACGGCTTTTACTGGTGCACCTACAGTAATAGCATTTTTATAGCCACCAATAGTTTATATTATTACTTTTTAATATTACTATTATATTATATTTTTTTAAATTTTGTATCACTTTCTTCTTCATTGATGGTTTATTTCTCAGGCCATGAAATTTCTTTCCTATTGAAAAAACACCCACCGTTTCCGTCCCCGTCCCCATCCTTGCCCTCCCTCCTCTCTATGTGTTTTTTCTTCCTTTTATACATGGCCTCATCCGTCACTCCACTACGCTAATCTCTCCAGTGCCTCCTCCCTACGCCGCTGCTCGACGCCATCCTCCCTGACGAGGTCTACAACCTCGCCGCCCAATCCCACGACATCGTCGTATCCTTCGAGATCCATGACTACACCGACGCCCTCCACCTCCAAGAGCTCTGTCTGTTAATGCTTCTACAGGAATGACGGTGGTTGTATGACATTGAGCGGTGGTTGAACATGAAAAAATGGTACAACTTTAAGGGCATAATAGTCTTTTTGTCCAAACCTCCACTTTCCGTTCATTTTCTTCCCAAATAGAGAAGAAAAGCTTTTTTGCGTGGGGGCCACTATATCTTTTCTTTCCTTCTCTTTTTCAAGGGGAACCAAACGGTGGAAAAGTCATTGGGATCTGTGTTTTCTATCCATGCTCTTTCTTTCCACCAGGTTTCCTATGTTCCAAACACAGTGTAAACCCCCGAATCCTTTGCTACGCCACCCGCTTCTCCACCTCTCTAAACTCAACTCCAGAGAAGTTCCGTTTATGAAATCCGAGTTGCTCCACCATTTTTCGTCTTCTGCATAAAATTAAATTCGAGTCACACATCCAGAATTTAATTTAATTTTTGGATGGTCATTTTATAACATTCGAATATTAAATTCTGGACGTGTAAAATTTTACAAAAAGTCATTTTACATATTCAGAATTAAATTTCAGGTGTGTAAAATTTATGTCCAAAAATTAAACTCCGGATATATAAATTCTTACACGTCTGGAATTTAAATTATGATAACTCTAAAAATATACAGAATGTCATTTTACATTTTCGAAAATTAAATTTTGGATATTTAAATTTTACACATCCGAAATTTAATTTTGGAGATGTAAAATTTTACACTGAGGGTGAAGGGAATTTTCGAAAAATAAAAGTACAAAAATTCACACGAGAGATGCAGAACAAAAAATCAGGTGCCAAAAAGCAAGTCCCTATTCTCCCTCGCATACACTTTACAATCTCAAAAGTTTTCAGATTTGGGTTACTAGTCCGGTGATAAGTTGGGCCATTTTTAGGTTGTGTCAATTGGGTTTGGTATGTGTTGGGGCTACTCATTTCATCAGCCTAACAACTCTTTGTTTAAAGGGGAAAAAAATCAATAAATTTAATTTTCAAAAAAATTGGATCAAGGGATATTAAGAGGTGTAAAGTAAACAATTAAATTTTAAGATAATTAAAAATAAATTAATGAATTAGACAAATTATTAATTGGTTCTATTTTTTTTAAAAGTGATAAATTCTGGCTGTGTTAAGTTGGACTAAAGTATATTCAATACCTTAAACTTTAGTTAATATTTACAAATTCGTGAACAAAATTTATATGCTCCTAATGAATTATGTTAATAGTCTTAAGCAGTTAATTTTTTTTTTCTTGACATTTTGGTTCCTACAATATTGAATACTTTATTTTTTTCATCAATATATTTTTTTTTTGTTTTCAACAATTAATTAGGAGAGTATAACGAGAGATAAAAAATAACAAAGGAGTTTTTTCTTTTTTTTTTTATAAAAAAAAAGAGTAAAGCTTGGAAGAAATATATGATTAATTGATTACCAATGAAGTAAGCTTTAAAATTCATTAGCATTCAATCAAAAGAGTAGGCTTTAATTGATTAATTTAAAAATGGTGTGAAATAAAAATGCTTGTTGAAGGTCAGTTCTTAGGAAATGTCTTTAGCTATTAAGGAACATCTTAGCTTAGGCAAATAATGCTAAACAACTCAGAAAGTCTTTGCTTATCAGTTATCAGTAACAGTGCCAAGGAGGTATTTGCTGGTGCCTGGCATTGATACAATGATACTATTTTGATTGCATGCTAATGAAAGGATCAAAGGATTATTAATGCTCACCATCACCAGTAGCATGGTTAACAAAATCTTTGCAGTGCCTTGTATTGATGATCCTTTGATTGAATCATTTAATGCTACCTGTGTGCCAATGAGGATAGAGAAATGATGAGCTTAAAAGTGAAAAAACATATTGATACGAGGCAAGCTCATGGGCCCCAGTGCCAAGCCCAAAAGAACGAGTCAGTACCAAGCCCTCAAGCATGAGTACCTCAACATCTTAATATGAGAAACAAAGCAAAGGGGATTACATCAAGAATATTCTAGAATAGGAATAGTTTACTATTATGCATTTTATTAAAGAAGTTAGTTAGGCCAAGTGTCTTTAGATACTTAAATTTAGGGAATTTGCTTTAAGTTTGTTATTGGCTATTTTGTATAAGAACCCCAAGAAAGAATGAAGAAAGTAAGAAGAAAATTGAATCAAAATCTCTCTCTCCCTTTAGGCTTTCTCCTTGTGAGAATTCAATCTCTCTCCCTAAATTCCTCTTCTTATCACATATATTAAGGTGTTTTGTGTATGCCTTTTGCCATTAAAATTTGATTAGTTGATTTTCAGAAGTAGTCCTACTGGGATGTGCATTGATATCACTTCTAATGGTTTTGAAACTTGTTGTAATATAATATAACATGACCAATTTATTTCTGAACTAAATGTAATTGAGATCATGAATTATAGAATATTTTGACTTTTGAAGTTCCCCAGATTTTTCTATTTAGATCATTGAAGTCTTGCTGATTATTATTTTTTCATCATCATGGAGTAGCCTATTATCCATGTGCTTTGACTAACCTTTCTTCTAAAGAATGCCTTAAAAACTTTAGTTCATCCTCTAAAAACTTTAGTTCCTACATAAATGATTCATGCAGTCTATGCAAATGCTACTGATATTTTGTACTGTACAGTGTACCCTCCTCCTTGCAGACTCTGCAATCATTGCACTATGGCAGGGTATACTGAATTTGTTGTTGGTCTTGTTAATAGAAAATATGCATATATTCAATTGAAACTTGGAAGATGTTGCACGTGCTAATGACCCAATTATGCAACATATCATAAATGGTCGAGGGTGAGATCTGTAACCAATCATCCTGATTTTGTAAGGAGCTACACATTCAAACACCAAGGTTGTTAAAGAACCTTTTGGAAACTAGTTGCACTCTTGGCAAAACAGAACTCTGAAGGGGAAAGGATTATTGTAGGTGATTATCATGTTCTAGTGTCATGCAGCCAATGTTTCTACTGTCTAAAGAGTTTTTCTCTTTTGTAGAAAATAGATGCACTATGACATCAATTTACATATTTTGTAAGTTGTATGTTATGCTGTATGTGATATCATCAATAAAGCAACCCTGTTAATTCATCATGGGTGAGGTGTGCTCACCATATAAATTATTTGATATGATTGATTAATAGATAATGATTCCTATAGTGAAATTGAAAATGGATTTTGGAATGATATGCAACCGTCTTTCTGGTAAGTCTAAAGATGATAATGAGTGACTAAAGTAGTGATGGGATTTGGGGGCCATAGATATCTGTAGAATTGGTGAATGTATGGAAAATGCATAGTCCTTGGTGCAATGTTGATGCAAAAGCAGCAGGGAAGTGATAAGCATGTGCAACTATTGCTTTGCCCACCCCCCCTCTCTTTCTCTCCCCTCTTTTTATGAGGTGGCAGACATTCTACTCAACGTGTGTTACAAAAGCTTTCTATATTCTATACCAACCAGCCCAATTGATGTTTGGATTCCCTTTAAGTGGTAAGTGAGTTATAAAGAAAGGAAAGATAAGGTGTCTCTGAATAAGGAATCACCAATAGTATTTACTGAATGAAGAATTCAGATCATCTTGCTTTGCAATGCTGACTTTGTTATTAAAGAAGTATGAAATACTAGCAACAACTGTTTGTTTTTTTTTTTTTTGCCTCCGAGGAGTGCTAGCAACACACTCTAACACTCTATTTCCAACACACTCCCTCCTATTGATTGAAATTCATGTGAGTCCCACTATTTTGGAAGTGACTCCCACTAATTCATGTGAGTCCAATTTGAATTTTATAGGACTAGTATGAATTTCAACCAATAAAAAAGAATATGTTAGAAAGAGAGTATTAAAGAGTATGTTGCTAGCATTTCTCTTTGAGTTTTTGTGCTTGTTGAGAATATCAATATCTTGATTTACTTTAACCTTGAAAAAGGGCATGTTTCCGTTTACAATCCTTCAAAAGCTTGCAAAGTGGTTTTGAATATAAAATAAAAAGGGCACTAAAACCATCCCCTGATCCCCACATGTAGGAAGGGCATTCTATGCCCCAAGTCTATGTGGCTATACCATTTTCCACAGCATATTAAAATGAAAATTCCGCTGGCATAAGGGATAACAATATTAATATAACAGAATCAAAAGTGTAATATTCCCTAAGAATCTGACAAGTGTGGCTTTATAATTGAAGGATTTGTGGACTCTGGAGGACATTGAATAATGCGTGTGCAATCACAGTAACAGAATATTGGCACCAGGAACATGTATAAATCTCTCCACCCTTTCACATATTCGGTTAAGATTTTGAGTTAAATGTAATTCTGTGAAGTCTGTTGGAAGATTATGATAAATAAAGTCGATTCACATTTACTAACTATCCTATGATACTTCGGGGACATAGGAAAAATAGAAATAGATTGAAAGAAAAGCAAAGAATGGATAAACATCAATGGTACTAATTTTCTACGAGACGCATCTTTATTTTTTTATTCTCTTAGTGCTAGATTCAGATGCACATGAACTTATAGTGAAGGTCAGAAAAGCGGTTAAGTGAGGGACCCCGGCTGACACTATAAAACACCATTTGATAACAGGATAATTAGCACCTCAAATTCTTTTTAATATTTGTTTTGAATTAGATTATTTTGTATTTGATAAACTCATACTAAAAATGTTGTAGAGCGAGTTTTGGGTTTTCTATTTTGTACAGAAGCTAATAAAACCAAACGTGTGGATTAAACTGTATACATGCATTTGGACTCTCTTTTGATCTTATAGTAATATGTCTTGTATATTGAATTTTGCTAGTGTGAGTCAGAAAATGATAACTATTTTTTCTTTAATAAAAACTTGGCCTTAGATGACTTGGATGCAAGATACAAAAAGGTTATTAGGGAAAGTGATTCTTCCTCCTTCATCAATATCCTGGAGAATAACTATCACCACCCTATTTAAAATAATCAACTGCTGACAAAATTTTCTCGGCTTCATCGAAGCTGGGAGGTAGAATTTTATCACACTAGGAGAAAAACGTTAGCTAACTAAAGCATTACAAGCACTCCTCTCGTGGATATTTAGAAGTTTTCACTCTTGTTGATTCTAATGACATTTGCGTGGTTTTAAATCGCAGTGCTTAATTGTAATTGTGGCCGTCATATTGCAATTTTTACAGTCTTTGCAATAGTATTGCAACCTTAATTATTAATTACAACCATGTCAACCACATTTTTCAATAATTGTTTGCAGTTACGATAATCTAAGATTATGAATGCCTTCATATTCGGTTTAGTTTCTCGTCACTATAATTTTCTCGTCTTCCTTTTTTTTTCCGCCTACTTTTACTATACAGAAAGAGATTCAACCCACAATAAATTGAACAGAGAAGCGCAACTCCTATTGTTGAGGATAGCAAGGTACCATATTCTCTTAGGCTATGTTATGGGAGTTTTGGAGAGGATGGAGTAGAGTGGTTAGCAATAAAGTGGTTTAGGGGAGGTGGGGTGGTAAAAATATACCACTCCATTGTTTGAAAGTTTGAGGGGAAAATCCCAAACCCCCAATTTGGAGGGTATAAAAATTGGGGGTTTGGATGGGATGGAGTTGTTTGGGTTACCATCCTAAACCATCCCACTCCATTAATGAATGAACTCCCAAACAATGGCTCAAGTCTTCTATACCACCCAACTCCATTGCTAACCACCCCACCCCACTCCATCCTCCCAAACATACCCTTAGGCTTTGTTTGTGAGTTTGGAGGGGAAGGAAAGGGAGGGGAAGGAAAGGGAGGGAGGGGAAGGAGAGTGTTATCCCTCCCCTTATTTGTGAGTGTGCATATTGTATGAGGGGAAGTAAATGAAGGGTTTATAACATAATTTTACAATCTTACCCTTATTTTAGAAAATTAACATAAGTAATAATTTTAAATAATATCAATGTACCTTTCTAAAAAAAAAAGATCAATCCAAAAAAAAAATATATTCCTTTTCCTCTAAAAATTTAATTATTATTCCCCCCAAAAAAACCCAAAACCTTCCATTTCACTTATTTCCCTTCCTAAACAAAACTCACAAACAAAGCCCGAGGATAAAAATGTTTTGATGGTCTGATGGTATAAGTGGTTGGAGCTTAATTTTCTTTAAACAAAGTCTTGAATTTAATTATTGTGAATCGAAATAAATAGATGTTAGGAAAGTTTTGTCCATTTATGATTGATATGTTAATCATAATGAAAGCTGACTAATGTTTTATTTTTTTCATTAAAAATTACAAGTTTTTAATTTTTAATATATTAATAAATCACTTTCTAATAATTTAATTTATCTTCAATTGACTCATACATAATTACATTTAAAAAGTTTTACAATTAAAATGCATCAACATTAAATCATATCATAACTGCTCACCCAAAAAATAAATAAATAAGTAAATCATATCATAACTGTTGCATGAAGACATTACATCATATTAGGTGTATAGTCAATTAGTTGGACAAATGTACCAGGGCGACTGAGAGTGAGAATTGCACCTACATATTTGTCATTGCACTAGGCACTAAGCAGCAAGCAGGATTTGGATTGTCTTTAGCAGCTGGACCATCCAGCAGTGCTAAAAAACAAAGAAAACTACCGCATGCGGTAGTTTACGTGTGGGAGATCTTGCTGGAGATGCTGGAGGCAATCCAAACCATCTACTGAGCTGTATTAATCAAGTTTTTGTACATCATTAACCAAGTAATAAGTTAACGAGTTACACATCTATTTTATGTGTATCCATTAACCACGTTCAACACATCATTAACCACAATTTTAAACATCATTAACCGTCATCGAAAAGTTGTCCCATATTGGTTGTAAAAATATCATTTATGTTGAAACAATTTATTGTGGTTTTTGCATATAAGAACGATAGAAGCAATCAGTTTTTATATAAGGAACACCAATAAAAAAAGAGAGGGAACCACAATATTCAATAGCCTAATCATAAATGAATTAATATTTTAAAGTAAATAAAAATAAATATAAACAAAGATGTCTGATAACTTGTGAGACTCATTTATTAAACTTTTAAGAGTTGCTTCGTTGGAGTGTATAGTTGCTTAAAGTAGTATAAAATAAAATAAAATGACGAGATGACATGATGAGACCCATAAAAAGTGAAATTAAGCAACTCCAATGGGCTGCAGAATTGGAGATGCTCAAGAGCATCGCTTAAGAAATCAAATATAGAAATTTTGTATTGAAAAATGATATATTCAATATTGATATATTAAAATTTTGAAAATGGTGATTTCAATAAATATTTTTTATTTCTTGATTCTTTAACTAATGTATCTAGTACACTTTTACTTGTCAACTTTAGAAGAAAAAAAAACTAGAGCCGCCTCTCTCTCTCAACCTTCCCTCTATTCCTCTTTTCCTTCTTTTTCATCCACTGGAAGGGGGTGGTTTTTGGGCCATCTTTTGGCCTGGAATCACCCCTCTACATCTTTTTTCTCTCCTTTTTATCTAACTAAGTGGTTGTTCCACATAGATCTGGTTTACATAGATTTGTTTTTTCTTTCATGCTTTTCCGTGTTTTCGTCGTCTGCGTGCAACGGTGTTTTGTTCGTCGTCTTGTTGCGGTGTCGTTTGGTTTCCCGTCTTGTTGCGATGTTCATTTGGTTCAGATTGGCAGATCAGCTTCGATCCATTACAAATTCAATCAAGACTTGGGCGTCAACATTACAGATCCGGAGGCATGGGTATTCTGGTTACTTTGATTTTGTCACATTTTGTAGGCATTTTGTCGTGTTATGCTATTAACCTGGGTGTTGTGAGTTTGTTCCCAGATTCATCCTTTTCGGTTTTTAGTGATGTTGAATTTGTGTTGTTTTCGATGTATTTTATCAATTTGAATGAATGAATATCCTTTTTAGTTAAAAAAAAAAAAAAACTTTAGAAAAAAATATATATATTCCCGTAACAATGACAGGCACTTCTCTATATCCCAATTCTATAATTTTATATCCTAATCCCCAATCAAGGGCTCACTTTGATCCAACTAAGCCATAAGCATGTGCTCATTACAATGTTGAAAACATCCTTAAGATCAATTTATTCCTGAAAATTGGGCAACAAAAATAGTTGCAAATTTCTATTTCATTATCTTTTAGGCTATACATCCAACCACGTGGACAGTGACATTCGTTAGAAGATGCAATTACCCACCCAAAAGCAACTTCTGGTCGTGCTATAATTATAATGACATGATATTTTGCTAAAAAAATCTAAATGATAATATTATGGTTTGTTCAATGTTTACAATTGAAAAAATAGAGTTCAATGTGTAGAATAAAAAAGTTTGTAAAAAAAAAAAATCAAAATAACTTTATGTTCAAAATTTCACAATATTAGTAGTCATGAAAATGAAGGTTATTGGTTATGGGTTAACATTTTGTTTTAGCAAAGTAAAGGTAAGTTTGAAGTTAGATTCAACCATGGTGATTGCTGATAGGTTTAAATAATAAGAATTGCACACTTTGACTAAGTGTAGTTTTTGGTCTAATAATAAACCTAATGCAACAAAATTCATGCAAACAATATGAGTGATGCTATTAGTATTTTTAATTATAGAATTATTATCTTTTTTTTAACTCAATAGTATTTTTTTTTTTTTTAAACATTATCAATGATCAATGAAGATTGTAAGTAAATTGGTTAAAAAAAATGAAGATTGTAAGTAAATGAAAGTATTAACATTGTGGTCCAATAAACTCAACTATATTTTTTGGACATCAAATTGGGGTCACCATATTTTTTGGGTATTCTTAATATACGTGTATACAAAAGATGACAAAAAGTAAGTGACAGATAGAAATAAATATATACGATGTCACATACGATATTTAAAATTTTGTGTTCAAATAACACAACTCATAACCTTAAACCATACTATCATTGTCTACAACAGTATTGACCTACGTTGAATATGTTCTTGTTGTTGTTGTTGTTTTTTTCCCCACACTGTTGAGTATCTTGTTGCTAGCTAACTGAGGCCTTGGCTAGGGTGGGAGAGGGGTTTATGTCTCTCATGGTGAGAGACCTCCTACAATCATTAGATTCATCTCATGTCCACATTCTTACCCTATACCCTCTGTACCAGATTATTCTCAATTTTTTTTTTTTTTTTTACATTTTCTTCTCTCCATTGCTGCTCTCTTCAACCTTGCCACCATCTTCAACGTTATCCGCCACCGTCTTCAACGTTCTCCGCCACCTCCATTTTACAGAACCAACCACCGCAATCCAAAACCAGATCCAACCTCCACATGATAATTTCATGGACCGCGAATCATCTCCGCCACTCCTCCGCCAATCATTGCCTGCGGTAGACATAGAAACCTAAATCCCATATTTTGCAAAGCAACTCACACCTACAATAATCTAAAAAAATGAATATTGGAGAAATGGATTTGAAGGAGAATCGAAACAATTGAAAAAATGAATATTGGTGTTCTTATTCGACTTTTCCCCTTGCATGTTGGTGTTTGTTCTCCTTCTCCCCAAATAGCAAGTCTGAGAGAAGACAGGGGACTTGTAGATCTAGAATTTATAGATCTAGATTTGTTGAACCAGAGCAACTAGACTCAGAGAGAGAAGTGTTGTTCCCTATGCGTGACACGCTTCCACTTGAAAACTTTGTTTCCCTCACTACCATATGCTCACAAAATATGGAGCAGAAATTTGGATATGGGGTTAGTGGATAAATGTTTGGGTTTGTCAGGGGGAGAGGGTGATCGTTGGGGTTTGGGGTGGGGCTGGAGTGGGAATGGGTGGCGGAGAGTGGATGATCATGCCAATAATGGTGATGAAACTGGATCCAGGGGGAGGAAGAGGCGGAGGGCGGCGGCGGGGCAAGGGCCGCCATGACAGAGACTGATCAGGGGAGGGGAGGCGATGGAGTTGAGGGAATTGAGGAATGATATGGTGCAGAGGGTATAGGGTAAAGATGTGAACATGAAATGAATCTAATGGTTGTAGGAGGTCTCTCACCATGAGAGACATAAACCCCTCTCCCACCCTAGCCAGCGCCAGCTAACTGATGGCATATATATTGATTTAAGCGAGAAGAATCTTGATTAAGGTTTAGAATTCAAGTCTTATTTATGAAAAAAAAAAAATAGGCACCATTTAAATTTTGCCCTCATGAATCTTTCATAATAGACTTAAATTAATTGGAGCCCAATGTAATTTTTAAAGAAGAATGCTAACCAGTGCCTTTAAAGCATTGGTTTAAGAACCAATAAAAGAAAACTTTCTATGGAAAGTGATGTATTTAATATTTTGAGAAAATAAATACTTAGCATTCCAAAAAAAACTTACTTATTATAAATTCTTTAATCAATATCCTTAGAGCACCGGTTGAGTATGTCCCATTTTTAAATAGTAGCCTTCCGATAAAACAAAAAACAGTGAGTATTTGATACCGACACAACAGAAAAAACAATTAGAAAGTTAGGACCTTTTAGTAATTTCAACCCATCCCGCTTAATGATAATAACCTTTGAAGCTCTTAGCAATGCTCACCAAACGCTACCTTGAGCTTTACTCATCCAAGTTACAGTGACACCTGAGGATCACTCTCAAACTGCTGCAAGAGTCTCTAGTGAGCACTTAAAGTTTCCACCTTTATATTCATTTTGAGTGTCAGGAACACATGTTGGAGCCTAGATTACTTGCTGTCATTGTTTTTCTATGGGTTCTGTTGGCTCCTCCGATGGCTGAATCAGGCATTGGGGTGAACTGGGGCACCATATCTTTCCACAGGTTGAAGCCAACCACAGTGGTTGATCTGCTGAGACAAAACAAGATCCAAAAAGTGAAGCTTTTTGAGGCAGACAGTGATGCGCTCAAGGCGCTGATGGGGAGTGGCATTCAAGTTATGGTTGGGATCCCCAATGAGATGTTGCCCCTCTTGAGCTCATCACCTTCTGCTGCTGCTGATCTATGGGTTCGCCAGAATGTTTCTGCTCACATGGGTAAAGGCGGTGCTGATATCAGGTTCCTTTTCATTCTCTCTCTTCAATGTGCATAATGCATCAACTTTTGAGTCGTTTCTTATTTTAAGAAATAATTACAAAACTGTTATTTTTATTCTATTTTGTTTACCTTACAAATGTCTGCAGATGGGAAATATAATAAAAATAAGGTGATATGTTTGTAATTATTTCTAAAAATAGGAATATGGAAACAAAGCAAACATGTCCCAGCCTTTTACCTTAACAATGTCTGGGATTTTACTTTGAAAGTTTGAAGTGATAATATATTAGTTTAAACTAGAGAAAACAAAAACCAAGATTTTGTTTTGATGTAAGGGTTCATTATTGTATTTTACATAGAAATAGTGACTATTACCTAAACAAAAGTATGGACTCCTTATACTTTATTTTGTTTAACCTTATATAAAAAAATACTTTTTTTTTGGTCCAAATCAAGGGTGGTCCCTCCATTGGAATTTATTTTGGTAAACTGTTAATTCAACTGGTAATGTTGAGAGGTTTTATGATATATCCAATTCTTCGTTGATCATTACCATGAGCTGCTTTGTTTTACACCGGCTGCTTATGTTTCATTGAGTTCAGTAGTTTAACATATGCAAAACCATGTCCTCATCTCTGGAATGTTCTGTTATTATTATGATAGATGTCAAAGATTATTTAAATATTTTGAGGAACTGAGGATGAATCACTCGAAAAAAATATTGGGGACTACTCATCCTGTCACAGATGGGACCATTGTTTTCATCAATCACATCCAAAATAGAGAGACAACATTAGCCAGTAGCAAAAGTTTTCATCATTGTTTCCTTTCTGTAATGCAGATGAAACTTGTGTTAAAACGCCTTTTGCATTTTCACTTGTGTAGATTGTGCCTTGTAGCTAGATTTTTTGAAGATACAAAGCATATTGATTTTCTACAGGCCTTTCAACCTTTTGCCTTGTGTTACAGGTATGTTGCTGTTGGAAATGAGCCTTTCCTCTCAAGTTATAATGGTCAATTTCAGAACTTGGTCATGCCTGCGATACTCAATATACAACAGTCTTTAGTCAAAGCAAATCTTGCTGGTTATGTAAAACTAGTTGTCCCGTGCAATGCAGATGCCTATGAGTCAGCGCTTCCTTCCCAAGGGGCATTCCGTCCTGAACTGACCCAAATTATGACTCAACTGGTTCAGTTCCTCAACTCAAATGGTTCCCCATTTGTTGTCAATATCTACCCATTTCTAAGCCTTTATGGCAATGCAGATTTCCCCCAAGAGTACGCATTCTTTGAGGGGACTACTCATCCAGTCACAGATGGTACCAATGTTTACACTAATGCATTTGATGGAAACTACGACACTTTAGTTGCAGCCCTCAGTAAACTTGGATATGGTCAGATGCCTATAATTATTGGAGAAATTGGTTGGCCCTCAGATGGAGCCATTGGTGCCAATGTCACTGCGGCAAAGGTTTTCAATCAAGGCCTTATCAGTCACGTTTTAAGTAACAAAGGGACCCCCTTGAGGCCAGGTAATCCTCCTATGGATGTTTATCTTTTCAGTCTGCTTGATGAAGGAGCGAAGAGTGTACTTCCTGGAAACTTTGAAAGACACTGGGGGATATTCTCTTTTGATGGGCAGGCTAAGTATCCATTAAACCTTGGACTTGGAAACAAGGAATTGAGAAATGCAAAGAATGTTCAGTATCTTCCATCTAGATGGTGTGTGGCAAATCCCTCCAGTGATTTGACTAATGTAGTTAACCATATGAGACTTGCCTGCGGTGTTGCAGACTGTACCTCGCTTAACTATGGGGGTTCATGTAATGAAATTGGGGAGAAGGGTAATATCTCTTATGCTTTTAACAGTTACTATCAGCTTCAAATGCAAGAATCAAGAAGCTGCGATTTTGATGGCATTGGTATGATTACTTTCTTAGACCCTTCAGTTGGTGATTGTCATTTTCTTGTGGGTGTTACAGATAAGAACTCAGATTCATCTACTTCTCAAACAACATATCAGTGGTGGATTCTAGTATTACTTTTAACTTTACATAGAGCTTGTTGGCTTTCAATGTGATTAAGAGGTTTCATAAGTGGGTTTTTCATGGTCCCCCCTTTCTGAGACTGTTAAAATTAGAATAGCTGGTCATGTACTATTTATTTAATATTAGAAATATTCAAAAGCATTCTTAGTTTGTAGCCCATCATATGATTCACTCATCGTATCATATAAGAGACTGTATGAACAATATGTATTGAATACTACACATGTGTATATTTCATGCTTGTTCTTGACTTTTATTGACTTATTTGAATGAACCATAGTTTTCTAGTTGACTTCTGTTTGGAGGAGGAGGAGGTGATGCATTACAGTTTGAATTTGTAGAAGCAGCATTGCAGTTACTGAATAGAAATCTCTTGGGAAGGGACATATTCAAAGAAAAGCTTGTTTTACATTAAGTTATCAACAACACTTCAAACTTCTATGCAGGGGACTTATTAAATTTTTTGACTTCCTGCATATTATTTACTAGAACAACATTTATGCATCTGGGTGAAGTAAAACATATGGAAACTTATGAGTGTCTGCTTCATCATTGAGATGCTAATATTTAACAACATCCATCTTCACAACACACTTTCCCACATTGGATCATCGGCTTCCAAATGAACCAGCAGCACCGACAACCTTCACAGAAAGATGTCAAAAAACAGTTGTTTTTAGCTTATTTGAATCTTGGTGGCATTAGAAATTGGTGAGAAGAATGAATCAAAACCAAAATCAAATTGGCTTTACCTTGAGGATAATAGACCATATGCTTAGAAGTTGGTGTATGAGCTCTTGCATTGTCTTTATTTGCAGAAACGACTATGAATGCCACTAGTAAGAGCCATGAGAGAGTAATGATCAAAGCTTCCTTTCTCCCCATCTTCTCTACCTTGCTTATTCTTTTCTCTTTGCAAACCTATTTATAGCAACTTCTCCAAAAGCCAGTACAAAGAGCAAAAAAGTGATAGGACTCCACAACTTGTTTGTTGTTTTCTAGCTAGTAGTGCATATCTTTTACTTGAAATATTGGCACTGTTTGTCTGTTACACTCTAGTCCTCATCCTTTATGGCATCTTGAGCTCGCCAATTTTGACTATCCCTGCACTTCAATACAATTTCCTAGCATAAAACCTTCACCACCGATTCAAATCCTTTAGATGTATCTGTATGCATGATTCAGCATTTAGGCACAGCTCACAGAACGTGATAAACCCTGTCATGCACAAGCAGTCAATTTTGTCCGCCTTCGTTTCTGCATGATCCAAAAGCTTATATTCTACAATATTTTTTTATTTACAAAATTTTGATTAGTTAATCAGGAGTGTGGATAAATATCTGGTAGTGTCAATAGTCTCACTTAGAATTCATATCCATTTTGACTTAAGTTCTTTTATATCTGCTTAAATTTAAAAATAAAAAATATGAAACTGTTATATAAGTAATTTATAATAACATAGGTAAATTATATCAAAATTTGAGGTTAAAATACTGCTAACTTGTCACAATTGCTAGAAGTATAATTCATTATTTAAGTGCATGTACGCCTCGCATCTGACAGACATGTTAGAATGAGGCAGAACATAACATATGAATTTTATTATCGGTTTGGTATATTTTATGCCAAATGCTAATCAGCCTACGTAATAAAAAAGAATGTAAGTTTTTTATTAGGAAATTGTGTACTGTTGTTTCTAGTTTTCTAACACAGACTTGAGCCCTTATTTTTTTAATTGCATTCTTTTTTGACTGTGTGATTGCCATTTAAAATTTTCAATCTCAAAAACCCCTTGTTACCCTCTTGATTTGATTAAATAGCATCTAAGATCTTGAGAGACCATTTTGCTTATTCCTGGTGCCGTAAGTTTCAATAGGAACAAATTTTTTTTTTTTTTGTATACTCACACACAAGTACTAGGAAATTTGCTGGACACCCATAAATCCAACAGTCAGTATCCATTGTACAGAACCACCATCTCTCTCTTTTTGTCTATTTTTCTTTTTTCCAGAAGGAGGAGGGGCAATGGGATGATTGTCATGGGGATTTAAGCCCTTAATAGTTTCATAGTGCAAGAAAGTAAAGCAAAACAATCCATTGAAAATAACAAACAAACTAGGCTCCAGTCATCATCAGTATTTACAGAAGATCACCATCTCCACAGAAAGATGCAAGTACAGGATTGACATTTTTTTTTCTACATGAAAGTTAAGTGGGAGTGGAGGTTGTTTGCATCTTCAAAATGACTTTGATCTTCCAAACAAAAACCACCACTTATAACTCTCTTTAGTCATTTTGAGAGTTAGAGAGAGGTTTGAAGCTTGAACTTGTAAGTACTAGAGTTCCCAATGGAGAAAGAGGCATCAGATAATTTTCCATGGGCTCTCTTGTTGTCATAACCAGGATAGTCATCCTTGAAGAATGGCACAGTTTGATGCAACCCCAGCCCTATCTTTTCTGCCTTCTTTTCCAGATCCCATTTGTTGTATGGATCACCCTCCTTGTGTGTTACATGAATCTCCCCTCCCTCTTTCCTTAACAGAATTTTGGCATTTGCCAAGAAACCCTTCACCAACCTCTTGTTCAACCTGCTTGGTTGTCAAAAATTCAGGTCCATCAGTAAGCACACACTGTCTCAATAGATGAACAACAAATTCTACTTAAAACAAACCAAAATGTTGCATGTCTCAACAGTCCGTAGTGCACAAGACAGGAATGAATGCACAATAACATTATTATTTACCATAAACATGTCACAAGAATGCACAACTACATGATAACCAAGCGTTAGTTCCAAAACCCAGAATCTCTTGTTGAAAGGGAAGGGTCTACTTGGTTTTGTAGGTCTAAAGCAGGAAAGTATAAAATAGTAAGATGGAGTGAAAATTTATGGCCCAGGGTGAAAATGGGTCAAATGTTTCTATCACATTATATTTTGTTATACCAAGCAAATGCAAGTACTTTTTATTCTAAGTTTCCCACTTTCTACCTAATAAGGTTTTTTACTATACTCATATTTGCCTTACAATTTTTCACCTTCAGGCTTTAAAAAAAGGTAGATAGTTTCACGAGATTGGAGTAAATTACATAATAAACCTTAATTTAGTAAGTAGAAGATTCAAATAATCAAATTATACAATATATAAGGTTCAAAGAATATGTAATATTGTGCATAAGTATGACTATTTGCCTGAGCTTTGAGGCCATTGCCAAAACAGCTCTTTGGTAAAGCACTCCTAATATGCAATTATAATAAGTTGACTCAGAAAGACTTTGTTTCTTTTAGCAGTAATCTTATACCATGGGCAGCAAAATCCAATCATTTGAAACTCGCAACAACCTCATTCAGGTCTTCAACTAGAACAAAGGATCATTAACTAAAAAAGGGCGGCTCAGTGCACGAGACTCCCACCCAGTGGGGTGTGGGGAGCCTTACCCCCGCAGCGGAAAGGCAGTTTCCAGGATTTGAGCCCTGACTCCAGAATATGTAATCTTGATATTACAACAAAAATAACACAACAACAAAGATAAATAAAATGTTAAAAAAAGGGGGGAAAAAGAGAGAAAAAGCAAACAAAAGAGTGATGAAAAGGCATGGAGGAATAATTACTGAATCTGGCAGTAGCTGTTCTCTGGGTAAAGAAAGCCAACATGAGGGAAGTTATAAACAATGCGATCGAACCTCTGAGTCTTGAGAAAGAAGTGTTGACTCATCTCCTTAGCATCAACACCGTAAAGCACAAGGCAACCCCTTTCTTCAAGCTCTCTAACATTACTTATTCCGTTACTGTACTTCTTCTCAATGTTCTCTACCAAAATAGAAAAACCAATAATCAAATTCATGGGTACGATGAAAAAGGCTCCAAGTTTTTATCTTTCCCCTTTCATGTGAAACCAGAGAAGAAAATAAAGATAAATTTTGGAACTTTTTATTGATGGATCTGACCCTGTGAATCAAGAGAAGTGGCAACAAGGTTGTGAGCAGAGCCAAAAGCTCTGGCCAGACAAAGAGAGAAAGAGAAGTCACCCTCTCCAACAAGAAGTATCCTGTGGCTTGATGAGTAATGCTTCTTCCATTTCTCTACCTTTTCTGATTGTTCCTCTAACTCTTGAACATCTTCATCAGTGTCAAGATCATCATCGTCGTCATCATCATCATCATCATCAGGTTCTTGTTCTGTTTGGGTTTGTAGTTTTAGTGTGGTGTCCTCTTGTGTACCCATTTTGATGATTATGAATAATATTGCGTTGGTTTTGGTAGTCTAAATGATTTCCACTGCCAACCACAATGACCAATAATACCAAAGCAAACACCTTTGAGACGCTCCTCTCTCCAAGAATAACCGTACGTATATCAGTGGTATTAGAATGTGAAGTTGGAAACGATATACAAATACCAGTAAAGTAACGGATTGGGTCTTTCATTCTCTTGTTCCCTTCATATTAAGCAAGATAAAGTCACAAAAAGCAATTCGAAGAAAATGGACCATCTCCCTTCATTTTTTCTCAGCAATGGTAGCCATTGGATGGAGAGATCTCTTTATCGTTAGATTAATCCAATCATTGATATTTTACAGAAAAGAATGAATTTAATGGATCTAGTAAATAAAAGTATGCTTGCATGTCTCTCTCATGACATGGAAAAAAAAAATCTCCTACAATTTCATGTGTTACCATCTTATTGTTGGATGCCTAATTTGGGTTTTTAACCATCCAAGACTTTATCTCTCATATTAACTCTTTCTTTTTTTTTTAATAAACTCCCCTCTTTCTCTGTTTAGTATAAGTAAATGTAAAGCACTTTGTCGTATTCCTACGTATAATTTTCAACATAAAAGTGTTTCTCTACGCACACTTTGTGCATTATAGTTTTTAGGCTAAACTAGTGTTTTGGTCCATTATCTTTATTTTAGTTTTCATTTTGGTGCCTTATCATTTTTTCCCCCATTTTGGTCCCTTTTCTTTTTTTTAGGTTTCATTTTGATCCCTTCTGCCAGTTTTGCACTGGCGACGTTAGATATTCACCATCAGTCACCGGAAACAACTGCCGCCGCCAGAATCTGGGTTTTAGAGAGAGAGAAACTCATTCTTCCTCCTCCTTCCTTCTTCCTCCACAAAACAGTGACAACATCAATGTGATTTAAGGAAGGGGAGAGGAAGAAGGAAGGGGAAAAAGGAGGAAGAAGAAAGAAGAAAGAGATTTTCTCTCTCTAAAACCCAGATTCCGACGAGATTCTGACGACAGCGGCAGATCCAGCCAAGACTGACGAAAGGGACCAAAATAGGCTAACGGTTGAAAGATAGGGGACCAAAACGGAACAAAAAAAGATAAGGAACCAAAATGAAAACTAAAATAAAGAGAAAGGGACCAAAATATGGATTTAGCCTAGTTTTTACAAACCATAATATACAGATCCAACCAAGAATTTACACACCAAAGTAGATCTAAACACAAATTTACAGATCCCTTTTTTTTTTGTAGGAAACAAACCAAAAGAAAAAAATATATTTTCTAGCTCGTGGCCACCTCTGCCAGCAGAACCTCCATTTCTTCACCTTCAAACCCGCCTCCACCAAATCAGCAGTCGCTGGCGAACCATCTCCGAGGACCACTCTTCAAATCACTCACCGTGACCTCCATGCCGGAGAACAAGTTCGCGAAGCCAGCGAAGGGAGAATCGTTTACCAAGATTTGAACCTCTCATATCAGAGGCGATTCCACCACCTCAATCGAAACGTCATCATCGAAATCAGCACAATTGTGGGTCGATAAGCAACTTTGATGGAGGCGTTGAAGGCATTTGACGAGTTGAATGCGTTTTCCATTGTTGGGCTCGTGCGGAGGAGTAAGGTGATTGGGCACGTGGGAGGATCTACGCATCTGGCATGAGGGCGATGGAGGAAGGTGGAGGGTGGGTGCTGGAGCGAAGGAAGAAAGGGGTGGTGAGAAGATGGTGGAAGAATTGCGGCAGGTGATGATTTGGAGTAGGGGAGGGTTTCAGAAACCCTAAAACTCTAAAAAAAAAATTTAAAAAAATCCCAGTGGCATTAAATTATTAATTTTTTTGCCACGTGGCACAGCTGACCTGGACCTCCCTTAGACACCTCAGCAGTTAACTGTCAGACTTAACAGCAGGGACTAAATGCAAAACTTAAAAAATTAAAGATACAAAATGCAAAGAAAAAAAGCATAGGCACTAAAACCAAAAGTGACCATATTTTCAGGGACCAAAAAGTTCATTAAGCCCTAAGTTTTACATCAAACTTGCTTTCAAAATAAAAACATCTAAACATAAATCACTTCACTTCAAACTCGATTCTAACTAAAATCAATTTTATTCAAAACCACTTTTATCAAATGCTTATCCAAGCACACACTACATTGTCTCAATTAGTAAGCTCAAAAAGTGTATTGCATATCCCACATTTGCCATAGCAGGTACTTCTAGCTCTCTTGTACGGCAAACCTACACTCAGAATACAAGAAAGGCCATCAGTAGTAAAGCAGGCACAAAGGAAAGATACTGAGTCAAAGTATAAGCAAGAAAACTCACCAGCCAGCCTTTTCATTATGTGGCTTCAGATTTGCTGTTTAAGCTTAGCAAGCTCACTCAATGAATCTTTAAGAAGTTGGCTGGTAATGCTTCTATTACCCTGAAATAGACATGTACTATAAGAAAAGATAGCATCATCCAATTGCCATAATGTTTTCTTTTTTAATAGTATATTTTCTTGACAAGTAAAAATTCCAAATACTTTTAAGAAATTAGGGCAAACAGACAACTCAAGAAATAGATCTTATGACGACATAAAATTGGACACCAATCCAACCGTGGATATCTTAGTCAGAATTCAGAAAACTAGTTGGGGAAAATCTAACCAACCTGGGCTGATAAAAAGGGTCAAACTAAACTAAACATGGGTTCCAATTTTTTTTTGCACATACTAAACAATATCCCTACTTTTATCTTCTAGATTGACTGAAAAACAAAGGGAGAGGGGAATGGAAACATTGGGGACCATCAAGTAATTATGCGTTCCAAATAACTCATACAAAAATTAAAGTTACCACTGAAGTAAAGTAACCAAGAAGTTGAGTCAGGTGATCGTATAAGTAAAATATCAAATGACGCCTACCCTATTTGAAGATTGCTGGCCTAAAAGAAATCAATTTTACAATTGCAGTGACTTATCCAAGGAAGACCACCTTTGCTAAATAAAGGCCAATGAAGCACAAACATTGACACAGACACGGGGACACACCAAAATCTAAAGATCATAGGACGAAAACATGGAAAGCACACATATATATAATTGAAAATTTAAGGAAGTAGCTTTATAATTAATAATTGATATGATATATATAAGCTTGAAGTTTTACAAAATATTTATATATGTCATATGTGCCAATATCTGCTACTTAGTAATCCCCTCCCAAAAAAATGAAGCATCATTTCTTTAGACATTTTGCAAAAAAAAAAAAAAAAAAAACTCCTAAGTTAACTTGTCCAAGTAGAACTAGCCACGTACAACCAAAATATTAACCATAGTGAGTATCTAAAGATCAATTTCATTTTGCTCTCAACCTTTGGCACAATGGTGGCTTGATGGCTTAGTCACAAAAGGAGGTACATGGCTAGATGGAACAAAGTGACCTCACAGTGAAAAACATTGTGGTCTGGCAAGGGTAAGTGGTGCTCTTAACTGAGTAATTGAGCTTGGGTAATAGGTAATCGGTAATTGGATATATCACTGTTTTTTATTTTTTTTAAAACGGTAATTGAGTTTTATTTTATTTTCTAAATTTTAAATTGGCCACGTTCTATGGTGTCCACGGCATGTCCTTCCATGTCCAAGCCCAAAATTTTTATTTTTAATCGGACACTTACGGAGTTGTACATGTGTTATTGTGTGTCTGACACCGACATCGCACCAAAATGAGTGTCCATGCTTCATAGATAAACACTTAATCATCAAATGGTGAAATAAGTAATAACCTCTATCATAAACCAAAGAAAACAACCTTCATTACCAAAAACCCTACTCTTTCCAGTAATGCTTTAAATGAAGGGTGTGGTTGATTCAAAGAAGGGGAGGGGAGGGATTTAAATGGAGGAGTGGGGAAATAACACTATTCATGTTTAGTTCACAAGGGGAGGGGAGAGATTTTTTTTAAAACAAATTTACTTTTACACCTTATGATTATTTATTTCAAAATGCACAAGTGAGGATATTTTAGACAATACATGTAAAATGTTTTAAAATCCCTCCCCTCCTCTCCAAATCCCCCAGTATTGTAGGGAAGCCAAAATTAAGTGAGGATGGATTTTGCTCCCCTCCATTTTCCTCCAACCAAACACTATGGAAAGGAAAACAATATGCTCCATATCATACCTTTAACGATGGGACAAGGGCATAAACTTCCTCAGCAGTTTCTGGGCACACATTAGCAATCACACATATCTGCACGCAGAATAATGATGTCAAGAATGCTACATAGTACGTAAGAGCAAAGGAAGATGGAATGAGTTAGGTACCTCATTGTCGGTGAGACCATAATCTGCAAGTGGCCTAATATTTGAGTCAAGAGATGAACATTATTGAGATAAAGATAGTAGAATCAATATAAAGCAAAGAAGTAATGCCATTTATCCATGCAAACAAACTCAAACACAGGGCACACATATAAACACATCAGACTGAAATATTGAGGATACTCGAGAATGCGTCTAACGGACTCGGGATTTTTGTACTTGCTATTGCTTTTGGCATACTGCAGTCCCTTATCAAATGATCTAAAACAGAAAATCAAGAAAAAGTTCAGATAACTCAATTAGAACTCACGATAAACCTTCAACAACCCATGTATCCTTTTCAATAAAAAGAGAAGCTCAGTGTCCTCACACAGGGATTTTGATAGTTGGATCTCTAGATAACATGACCATCTGATCTTGAATTCCTTGTAAGGTATTTGCAGCCTCACAGTCCAACAGGCATTTGACAGTTTTTGGAAGTTCTGCATGTCACCCAAATAAAATTAATATTGTTGATATTTAGAGACAAAGGTGGATTTCTAGGGTGTTTGGGAAGGATTATTTCCCTAGTAAACAGTTTGTTTAGGTTTAATATGACATGTTTGGCAAACCTACTTAAAGTATGAAAAAGCAGTTTTATAGGATAAAACGGTTTTTAGATAAGCTATAAGTTTGAAGCTTATTATTTGATTACTTTGAAACTAAACACATTTTTACTATTTCACCCTCACAAAATTAACTATCAGACTAATATTATTAATCTATCCAAATAACTTTATATTCTTTTTTGTAAGTTACCATATAAAAGTGATTTTTTTCAAACGAAAATATATTATCTTTAAATCGTTTTTCAGAAAACAAGTCCAAACATAAAATTGATTCTATCGTAATCGATTAAAACAATAATTTACAAAAATCACATAAGAGATAATGAAGGCAAGCACAACCTTCACCAATTCTAGGTTCTGAAGACTGTGGTTCTTTCGATCCTGTCTTTCCACCATTTGCAGCCTTGTCTCCCTTTCCTCCTTTGCTAAAATCACCTTGAGAGTGAAAAATAGTCCCGGAAAAAAAATGACTTAGGAGGGAAGAAAAAAATGAGCAATCTAATTAAAGATTTTTAACATACATGTCTCAGAATGTAAGGTCACCAAAAAGATAAAGACAATACTAACTCGGCATTATAGTCTTACCTTTTCCACCAGATCTTTGTGAACTACTTATTCTGGATTCAAATGGACTTACAATATACAACCAAACAATAATTTCAGTAAGGTAAATGCACAACTATTTGTAAACATGATCAATATCCCAAAGTCTTACAGTTCAAGCACCATATGCAACACAAAGAAGCTCTAGTACTTGCATATTCCATTGAGAAGCATTAAGAAGATACTAGAATAACAATGCTAACCTTCTTTAGAAAACTGAACCTTCCTTCCCTTAGCCGATTTTGTTGCACTGTCATCTTTCCCTTTAAGGGATCCTACCAAGAACAAACAGAAGAAAAAAAGGAACATAATAAAGTGCCTAAATCACAAATTGGTTTAAAATATTAGCAGCCACCAAGTGCCACTGGCTGATGATGGCAAGTTGAACACATTTCTTAAGCTGTCAATGCATAATCTCAAATCAGTAATCAAAACAAACATATATAAGCATAAAGCAGCATATGCAAATCAAAGGATACTTTATAAAGACATCTCAAACCTGGGAAAAAAATATATAAGCATTTTTTAAAAAAAAAAAAATCAGCTTTACCTAATAATGTCTTACAACAAAGACCCCAGAAATTCCTGAGACACTATCAATGGCAGAAGCTACCCCATAGGTCAAAAGTATGTTGATAGAACCCTACCCCAAAGACTTAATTATAAATTATTTACAGGTTCAAGGCCCCGATTACACACGTCAGACCCGATTATAAATTAAAGTATAGAGACCCAATTACAATTTTTTAAAGTTTAGGGACCTGTTTAAAAATTCCTAAATAATTCAGTGACCTGTTGAGTAATTAAAAAAAAAAACAGCTTTGCCTAATCATGTCTTACAACAGAGAAGACCCCAGAAATTCCAGAGAGACTATAAATGGCAGAAGCTACCCCATAGGTCAAAACCCAAAATTTGTACATGATGTGATCCAATAGACCATTCACCCTAACAGAAAATTCAACCCCACAAAAAAGGAAGAAATAAATTGAAACTTTGCATGCAGGGACAGACAAATGTAACACACTTACCTCCTCTGCTTAACAACGAAGCTGTTTTGTCCGACATTGCCGAAACTTGCTTCAACCTACAAATTTTGAAACAGAGAGGAATGAAGGTAAAATAAACAACACAGTGATTTCGAGGACTAGTGTTATTGTATGGGTCAGTCGTAGTGTTATCGAATTCAGATTTTGAAAAGAAACGATTTTTATTTGACATGCGTCAATTTGAGGAAGAAAAGAAACATGGGTCACTCGTCAATTTCAAAGGGAAGTTTTGAGCTGCACTTACCAGTTAGACAGTTACCACACAAAGAGCGCCGTGCAGAAGAGAAGGAAAGACAGATGCTGTGAGATACGCCCAAAACAAGAAATTTACCTATAAACTTGAGGGTATGCTGGACTTTTCACCATTATTTAATTCTAATATATATAGGTAAATTTTTTTTTTTTTTTACCAACATGTCTCATGTGGTTGTTCCCATAGTTCGAGTAGTAACGAGTTTGAGCGCTTTAACAAAAAAAAAAAAAAGGTTCTTTTAAAGCTTAGAGACGTACACTATGTTTGGTTGTAAAAGAGAAAGAGTAGAAAAAGAGTGGATTGTTTAGTTGTTTGGTTGGAGAGAAAATGAGAGGAGAGAAAACTAAAATTTTTCTCTCCTCTTGTTTGGTTGAATAGAAAGTGAGAGGAAAGAAAAAAATATAGATGTGAAATTACATAAGTACCCTTAAGAAAAAATGAGATGTAATAAATAAAATAAAACTATAAAATATATTCTTACTAATTCTCACTAATGTAATAAAAAATTAAGCATTCAATGAGAACCTGAAGATAAATTAAAAAGTATTAATAAATTTATTTGATATTTTTTTAACAAATTTTTTTTGGTGCTAAATATTAATAAATTTTAAATATTTATTTGCTACGTTAAATAAAATAAAAAAATAAAATTGGACAGCATAGATCACACCAATTAGTTGGTACTGACCAAATAAAAAAAATAAAAAAAATTGAAAACAACCACCGGAAAACTCAGACTATGAAATTGATTTATATATGACTTTGATTTGGTGGCACAAATTCAATGCAATCTTACGGTCTTCTTTTTCCTAAATTGCGTCCAGATTCATCACCCCTTTCCAGACTCTTCTTCTCATAACACTCATCCTACTTCTTCTTCTACCTTCTAATCACACCCGAAAAATTACTTCTATTCCTCCCCAGCCACCCAACTGAGCACCGCTTGTCTCAATACTCATTACCCACGTGATGGAGGTAACATATTCGCGGCTACGACGGCAGAGCTGGGACGTGGTTGCTGCAGAGGTTTGCGGTCCAGGACGGTGCTGCTGCTGGCAACAGTTGTTTGAGATAAGGGATGCTGTGCAGATGGGTTTGAGTTGGTCGAAGGAGATGGGTGCACGGGTATTTTGGTCTTTTTCGGCCAAATTGATGGTTCCTGCTCCTTTTCTTCCCGATCTGAGAGGAAAGAAATATTGACGTGGGGCCCACTAATATTCTTCTTTCCTCCCACTTTCATGTGTGAACCAAACAATGGAAAATCCTCTTTTCCTTCCCTTTTCCTTCCTTTCTTTTTCTTTCCGTTTGTTTTCCTTAGAAACAAACAGAGTGGTAGAGTTTTTGTTCTCTTCCAAATATCAGTAATTTGGTACAAGGAGATTGTTCCCGAGTTAGTTTAATTCAGATTTACATGGAAAAAAATAATCAAACCAATGAAAATCAATTTATTCAATTAAGATTTGTAGTTTTTTTTTTTAGAAAATTCGAATCATATCAATCTATTTAAGAATGATTTAGTTCAATTTTAGCTTGAAAAATATTAAAATATAAAATATATATTACTAACGCGATAGCCACGTTAAGTCAAAACTTTATATATATATATATATACAGGGAGAGAGAGAGAGAGAGAAATTTTTTAAATTTGAGAATTAAACCAATTATTATCGGGTTTGGTTCGAACCCAAATCCAAAGAAATTAGGACTAATTTAATTACTTTGGTTTGAATTTTCGAATTCATCTAGTCAATCCAAACCAATAAACACTTAAGGACGATCAGTTAAGCAGTTTTATATTACATTTTTTTTTTGGTAACTTCCATATTTATATATAACACATTTATTCTATTTTAATATGGGTATTTCATTTCAACTATTTGAAATAGATTAAGATGAAAAATATATAGAATAGAAGTATCAAGTATGAAGACTCTGCTTAAAGTAGTCACCATGCCCGTGACATTAATTTTTTTATCACAATTTTAATTTCATTAATAATTTAGTATAGAAGTTATTAGTCTCTTATTTTGTAAAATTGATATCATATTAATCCTTTTCCTATCTTAATTTGATCCTTAAGAAGGATAAATATAATATGAATTTTATAAATTTAAAGTTATCCATAAATAAATTGAAAGTACTCTAAAAATAAAAGATAGTACCAAAATATTTAGTTGTCTATTACTCGAAAATATTTTTTTATATAAAGGTTCATCTTTTTTTGGCAAAAACTTATTTTTAAACAATCTTTTTTTTTGGTGTATTTATTTTTAAGCAATCTTAGATCAAATGTAATATATATATATCATAACCATTGGATCAAACTTTAAACGATCAAGATTAAACCACAAAGTCATGTGACTTTTTTAAGTGATCATGTGACAGTTTAAAATCATGAAATAACTTTTAATCTTAACCATCCATGTATGATTGTATGACCCAGATTTACTCCTCTCACTCTCATATATATATATATTTTAGTAAGTTTATATTTTTACCATTTGAGATATTAGTCACTCATAGAAAATGAAAACTTTTAAAAAAAAATAAATAAATATGCTATATGCTATATTTTTCTAGTAACATCTATAATCCACACCTTTGGAAAAAAAAAATTTAAATTAAAAGAAAACTTACACCACTATATTTGGATTAACTTATTTTATGTTCCAAACAATTTGCTAACAAAAACTTATTAAGTGTTCCATCAAAAAAAAAATTTATTAAGTGACCATTTTTTAAATAAAAAAAAAAACGATTATTCTCTCAAATTTAATCAAAACCAAACATCTATAACTCATATTCTTTATGGTCTACTCTATTATTACCTTGTAAAAAATAATGGAAATATAGAAGCTTGATAAAAATGATAGGGCAATGTTGGTTTTAGGCAAAGGGCGGACCATACACTCAAGTCTTCTAAAGCAACATTTTTCAACTCTGCATATATGCTGAGTGATGTCTTTCCAGCTTACTATAGTCTATAGTCATTTACAAAGCCATAATATGGCAAATATATTGATGGTGCTAATGCTGAAACACCTGTAAATTCTATCCCCTTCTCTTATTTCCAATGAAGCAAATAAGCAAGCATAGTCACTTGTTATTGGTACAAAACTCATCTACAAGCGAAACTAAAAATCCATTCTCATTCAAGACCAATGAAACTGACATGGATGATGTAGTTGCCTCAAGTATCATCAACCTGTGAGTGAAACACAAAACTGGGAAATGTGGTTGTGATATCTCTGCCAAGAAAACAATTTGTCGGATGTTAGATGCTGAAGCTTGATAACAAAATGCTAGTCAATATTCAACTATAGATATCTGTGTCCTAGAGATACATTAAAGACGTCATCCAGAAATAAATCAATGTCTATGGCTTGGGTACATATACTACATATTATTTATTTTAACATTTTTCTATAAAAAGTAAAGATGGAAAACTACTGCCCCGTTCTCTTTTTAACAATAGAGAAGACAGTTTTTGGGTGCGTTTGGAAGAGCAAATAAAAAGCTTATGAAAACAGTTTATGGTAACCTAAGCATTTATTAAAATAGTTTATGATTTTTCCATAGCTATTTTTAGCTTATTTCCTTAAGCTTGTCAGAGAAGCTTATAAAAATAAGTTGTTTTTAGCTTATTTGAAAAAGAGCTTATTGCATAAGTGCTTAAATAAGCTGTATACCCAAATGTACCCTTAATAATATCACGGCTTATTTAAACAAACGGGAGACAAAAGAACACGTCCGAATATAAAGGTGGCAAGATTGCCATCACTGGCAATAGAACTCCAAAATTGAAATACTGTTATTAGTAACAAGAAACTCACCTAAGATACTGAAGAGTCATATTTTTCAGAAGGGATGGATGCCTCATGACAAGGCTTCGCCATTCCTCCTTATCAATCTTCCCATCATGTTTTGTATCAGCTTCCTCAAATGTCTAAATAGATTAAATGCTGTTAGTGACAGATCTAAGGAGAAGACTATGATAGCACAAGAATGAATTAGCATGCCACAATCATCAAGTCAACATACATAAATGACAAGGTTCACAAGAACAAGGCTGAAGAACCTTTACTTTATTTAGCAGAGAAAGTTAGTAGAAACTTCGGTCCAAATATGAGGAAAACATCACACTCTGAATTAGTATCAGATACAATGGATATTGAATTGATCACCATGACATATATTCCTTCAAATTTTTAGTTAACTAAGGGGTTAGCCACAAAGAAGTTCCAAGATCTTACTAGCAAGCTAGGAATGATAGATATCCATTCACCAGCTTGAGAGGGAGTGTTGTCACATCCACATTAAAATTAGAATATCTTGTATTATTGTAGATTGTACAATTATTAGGGTAGAGTATTTATTACCTTATTTTCAGCTACATTTTAGGGAAGCATTTATGCCCCTTAGTCTATATAATGTAAATCCATGTAAAGAGTTATCTAATTCAGAATAATACAGGCCTTTTATTCAAGTCAAAAGATTTGACGTGCATATTGAAGTTATCAGATAAATGAAGCACCTTGTCAATGATGCTTTCGACCACGTCATCAGAAAGATTCATGCCAGATTCAGCTAGAGTGGCCACCACCATTTGTTTTAACTATATATAAAAAACAATAAACATTGTAAAAAAAACAATAAACAATAAACATCAATGTGCATGAAAAACATGCTGAATCAGATAGACTCCAAGGGAACAACTAAACAATATCAAATTCTGTACCATGATTCTAAAATATGATTTTAATTTCATTTGCAGTTTGATTCTAAGCACACACACACAATTTTTAACTTACCCAAAAGAAAGGCACACAAGTTATAACTTATAGAGAGGTAAAATGAAAAAGAAAAGTAGTATGTGCTATGTAGGTCCTGAAAGATCACAGAATTGGTTATTTTGATGCTGGGAATATCATTCAATCATGATTTTAGGCTTCCAACCTTGATGCTTGAATGCATGTGTTGATACACTGCCAACTTCATCTAGCTTATTCTCAGTTCTCAAATCAGTAACCTTCAACAAGTTCTGAAATTTTATTCCAAAATTAAATGTAGATCTATCCATTCTGCAGTAGACAAATGCCTCAATATACCCAAAAACAACAATAACGTTGTTTAATTCCTGTGCAGGTTATCATCTATAATTCAACTCTTTCTTTCACCCAATGCAAAGGCTAGGACTTCAGAGCTCAGACAAAGATGGCCCAATTTATCTTTGAGACACTCATCACCTAGACTGGCTTTAAATTGGCTTTAAATTCCAGGCTTTGGATTACAAAGAAATTGAAAAGACATATAGCAGTGGGATTCCGGAGAGAGAAAAAAAAGTTGTGCAAGTTAAAGATGATTCAAACTTTCTTACATTGATTGATAGGTAACCTAGACAACATAGATTATAAGTCCTACATGATGAGTGGTCAAAACTCCATTTATTCAACATCATAAAATAAATAAATAAATTACCTCCTGTCTCTCAATAAATCCTTGCTGTTTGAGATCATACAATTGGAATGAAACTGCAAGAAGGGAAAGTCAGGAATCCCAAACAAGCACATGAGTTACTACCACTAACAAATGCAGTAAGGGCAAAAAAAGACAACTATAGAAAGAAAAGCTCATATATGCTCTACCACCCTCTCCAATAAATACCCTTTCCTTTCTAATCCTTGATAAAATTGTCGACGAGAAGATATCTAAAGTCTTAATAAATAGTAGACTATTAGTCACTCTTACACTCAATCTTATCCTCAATTGATGCATTGGGATGAAAGACAGAGAGAGCAAGTGCAAACGCTTTGAAATCAAGTATCCCATGATGCTTTTTGTCAAACAAGTCAAACACCTACAGAATTTAAACAATACAAAATCATGAATAGGACAGATACGTCTCTAAAAAGGATCATATAATATGTATATGGTATGTAACTAACTTCAAAGTGGTTGGATCTTAGATACCACCCAATAACAAAGCCAACCAGCTAATAAACTGAGTGAAAAGGATGGTGTACAAAGCCACATGTACAAAGCCACATATAACGGGCTATATAACATGGTGAAATAGGCCAAATATGCTACAATGTACAAAAAGGTAGTCTAAAAAAAAAAATTACTCCTGCTGTTGAAAATATTATCAAAAAATATATTGTAACAGTTGGATTTTGCAAAAAAAAATAAAAAAATAAAATAAAAAACAAAATATTGTGTTGTATTTTTATTTTTTATTTTTACTTGGGGTGGAATGGTTGAAGGAAGTAGTAAACAAAACAACAAGAAGTTAAAGCTTCTTACCCTATCTGCAAATAAGCTCTCTTTTTTACATGTCTTGAATAAGGCTAACTGAAATTCTTCCTGCCATATTAAAAGAAGAAAACTGTTAAAACAACAAGAGGACAATGTGTAGAACTATAAACTGACAATACAATAGATATTATTATGAATGATAGTGAGTTTTACATTTCTGAAAAATATGACACTTACAGTTATAACGATAAGGTAGAAAGAATGCTATTGTTCAAAAAGGTTTAAAATACAAGTATAAACACTATTATATATAAATCCATTCATGAGCCTTAACCTAAACTAAAGGGCTAAAGCTTTTAGGAGAGGTGGTCCTTGACATGGTATCAGAGCCTCTAAGACCAAATGATCGAGTTTGATGCTTACTGCCCCCATTCTTCTGAATAAAAGTTGAATTTCATCACAAGAAAAGGCGTGCTTGTGCATTGTCCATACTCAAGCCCAAAAGGCTCTCGCGTGAGGTAATGTGTTAGATCTAAAATCATTCATGAGCCTTAACCTTATACTCAAACTTTTAGGAGAGTCGATCCTTGACAAAAACAAAATGATAGAAGGACAGAGCACGAGATGGAATTACTAACCTTATTGATTAGTCCATCGTCAATCACTCCACTGCTGATCTTCTTGAATAATTCATACAGTGCTTCAATCTCACTTACACTAACTGCATTGAAAATAAAACAAGTCATATTCAAGTCTTAACCAGAGCCTCGGTAAGTGAAAAATGGTAAGGTTATGCAGATACATCCCTATCTAACTGTTTCCAAAGTCTTCAAAGGCTTTTAGAAGGTCTCCTTTAACCATTTTTTTAACCGTTCTTATGGAATAACAACAGTAATATTGAGAAGAGCATCATCTCCCACCAGGATCATACAACTAGTCAGCGTTAAATTATGAATCCCAGAATCTTACTGCTTCCTAAGTATTTTTATTTCTATCTTATTATCTGATTTGATCCTCACTAATGTAATACCACCATTTAGCGTTAATGGACAAATAATCTTTTCTGCCAATGTGTTCCAAAATAATGTGAAAATCAAAAAGGGAAAATGAAATGAGCAACAATAATCAAATATAAAACAACAGATAGAAGCACAAATAGGTGTTAAAAAAAAAAAAAAATTGGTGCAAATAATATATGCTAATTTGGAACTGCTATTGATGAAGTTGAAACAATGATGAATGACTTGTCTGTTGCTCCCCTGAAAAGTTCCTGATTTATGAAATGGAAAGAAATAGGGCAGTAATTACATACACACTGTTTCTCTTGCAAGAGCTTCTGGGTTTTTTAAACCTGTAGGTTGCTTGGACAAATCAGCATCACAACAACTCACCACAGCAGCACACAAATACTTCAATCCGTCTAAGCACTGCACCATGATCTCTTTCGGATGTCAAAACACTCCATACCTGAAACCCCAAAAAAATAGCAAAAGATTAAACATGCAAGTGTAAAGAAAGCAAAATTTAAACTATAGTAATCATTAAAGAAAACAAGTAAAATTTCATAACTAAAATAAATCACGAATGCAGAACATTTACAGTAGCAAAAGGAAGAATACACAACAACTTAGGATAGACATGTCGAGGAGGGAGAGGGAGTAAAAGAGAACTCCAATTGATTAATCAAATGACATAGTAAATGTAAAACAACGAACCATAAAGTTGAACATACATCAGACAGTTGATATAACATTGCTAACAGATTTAACAACATATATAGGAAAATGAGGCCAACTCAATCAAGCTTCAAGTAGACAAAGAGATATGTTTTGAATTGCATTAAATTTATAAGGTAAACATCATTAACAATTTTAATAATCATTAAGAATTTATAAAAAAATCCAAATTGTGATCGCATGCATTGTTATAAACTTGAAATCTCCATCCAATATTAAATAATTCAGGTGAATTATGAATACTCATTATTAAATAAAAAATGCACAAGACAAAGTTTAAATCACATTCCACTTTAGCCAAATTAACGTAAAAGTTTAATTTAATTTAATTTATTAATATTAAATTACATCATGGCTTCAAGAATGAAGAAGATGGAATTCCTTCTAAATTACTAGGTTACATAGAAAAATGTAACTGATAAGACATAAGCAGAAAGGAAAAGGCAAGAGCTAAGTACTCTTGAGTTATAGTTCTAGCTTAAGCGATACGCCACTGCTAATTCGCTATGTTCATGTCCACACTGTCACACACCCATAGGGATTCACACAAAAAACTGGCTGCAAACAAATGGCAAATTGAGATAACAGTGCAGTTAAGCCAAGCCTAAACATATGGGATACTAGATTCAACATATTGTTTTCCATGCAATACCCCAAGCAATAACAAACTCAAGACTGTACCAAAGCGGATAAAAAGGAAAGGAACCTTACAATCCATGATTTAAAACCCATATAGTTTCTATCTAGGAACAAAACTTTATTTCCATTCCCTTTCAAAATTCACTTTGTCACTAGCACCATTTAGACTCAAGACAAGAGGCACAGAAAAAGATAAGGATATAGAATCAGCAACTTCGTTTAGTTTGAGGAGTCTGAATGTTCCCTTTCCACTGTCTCTGAGTATAAATAGAACAAATGGTACTACAATTGGTATACCTAAAAGCATGTGTGCTGAAACAAGGCCTGAACCAGTAGAATCGTCAATGATCTAAGTGATATTCCATTTAAGCAACCATTAAAGGAGGCCATGCTGCCTTTGTCACCACATGAATTTAATATGCAATTATAATTTATACATAGATTCCATAATTCTCAAAGCAACAAAAGGAAAAAAAAAATGTGCTAAATTGAAGCATGTAAACATATGCACACGATATTCCATTCCCAAGCAGTACCAAGCTAGAAAAAGTTTCGAGTTCCACCCTCAAGAAAGTTATAACTTAACATCTACTCAGAGTCATTACTTGAAAACAAGTCAAGCATCCACCTATAGATACACTCATAATAATTTCATGCAGTAAGGTAGTAGGAGAGCAGTTCCACCCTCTAAAGAGAAATAGCCTAACATTACTGAGTGCATTTACTTAAAAATTTACATCATAGCCGCCTAAACCGATCCACCCAATCCCCTACTTCTCCTTGAAACAAATTTTATACGTCCTCAACCATAAAAATCAAAAACATGATATTGAAGAGAACAGACATGAATTCAATCTCCCAATTAACTAGGTTATAAAACTAAGTTTGAGACTTTGAGGCAATCAGGTTTGTTACTGAAAAACAAAAATTTACAAAACCAGATAATTGGAAAATCACAGTTCCAACAGCAGATAACAAAATTGAGACAGCCAGGCACACTCCCACAAGAAAGAAGTGATTTTTACCACTATATGCAACAGTGAAGGCAAAAAAGACAGCAACTTTGTGACACTAGATATGACCCTCAATTGAAAATTGAAACCCCATTGCAGAAATCGAAACAGCAGTTTTGAGAAAAACAAAAACAAAAAAGACACGGACCATGCAACACTAAACATATTCACCTTCATTCAATCATTGATTATCGATTAAAAACACCCCAAAAAAAAAAAATTAGGGCTTCAAAATGAAATCAATTTCAAAAAAAACAAAAATTAACAACTTGCAAATAATTGAGATGAAGAACAGTAGAAATGGGTTAAATGGATGAGTGGAGCTTACCCTTCAGAAAAAGCAGATGAAGGAGAAGGAGGAATCAACATTCTCAGAGATGGTTCTTTAACTTTGAAATTTAGGATGAAAAATAAAAGGGAGAAGCATTTTGGTTTATATACATGTAATTTGATGGGAAAGTTGGAATTTTGTTTAATATCTTCAGAAGCAGGTGATTAATTACAAAAAAATTAAATAATTTAATTTACAAAAAGGGTTAATCAACATTATGGAAACGAATTTAGGGAGATTAAAATGGGGTTAATGAAAAGAGGGAAATTAACATTTTGCATACCATATTAGGTTTAGGTGAGAGGAGAGAAGAGCTAAATATGGAAGGCAAAAACTCCATTGCCATGGCTGACAAAGTTGCTTCATTTTCAGTGACACGTTGCACTTAACGGTTGTTTCAGATTCTGAGTTGGGACCTTGTGGATGAACCTGTGGATTTTTATTATATTCTGGAAAGAGTAATAATCATAATCATATATAACATTTTTAGAAAATCATTCGTATTCTCTTCTCTTGATTATTTAAAATAGTAAATACTAAATTAAATGTTTGAAAAAAAATGTCTTAACAATTTTAAAAAACTAATATTAATTGTTTACCAAAAAAACTAATATTAATTAAAAGTATCAAATATTAAATATTTAATAAATAAAAAACTATTTAATTTCTTAAAATTTGAAATATAAATATTTTATTTGTAGTCAATTAGATTAGATTAAGTTATTATTACATAATTTATTAAAAAGATATAAAAGTAATTAAGAATAATGTTATTTTAAGAAAAATCTATTTTATATCCTAATCGTTATTTAAAATAATAAGTATTAGTGAATATGAAAATATTTAATTTATATATATTATTGGTAGATAAATAAATTATTCCTTTTCTTTTTGCTTGTTATTCTATTTTTTAAACAAAACAAAAGAAAGGAGAGGGCAATTCAAGTTTATTTGTTAATTTAACATTTCCAAAAGTAAATATCCAATTTGGTCCCTGAAATTGTGAAGTAGTATAAACTTGATCCTTGAAATTATCGAAATTCCAAAAGCGTCCCTAAATGATAAGTTAGTAACTTAGTCCATACGATTTTCAACGGAGGGATTAAGTTGATTACCGTTTTACAATTTCAGGGACTAATTTGGAATTTCGATAATTTCAAGGACCAAGTTGATACTACTTCACAATTTCAGAGACCAAATTGGATGTTTACTCAATTTTGAAAGGAAATAATGACTTTAAATTATAATATAAAAAGCTCAGGAAAGATGTAATTGCCAGAAAAAGGAAACAACTCTTATTACAAAAATAAAAATAAAATAACTCCATGTAGAATCCATTATCCATCAACCAACGTGGTATGACACAGTTGATAGATAACTGGCCCCCTTGAGCATGTGGTTAGGGGTTCGATTCCTGACTCATACGTATGAAAAATCATCTGTTGGGAGAGGTCAACCCATTAAATGTTAGGTGGTAGTTGAAACTATCAAAATGTCACGAGTTTTTTATTTTATAAGATTGGTCCATACCAATGTCCTTGATTAATGGTAAGGAGCAATTGACCGTTGAGAAGGAAGACCTCCTTCAGCTCCCATCTGAAAAGGCACTTTTAAGTGACCTTATTATCCAAGTATCGTTCCACTGAAAAACCAATTTACAAACCTAGAGCCGCCTCTCTTTCTCTCAACCTTCCCTCTACTCTTCTTTTTCTTTTTCCTCATCCACCGGAAGGGGTGGTTTTGAGCCATCTTTTGACCTAGAATCACCCATCTACATCGTTTTTTCTCTCATTTTATCTAAATAAGTGGCTGTTCCACATAGATCTGGTTTTTCTTTCGTGTTTTTCCGTGTTTTTGTCGTCTGAGTGCGGCGGTGTTTTGTTCATCGTCTTGTTGCGGCGTCGTTTGGTTTTCCGTCTTGTTGCGGTGTTCGTTTGGTTCAGATTGGCAGATCAGCTTCGATCCATTACAGATTCAATCAGGACTTGGGCATCAACGTTACAGATTCGGAGGTATGGGCATTCCGGTCACTTTGATTTTGTCATATTTGTAGGTATTTTGCCGTGTTATGCTATTAATCTGGGTGTTGTGATTTTGTTCACAGAATCATCTTTTTTGATTTTTAGCGATGTTGAATTTGTGTTGTTTACGATGTATTTTACTAATTTGAATGAATAAATATCCATTTTAGTCACAAAAAAAAATTGGTCCCATTGATATTTTTTTTTTTTGACAAAAGATTGCTTCCATTGCTAATCTTATCAATTCTAATCCGATCTTTTTAGACATTTAAAAGTGGAGACCAATACTGAAAAATTTAGTATGGTAAGGTAGGGAAGGGAACAGGATAAACCACTCGTTAAAGGCAAATGATCTAGAATAATGATATTTGTATATCATAAATTTGACAACAATCGACACCTGATTAGTGATTATTAAAATCATGGTTAATGACATGTTCAGTTTGATTAATTGATATACATGTGGTAAATGTCCAAATTCGCTAACGGATAACTTGGTAAATGATATACAAAATCTTGGTTAACAAAGCTTAATAAATGGATAATCAGTTACCTAATCTTAGTACACTCATTAACCAAATCCAATATGTCATTAACATACGATTGTGAACATCACTAACTATGTGTTGATTATTGTCTAATGTTGTGATGTCATAATAACATAAGTGAGTGATCTAATCCTTTAACTTTTCTAAATAGACCAGGTTCAAGCTTGCTTTAGGAAAAAAAACTTTTGTTCAATTATAATATGAAACCTTATTACTCTATTTACAAGTAAAAGTTTATTGATTTATCTACATTTGAAGGCTTATTTTCATATTTCGTAAAAAAGTAAGAGTTTAAATAGGCTTTTAAATTAGTTGATACATTCAAATATGTCAAGTAGCGTGAAAAGATTACCAATATGGAGAAGAATATGTGGTTGACCAGATGAGAAGAACATATGAGATACGAAAGAGTGGATAGGGCACACCTGAGATGAGGACAAAACCTAAGGGGCATAAGGGTCAACAAGTAGGACGTTGCACCATTTCCGTGTTTTTTAGAAATGTTCTCTCTCTTCTCCCGCAATAGATTTTTTTCAAAAACTGCTACAAGTAGCTTCTGATTTTAAGATTAAAAGAGATTTTTTTTTAAGAAAAATCATTTTTATGAAAAGCTTAAACAAACACTCTTGAACTCACTAAAAATGATTTTTTACTTAAAAAACTGATTTTTTTTTTTTCATCATTAATCTGTAACAAACACTCCTAATAGTTGTGGCACAAACCTTAAGTAATCAGTTTGATTTGAAGGGATAGGCTTGTTCATCTTCGTCTGGCACAAATTTAGCAATCAGTTTGATTTCTGTTATATTGGGCATTTGAAATGTGATGTATCAGTCTGAGAATTCAGCTGCATTTGTTGCATTGACCTCTTCGATAATGATAAATACAACTCTTTATGAGAAACAAAAAGTACAAAGGATCATACACTGCTTACATTTATGACACAGGTCAAAAGAAATCATAAGAAATGAGGTTACAAAGTACACATATAGGAGGATTGAGATTTTCTCTGATTTTTTCGAAGATTATTATTACTAATTTACTATTGTTATCTCTCCTTTTAATTCACGGCCATGTTCTGATTTATTTCTTGTTACCCTTTATTTGATTTTCTGAAGATCCAAGTTCAATTTGCTGCCTGACATACTTTCTTTTTTGGTACCCTTTATCTTTTCTGACCCTTTCTCCTCAGTGTCTCCTCTTATAACCATCTTTCTTTCCAAGTCCAATGCCAACTTACCATCTGATTCTGATCTTATAGTTTTGTGTTTACACTTTTCTCTACTTACATTATGGGAGTTTCTTCTTGTGAATACTTCTTCTCTATTGAATTCTTCTTTGTTTAGGCCTAAAGATTGCTTGCCATGACTATCTCTTGTTGCTGGTCTCTTTTTTGCTCCTAGAAGTAGCTCATGTGGTTTTTGCAGCTTGTGACTAGTGGTTGCTGCCTTAGAGACTTTCTCTTGTTCAAAGTAGAGGAGCTGCACCACAGTTCTTAATGGCAGGAGCTCGTTTTTTACTGCGCGTGCTCGCACTCCTGGGGACAGTCTTTGGCACTCCAGAATCCGACACAACCGCTTCTTGTCATCCTTGCTAAGGTCAGGATGCACCTGTTTATGCATTGAACTTAAACCACATCATGAATATGCACCATAAAAATAGCCAAAGAATAAAAGCTGACCACTAAATTGCTTATAATGAAGTAATTTGGGTAACTTTAACTATTTATGTTTTGATGTGAACAGTGTGTACAAGTCTATAATGTAAGCATCTCAAGGTCCTCAAAACGTGCTGAAATTTCTTCTGTTTCATGTGCATTTGTTGGTATCTGAGAAAGAGGCCAGGAAAATTCAACAAGTTTAGACTTTCATGATTCATCCCTTTTTTGGACCTAGATTCCCTGCGGTCGCTTCATCTTGAAGTCATTACACCGTTTTCTGGAAACCACATGGTTTCCTGAAAAACCATGATCGATTTCCATTTAAATCATGGTATAAGCGACTGCGGGAGATCCAAATCCCTCTATTTTAAAAGCTTAAAATGTTTGAAGGCAAATATGAATAGCTTTTATATTTCTAACACGCCCCCTCAAACTAGATTCTTTGGGCTTGAAGCGTAGACAAAACACTTTTATGATGAATGGTGGTGCCAAGGATTGAACTCTAGACCATTTGATCAAAAAAGCTCTGATATGTCACGAACAATTTCTAACATAGGCAATGTTTAAGACACTGCAGGTAAAGTATAATTCACCTTAAGATAGATGTTAATTGCCTGGTACAGATCATCATGCTCTAATCGGCCAATTGCTGGCACAGTTTCAGCTAGAGCTACAAACTTTGACACTGGCATATTATCATCCCTTGCAACCACTTGAAGGTAGGAATCAATGAGGTTGCCAACATTTCTGATTGATCTTAAAAAGTGCCTGTTATCTACTGCACCAGGGGACATTCTTTTCCAAAACTTCAAGAAACTTTCCAATACTGCTAGAACTAATTCTATATCATAAAAATTCTGGTCCAAAGACAATGGTGAAGGATAAAGCAGGTCACTCACTGTTGCCTCATCAAACTGTATGCTAGCTCTCTTTATTAGTTCTGTTTTTGTCACTGGGGAGACACCAATATGACTTGAAATGCTGAGAAGTCTTAACAAAAAGCCAACTGAAACTGACCCTCTATCTGCAGGAATCATACTTACAGTTGTTTCAAGAATTTTTCTATTTTTCTCCTTAGACACTTCTGTTTGTGATGCTGAAGTGCCTGAACTTTTAAGCTTTGTGATGCCAGGTAGCCACTTACAGACATAGACATGCAAAGCTTCACCAATAAGCTTTGGTGGGAGCACATATGTTGATCTAATTGCCATCATTATGCACCGGAAAATATCTATGTTAAGATCACACACATCCTCAGTCCACCAATCCTTTGGGACAGAATGATGCTGTTTTCTGTTATAACCAGGCCTAGTGTAGGTGTAGGACCATCTAACCTGCATATAAGAATCATCATTATTAAGCAAAAAATATGAAAAATCCTAAGTAACTATCTTTGAAACTTGAAGTTTGATAGTCTTGAGTTCTTTACCTGTGATGGGGGTGTAAGAACTTTCTCAACAATTGAATCAATGCACTTTCTTGTTATGCCAAGATTCTCAGACCACTCCGGTAACTTATCAGTGGTCTGCAGTGTCACTATGGAGTCCTTCCAGCCTTCAAGAATACATGAACTGAAGAAAGCCTCAAGTTTCCCTACAAAGTTTCCCTTCTCAACGGAATCGTTCATTTGGAGGAACTTAGCAGCACAGAATACAGGTACAAAGTTATGAGCACTAATGTTGATCGAAATTCCATAGCAGAACTTAGCACAGAGTTCAAAAGCATCTGCCCCTCCAGGCAAATCATGAAGCTCTATAGAAACACTCTCAGAATCACATGAATCGGTGCAAAGTCTTTGTAGAAGGCCAGATTTTGGAAGAAGAGGAGACTGCAGCTAATAAAAGCAGAATTATAGATGGACCATAGATTGAATTTTGATTTTCTTTTAACACACATCACACTCAATATAATTCCAATACCTTGTGCAGCAGATAAGTAATATCATTGATTTTAATCACAAGGTCTACAAGCTTATCTGTAACCAGAGTTCTGCATTTATGATAATTCGTGTTAATTTGATACACACACACACACATTAATGAATATATAAGATGGGAAAATAAATTGTATAGTGTATACTGCTTTTTGACCAAAGATCCATATGAATACCTGGTAGCTTGTTCAGTGTAGAAAGTATCTGGCCTTGTCCCAAGTTTCATAAACTTCATGTCTATTTGTTGTGATCTATAACCCAATGATCAAGAAAAGCCTCTACTTCAAGCCTGCATAAATTCTGAAGACTGCAACTTTAATGATACTACAAATTCCATAAAGTCAAGGCTTTGATTCTGTGTACCCTCTTACAGGTGAATCAAAAGGTTTATATAGAAACTCAAGAACATGCTTGGACGAATGATAGCGTGGTTCATGGCCGTGCAACATTAGAACATGGCACAGAAAAGAAATCACAACAGATGAAGGTCAAAGACCAGGACATGAATTCACATGATATCATGTAATGTCCTCATCATTCTACTATATCTGTATGAAAAAATCCAGTATATAAAGGATAAAATAGGAACAGAAATGTGCAAGAAAGCCTTACCTCAACTCTCAATAGCAAGAGCTTCGCCAGCCTAATTGATTTGCATATAACTCTAAAAGCCTTTCACTGCATTGGAAAAAAGAAAAACATTAAATTACAGTTTCTGTCGTCATGCACTGAGAAAGAGTCTGCAGACTAGTAACTGATTATAGAGTAATGCTAGATGCCATGCAATGATGTAAATTTGTCTCTACTCTAGTACCTTTGGAAGTTAGTTCAAACTTCAAAGCTGAATTAAGTTGGTGTAGCTAATTAAAATTATGTAAATGCATGTAACAAGAAACTGAAGAACATGAGAAATCCAGAACTGAGAAATTATGAGACATAACTCATATATATTGTTTGTTTCAATTTTTGAGAAAGTAAAACAAAAGTTAGAAAAGGAGAAGGAAACTGATAATGGGAAATGCTAATATCAATATCCTTATACCATATCTGTTACATAAAGCCCTGCATTTGCAGCTGTGCCGACAGTACAAATTCCACTTAACTTTGGTTAGAAATTAAGTATCTCCAGTTGCTAACCTTAATACTACATTATTTTTTGGAGCTCTAGTTTAAGTGATACTAAATGATAATCTAAATGATAAGAGAAACTTTTTATGTGGCATTCAATTCAATCAACATGTGTAAGGTGATGCAGGTGATGTTAAAGAAGAAACTATCTCTCTAAAGAACATCTTTATACTTGTCAACTGTTGAATAGAGTGTTTACCTAAGGATCATAAATGGATTTGTACCAAACTCTGTTAACTATGAATATATTTATTTCCCGGATAAGCAGAACATGATTTAAACAGGACTTACATTATTGCATGCATCAACGTCTTTTTCTACTCCAAATTTCTTTCATGCTGTTTAGCCTAAAAAGTAAAAACCAAAATATCAAAAACTACCCTATATATACTGTATAATTCAGTATACACACACCAATATTTTGGGACCCAGATTCCCTGCAGTCACCGCATAATTTCTTGGAGAAAATAGTGCACGATTTCTGTTTAAACTATAATATAAGCAACTAGAAGGAATCCAAATCTAATATTTTTGGTTAGGAAGCATGACTGCAACATGAGGGTGCAAAATTTAAAAATTATAGGACATGACACAATTATGATACATGATATAAAATTAATATAAGGCTAATATAAAAGCACAAATCATAAACTAAAAAGAGGAATATTAGAATAATGTTTTAGAAGTTTATACTAAGTAATGGAAACATAATAAAATGCTAGCATTTATCTAATGATTATGACATTTTCATCTACGATGATATAAAATTGAAAAGGTACATGATGACTATTTTGAAGTGTCCATGATTTATAGATTTTGGGTATTGAATACTCATCCAACCTACCCAAATGATAATAGTAATAATTGAAGAAAGAAGCAACATCATTGTAGAAGATGGATTATGCATACATAAAAATACATGCTTTTGTTTTGGGTAGAGAATAGATCGTGAAAAATGTTCGTGATGTGTTTGAAATTAACTATTAGATAAGATAAGAAAAACTATAGGAGCTTTTACATTAGCTCATTGTTGGAGATTCAAGTATGAGTAAGATATATGTGAAGAAGTCCGCGTTGAAAATGTTTTCAAATTTTGGTTCAAAATGTGGTGTCAAGCCCGCCATTTACATAGTTCTTCGCTTAGACAATCTTTTCAGAAGGAATTTTTAATTCCATATATATAAGGATACAAGCCTATGTTAAGAAAATGATATGAAAATCCGAGAGAAAGTGATGCACCAACCAAACAACTAGTTTGTGACCAAAAGCTTCCTAACAAAAGGCAAATATCAATAATAGTTTTTGTGAGGTTACTTTGTTTAGTCACTTTCTCTGTCTTCAATGAACCTTGATATATAATCTAATGTGGACTTTTTTACAATTGAAACTTATAATTGGCCAGTGGTGGTCCTATGCCGAAGTGTGGTCTTCTCAAGTATCCCACTCTCCATTAAATATATAGGAACAAAGAAAGGTGGAAACCAACTTTTTCATCCTTTCTTCCTTTGTTTCTCTTATCCTTTCCAATTTTAGTCATGTAATTACTGAAAGAACTCCACATTAGTTTCATAAAAACAACCTATTAGACATGTTTTATCTGAGATTTATTTCAAACTTATCATCTACCATTCAATTGTTGAAATCTGCCATGCAGTTTGGTCTGTGCTTTCACAGACAAATGTGGTAAAGCTAAAAAACACTCTGTTTGTGGCACAGCACTTATTGCTTTCAACAAGACAGAAGAAAAGCCCTTCATGTTTTTCCTCCAAATAAGATAAGATAGCATCAGAGAGGCCTTACAAAGTTACAAGGCACTTTTTTCTTAGAGGTAACTCTCACAGATCCCAATTCCATAATCATAGCAAAAAATCAGAAAGTGTATAGTTAATGTCATCTAGCTTTGATCTATACAGAATCAATGACATCCCTATTTGATTCTTGGATGGCATTCAGTAAGGTATTTAGCCAATTATGTGCACATTCTCTTCACGAATTGATAAAGTTCTCTACTAGTTACCCTTCTCTCACCCTCCACATGAAGGTTTAATCATTTTCTCACTGTCCCTTTCTCTTGGATTTTTATAAGCAGAACCTGCAGTGCGCTACTTTTTTCACAATTTTTTTTTATATCTGACAAAAGTGCTTCTCGTCTTTATAACAGAATGAAAAAGCACTTTAAGCTTTTAATTGGTTGTAGAGTGGTAAGTCAAACAAAATACTTTAATCAAATAGCTCCCTAGTTATCTCCCTATGCTACTAGCAGAATTAGGCCTTTCATCAAACACCAAAAAAATGCATTGGAAATGTCTAAATAATTTTAAAAAAAGTAAAGAAAGCAGAAAACATACCCGTGAACATATTATTGATGTTACTTGAATGATAGGAAGCAGAAAATTATTCACAAGTGGAAAGGCCGCGTAGTTTTGAAGTAACTATACAAACTGAAGAAAGTAGATGAAGCAGAAGCACTAGTATTTGAACTGAAGGCAGATATATGGTGGCCTAGAATTAGAAACAAGCATATATGCATCAACATGTGAAGCTGGAAAGTGAATGCTTTAGTAGTTTTATGCAAGAAATCATCAGAGATACAAAAATACAGAGAGGAATATGTTATTATAGCTAATAAGCTTCAGTTGGAAACAACTAGGGAGGGTATGAACTAAACAAAAATTGTACCACAATGTCTCCTAACCAAGAGTGTTAGGGGGCACAACATGGAAAAGAGAGAGAAGGAGTATTTTGTTGGGATTAGTCAACATAGTAATGTATCAAAAGCATGTTAAGATAAACTTCTTTGAATGGGAAAAAGAATGGAATAAAAGATGAAAATTGAAAAAAGAGTGTTCACCCCAATAGCTTGAAAATTGATGTTGTATGATTAAAACATAAAAAGCATGCAATGCAAGTGGGTTAAGGAGTTGGAGTGCTCCTATACTAATTGAAAAGAGGCTTGTGTGGGGCAAAGTCTCCTACACTAATAGATCTACTGTGCATTCGTCATCATACTTTTCCCCACTAAACCTTGGGATATTCTTCTTCTATTATCCCTATGGACTATTGTTGGACACCCTTGAATGCATGCCGGTAACCACGTGTCGTTCCCTATACCGTTGTTACATCAACCATGGTCCGATTCTTGAAAATGGATTTAGTGCATTCAGAATATTAAGCATTCTAGCATTCCTGTATTAGCATACCGTTAGATCAATCGCATAAAGTATTTGAAAAAAATCTAGGATTGATCCACTCATATATTAATGCATGAACGTGTTAATACGTGATATTTTGAATGCAGGAAATTCGAATCCATGATATTAGAAATAGAAAATATCATGCCTTCACCTAATAGTTTAACCTTTTGGGAGAGATGGCTCTTCACATTATATGCATTTGTTAGTAGATTTGATAGCCAAACACAGACAAGTTATCTTATCCTAGTCCTGTATGATTTTGCTTAATCATTCATGCGTGAAGGCTTCTTTTCTCTGTTCCTTTGTTCATTCACTCGTGTGTTGATCGTTTAGTTCACCCTTCAGGGTCCCAGAGACTATTTTATTTTATGTCATAGCCAAGGGACCCCCCACCAATCCCTTCATCTGAAAGAGGATCGGTGTGCTAACTATTAACTAAGACCTTTGCACTAAAGCAGCAAGAAGAAGGTAAAAAAAGTGGTTAGGTTTTGGTGTCAATCATAAACAGCTAAAGAATAAAACGTAAAAGAATGTTATTTGCGGTGTCCCCATTTTGATGTTTGATGTATTTTCGAGATACGTATATACAAAGATGATAAAAAATATGTGAGAGATAGAAATAAATACATACAATATCATATATGATGTCTATACTTTGGTGTTCAAATATCACAACTCTAAAACGTATATTCAAAAGCTGAGAGCAGTTTCCTTGAAATTGACGACTTTTTTGGTCCAAGTCCAACCCAAATGATGATGTGACCAGAAGCTGATGATGGCCATCATCATCTCAATAACATGATCATGATAATAATAGTGATAATTATCATCAATTTCTTTTGAGCTTCTTAATGAGATCTTGTTATTATTATGCAGTGTCCAAGTTAATCTTTGAACCGACCATGTGCTTTTTCATGAAGAAAGTCCGTCATTCTTAAGCAAATAATACCAACCTATTTGTTTATTGTGCATGCAGCAAAAGTTTGTTTATTGCTTCTTTAATTTGCTGAAATTATATTTTCCCATACATCATGACTTACAAAAGTTTGTATGAGGGAAATATATATATCCAAATATATTTTGATCCAGGATTAATATTTTAAGTCATTGGATAGATGAACTATTTTAATTTTCAAGATATGACTTGTTAAGTTAATACTCAATTGAGCTAGCTGCGTTTCTCTCGCATCTTAGATTTATTGATTATATTTTTGGTCCCTTATTTTTATTTTAGATTTCGATTTGGTCCTTCCTTTATTTTTTGTTCCTTATTTTTTATTTTAGGTTTCAATATGATTTTTTCCATTTAAATTGTGGTATGGAAAGGATCACGTTGATATAACTTTAACAAACAAAAAAAATAAATGAGAGAGACTATTTCAGAATAAAAAAGGGTACCACATTGGTTTAATTTTTGCAAAATGAGGGACTATTTCCAAACAAAAATTAAAAGAAGGACCACATTGGTATAACTTTGCAAAATAAGGACCATTTCGAAATAAGAAAATAAAAGACAGACCAAATTGAAACCTAAAATAAAGATAAGAGACCAAAAACGTTTAGCCTAATTATAATTATGAATGTTCATGGGATAGGTTGACGCGAATTTATTGACTCTAACATGGTTTTATATTGTGATTTTGTTTAGATCTGAATCCTACAACTAATGATTACCTGATAATATATATATATATTTGATAATCAACTAACTTAATATATTGACATCACATTATGCATACCTTTTTTTTTTGAAGGAGCATTAGGCATACATAAACCATAGAATTAAAGTAAAAAACTAAAATTATATCTAAAAATATATATTTAAAAATAAATAATATTAATGTAAATATATTAATATGTTATACAAAAAGTTTTTTTTATTTAATTCAATAAATTTTTTTATTTAATTTTTTTTTACACAAAAATTTGTTATTTATTAATTATAATAAATAAAAAAATTTGAAAGAATGCGAGACATTCAAGCTGGAATATAAATTATTAATTGATGATCATATCTATTTCTAGTGAAGTGAGATTTTAAAGCTTGACATTTAAGAAAGTAAGCCTTCACGTATAGAATCATGTCGTCTGTTGCTTTTGACAATTTCTTAAGATAATCAAGCATGAAACATATATAAATTGGTCCAGACATCATCAATAATGGCAATGACATGCAAGTATATATATAGTTTTTTTTTTTTTTTAATACAAGTATATTATATATGTGTGTAAACCCCTGATTACTGAATAATACGGAGTAATATATATATGTATATAAGTGTGGTTTGGAAACCTTTAGCTTTTCAGGTGGCCATAGTCAACCACTACTCCATCGCAACAACGGGCCTACTGGCTACTGCTTCTTCTAATTTATATAAGTAAGGACCATGCATTCCACGTTCGAGCAGTTTAATATTGGTATTTTAAAATGGAAAAAGTTCATTTAAATTGAACTTGAGGTAAGACTAATACGTAATGGTAAACTAAGGTTGAATAGAAACTTACTTTAATTACTTAGAATTAAGTTCGCTTGAGAGAAGCATTACATCTTCAAAATATCCCACGTTTTTTTTTTTTTTTTGCTCTACTTATTTGACCAATGTGCCCTATAAAATATTTTGAACATTAAGGCTTTATTTGGTTCCCATGTCGAATAATCCTATCGTAAACCGTACATTACAACCCTAAAAAGATATTATTATTTTTTCAAATAAGAATTACATTTTTCTCACCCTAATTTATTCATCTAGTCACACTTTTTTGCCAGTTTATAAAATTAAGCACACTATCCCTCAAGTCAATATGATTTTTTTTGTAATATTTCCATGTTCTTTAAACTTTAAAGCTCTGTTTAATCTCGATTTTGAGTATTACATATGAAACAAGACCAATCTATTTATCTATCCAGATCAATTGATCACCGGAAGCACGTGAGAGACATGTATTTACTTCTGAACCAATCAGCACGATAATAAAAGAGCAATTCATCACCAATGAGGTGCTGGTCTAATGGAAGCAACTAGCCCACACAAGAAGGAGAACCTGAGGAACCCGGGTTCGAATCTTTGTAGAGTCAACCCTATTGGGAGACTGAGAATTAAGGGATAAAACATGCTCAATCTCTCGAACTAGAGATTAGTCTCATAGCGGGCCCCAAGGGCCTAAGCCATGAGGATACTCTGGTGAACCCACTCGGGTCAAAGGGCTAATTAGGGTGGGTTCCAAATAAAACAAAAAAAAACCCAATTAATCTCTTCCTCTTCAAAGCCATTTTTTTGTCATAAATGTCACTTATTATATGAGTTCTTTTTTATATATAATTTCAAAGACATAAAAAACATTGACAACTTTTCAAAAAATAAAATAGAAACATTGAAAAGGATCATAAATCAAATTAAGAGAGAAGATGCATAAGTTTCCTTTTATAAATTTAAGTGTAATTGGATTAACTTTGGACTTGGACCAAAATTGAATTCCAATTATAAACAGGGGTCTAACGCAATTGAACTTTGCTAGCCCAAGTCTGCCTTAAACCTTGGTTATAGCATCTAGGGGCTGCTTTAGACCGAAAACAAAAAGACATAGGGATCGCTCGTGCATGGGCCACATGGCATAAACCGGCATTCATCTAAGAGGCACATTTAAAAGAATCACCCCAATTCAAAAACTAAAAAAGAAAAAAGTAAAGATACTTTTCGTTCAATTATATAAAGAAATTTCACAGATTTTTCTGCAATTGAAACAATAGACGTGAAAATTTTGATCTTAACCAGCGGCTTGATCAAACTGGTGTTTTTGAATTAAAAGATGAGAAATGCACCTAATAAAATGTGTTGAACAGTGTATTACTATCGACAGGGCTTACAACTTTCTCTAACCTTGGATTTTTATTTTTATTTTGTCATTTATCTACTACTATACTCTGAATTAACCATATAAATATAATTGGACCCTTCACATAATAAATGCCTGGTTAAGGTTACAAACAAAACCACCAAAGACCCCATTCCATTTGGTAATTTCGGCGAACACAATCAACAGCTTACATATTCTACAGTATCCTATAACAGTTAATTTGGCATGATATTCATTTCACAAAATGCGTGCACGGCAACATAATTAACTGGCAGTATATCAATTTGTAGAATGATAAGAATCCAAAACCCAGAATCAACACATGCTCCTCCATGAACATGTGCTTTTTGGTCGATCCTTATTACTGATGACATATCAGGACATGCAAATTAGAAAATGTTGATACAAACCAGAACTTGAAATGAGCTATTAATGGCTGAATTCAATGATAACACACCATTTCACCATGAACCTGCAATTTTTTTTTGGAGTTGGTGGAACATGCACCAGAAAACATTGATTATGGATGCATAAGAACAATAAATAACAAAAGAAGCATGCAACATAACATTTTGGATGTTTTCAACTCCCTATGATTTCAAACTCATACAGAACTACCACAAATCTATTCCATAATCCAGTCTGCAGAGGTTCAATAGTCACCCAAACAAATCATCATCATCATCTCCATCAACATTGCTTGGATTACTATTTGATTTTCCACTTAATGTATTCCCTTCCCCATCCTCCTTAGCTGGAGGAGCTCCTTCACCAGTACTGACAGATGAATATGCCCAGGAAGATCCAACTTTGACAGAGAAGGAATCTCCATAAAGGTCATCATAAATCCCAGTTTTTGGTGGGGTTTTGACCTTTTTCAAGACTTCTTGTAGTTTATCAGTCACACCTTTCTGGGATGAATCTGCCTCCTTAACGGCAGACTGCTCTTTTCCCTTAGGTATCACAGTAATTTGTACAAGGGATTCATATTTACCAACAAGACTTCCTTCTTTAACACCAACTGGACCAGGTTCTGTTTCTACATCTGCACCATCTGAAACTCCAACAACCTCAACTAACTCTCCCCCAACTTGATCCCTGAAGGAAACTCTTGTCTTCTTAATTCTCTTAGCAGCTCTTTCGGATTGGTAATCATTATTTTTGCCGCTTGCTGAGCTACCAGACTCACTAGATTTAGAGACTAAATCAGACTTGTTGATGCCATAACGATTTAAAAGTGTATTATAAGCAACAACGGCTTCTTCATCAGATGGGTCAGGAGGTGGTGGGAAATTTATATCTGTGGGTGGCGGAGGACGAGGGAAAAGGGCAGCTTCATTCTTTCTTAATACGTATATTCTTGTTGATGCAGCAAACCGCAAAGATTGCCCGACTTCAAGCTCAACGGGTGAATCCTTCGACAACCGCTCATTTGCAACAAATGTACCGTGTGCAGATCCTAAATCAATTACATATATGCTGTAATAAAAATAAAAATAAAACAATTACGTTAATACAAATAAAATCACAACTCCCAAGGGATTACCAAGTACATGACTTAAATCAATAAATAGAATACTAAATGTATCCATCTATGCACTCCAGGACATGGCATGTCTCTGCCATTGAATCATCGAAGATAATTGGTTATTTACTTATTTTTCCATCAATTCCTAAATTTTATTTGAGAAATATTTTCAGTTTAAAAAACACAGAAGTCGCTCCCGAGTTATCTGTAATTCATTTCTATGAATAACAGAAAGAACTAACATGTTGGAACTTGGAATACTTAGGATTTTAGACAAATTCTTCAGGAACTGTAATCCAGAAAGAAAATGACAGTGATAATTATATAGATAAATAGTGAATCCATTCTAGTAATATCAAAGATGAGAGAGAAATTTTCCAACCTCCCATTCTTGTGAGGAATGACTGCAGCATGTTGGCGAGAGACAGATTGATGATCAAGCACAAAATCACAAGTCTGCATCTGCCTCCCAAAGAGATTCCTCCTTCTGTCCAGATTAATCCGATCTAACACCTGGCCATCCTTCAAAACTTCCAGGTAAAATACACCTGGCCGCGGCTCAATCGCCCAATCTGGCGGGTGCCATGTTGATTGCCCTCCTCCAATCTGTGTTGCCAGCTGAGTCTGTCCCAACAACGGGGCCGCCTCCACTCCTACAGCTTTCTGAGAAGCATGTTGCTGCAGCTGTTGTTGGGATTGGTGGGTAGGTGTTTGAGATTGTGGAGGCCAGGCAGATGCATTCCCAACTAGTTTACTAGCGGGATGGGCACCAGTAGTTCTTGAAGATGAATTGACAGAAACAGAGAATGGTTCCAAAGTCTGAGCTTTCTTAAACCTATCAAGACCTGATGCCCTTCCATACATTCTCTTCAAATGGACTCAGTCAATGAGCTCCCTTATAGTATGAGCTCACAAACAAGTTGAATCACAATGCCACCATGACATCAAAAGGAACAACAAAGCAAGCAATGCAACAAAATCCTTTTGTTCCACAGAAAGATCATGCATCAAAACTCTCACTTTGCAGAGACCCTAAAAAGTTGGGGGCGAAAAAAAAAAAATTTCACAAAACATACCTTGTGAATAAGGGGACCAAGATATCACAACATAGAGATTTGTTCAAAAGAGAATAAACAGCACATGATAATTACAAGACTAGTGGATAATCACGAATAAAAAACGCATGATTGATTTGAACCTAGAATAAGAATATCGTATTAGTATGCTATCAAATTGGGGGCGAATCTAACGCGGGATATAGTTATCGTCGAAACAATTTCAAAAGCAAATTGAAGTATAGTTTTCACGTGATAATCGAGTTCTAGATAAAGAGACGCATCTAGTTTATTTCATTGATTGATTGCTGAAATCGGAAGTTAGAGAATCGCACCGGTTAGGGTTTTAGAATGCTGCGTCTTTGAGAAGCAGAGACTTGAGCGAGAGAAACAGAGCTGCATATTTTAATTTTCTCCATTAATATAATATTTACGTGTTTATAAATATGTTATTACTAATATCTCCCTGATTTTAAATGCAATGCCAACCTTATCCATGAGAAAAACCCAGATGGGTGTAATAATAATAATAATGCTGTAATAAACCAGCTGATTACCAACTGAGGTTGGCGTGAGTGGTTAAAGGATCTCGGGTTCGAGCCTTGGATATGGAAAAAAACCTCAGCTGGGAGGGATACCACTCATCGAAGTGCCGAACAAGAATCAGCTTTTTTTTTAATTATTAAAACAAAATAAAAAAATCAGCTGTTTCTTATTAATTTTCTAATTTTTCTTAAATTCAAGAATTTATTAATTTTAATCAAAACATTAATAATGGTGTTTTTTTTTTTTATCTGTTGAAATTTATATTAGCTTAGGTTTAGATTTCAACTTCTTTAATTTTAGATAATTTAAACATTTAAAGTAACATGGCAATACTAATGAACTGATAATTGATTGCGTAAATAGCTGAATTTCTTTTTGTTGACTAAAAGATATTCATTCATTCAAATTGGTAAAATACAACGAAAATAACACAAATCCAACCTCACTAAGTGACAAAATCAAAGTCACCGGAATACCCATGTCTCCGAATCTGTAATATTGACGCCTAATTCTTGATCAAATCTGTGATGGATCGAAGCAGATCTGCCAATCTGAACCAAACGAACACCGCACCAAGACAGGAAACCAAACAACGCCTCACCAAGACGACAAACAACAATACCGTCGCATACAGACGACGAAAAACACGAAAAACAAGAAGAAAAAAAACAGATCTACGTGGAATTAAGTACTTATTTAATAGGTTGTTTTAAAATAAACTAAAAAAAGTTTATTTTTATAAGGTTGTTTGAAAAGCTTATTAAAATAAGTTAAAAAGAGTTAATAAGAAGATCATAAATCCATTGAATTAAGTTATCCATCTATAGGTGAACATGGCATGCATGGACTAATTAAAAGAATTTGCACAAGTTATTCTCATAAATTTATTATAGTAAGTTATTCTCATTTGCCTAAATAAGTTGTCTATAATATCTTTCCATTGCCTCCTAAAAAGTGAGAAGTTGGACTTGTCCAAAAAAAAAAGTGAGAAGTTGTTTAAAGTAATGTTCTTAATTACATGTTAACACGTGATTTTATATCTTAAATACAAAGATGAGAAATCAATATTGTGTATACTAGAAATGTACTTAGTCATATTACCAAAAAAGAAAAATGTACTTAGCCAAAACATTAAGAAAATATAAGCCACAAATTTATTTATGAAGCAATATGTAGTTAAAGTTGATTTTTGCATATCCAACATCGAGCTAGCTAATGATTGGGAGATCATGTTTGCTCATACTTTGTTTGGAAGGAAACAAGTATGTAGGCTGACCTACAAATTAGGAACTTATGATGGTCCTTGGATTGGTGGAGATGAAGTTGTCGCCTCCAGATGGCATTCTCTATTTTCTTAGTTTACTCCTTTTCTTCCCATCACCCCTAGTAGTGTAGGAAAAACAAAACACCTCATGTACGGAATTTGTCTCATACATAATGCATAAATTTACATGTAGTCAAATGCATAGCTTTACACACTAATTATATATGTTTGTTTGGGTTTATATACCTTTTTTTTTTTAATAATCATATTCTTAAAAAAAGTCAATCATATATCACATATTTATTTTCTTCATTTAATTTGGGAGGTAGGCATAAGGTACTTTGTGAGAGCGAAGGTATTAATTTATTTAAAATATTTAGAGTATAATAAGTTACCGAATTTCAATATCAAGACATGTCACAAGTTATAGTGAGGTGGGGAGTTACCTGACCTACCATTAGAAGAGATTATATTTATGATTTCATGCCATTCAGCTCAAATAGCTCATGTTGTAGAAGACTTGTTCTGTATTTTTCTTTAGCCAAACGTTACATAAACAGTCTCGAACCAAAATGATAGAAGAATGCTATGTTAGATTAATCAACAACAAACCTAAGTTCTTTTAAAAAATCATCACCTGTCTAAGGTCTAATGAATGTGTTTAATCCCTACCCCAACTTTTAACAATTACAGAGGCAACATTTTGGTGCTGACCATGCAATAAGCTGTCAACATATCATACAAACCCAAAATTTGGACTGCTAGCAACTGCTGATGCAATCTGACTCTCTTGTGCTACAGTCAATGAATCATTTTTACAATTAGGTAATCACTCCTATCAGTAATCTGGTTTGAAGAACAGGCTTTGGTAGCATGCAGCCAAAGAACAATAAAAGCAATATCCACCAGGTTAATCAGCAGGTTTGTTCAACTGATATTGAATGAGGTCAGGATTGTCATGCAAACCAACCCCAAACAGCACAATCATATGACCCTTTATAATCGGATTTGATGCATCATATGTTCCAGTTCAAGAACAAATCCAGGATGATTCATTTGCTATTTTGGTAAAAGCTCCTTCTCAGCTAGATTGAAGGTCACCTTTAAACGTTCCTGCAGATTCTGGAGGATGTTCTTTGTAATCCTTTTCTGATGCTTTGTGCTTTTCAGCCATTCAATTCCAAACAATACCTGCACTTTACATCCCTTTGCTTTTGGAGGTAAATCCTCAACTTGGTAGCGAAGATGTATCTGTCGCATAAAGGAGACACTACTTAGTGGTGCAGGAGATGGAAACCAACACAAGGATGACAACAACAGGTAAATCATAGAAAACAAAGATATGACAATTAGGCACTGAAAGTCTAGAAACAAGCTCACTCACATTGAAAAAATCACCAAGAGGAACTCCATGAAGATTCATAACCTCTTCTAAAAGCCAACCCTTTCCGTTCGGAAGGGGAGATCTTTGCTGTGTACTTGTCACTTCACCTCTATAACGGGAAATATGTTTCTCAAATTTGTAATACACTGCCCTCTCAGAGATATCACTGTTTTCTGATACCCAAGGGGTGTAAGAATAATTGAGACAACCAGATTTTTCCATAACCCGACGGTCCAATTCTCCACCACTAAATATCTCCATTAAGAAATTGGCCTAAATTAATTAAAGAAAAAGAAATATAATCAAACCGGTAAGTTTGCAAATAATTTTCAGTTATGGAAATAATTCATTATATGAACAGATTAGTGGACAAGTGTGTGTGTGCTGTATATATATATATATATATATATATATATATAGAGAGAGAGAGAGAGAGAGAGAGATTACAGGAATTGGAAGAGTATAAGAATAAATCTCAGACATGTTAACATCATCCAGGCCAAGGAATGACCCATTCTCGTCACTTATAAGGCTTTTGGTTTCAGATTCTTCTTCAACAAACTGGACCTTCTGTTCAGGACTCAAGGATCTGGCCTTCCAGAGAGCCAGGATAGTCCTATACCAGCACCCAAATAGTTTCTTAGTAACATTTCATATCATACCAGCACATAGGGGATAAGGATATTGTGAGTAGTTAGAATACCAAAAAATGCCTCCTAAATCTAGGGAAATATTCTAGGCAGCCACAAAAGTTTTTCGCACCAAAATATGCAGAGAGTAGTGCAGTTAAGAAACAACTATGGCTGGGTCAAAAATGAAAATTAAGTGGAAGGAAACAATTGTGAATTGCCAATGGCTCAATGCTGACATCTTTAATATAATGGATTGTTGGAACAACCTCAAAGGACTAAATTTAAAACACACAAGAAAACATATCAACCAAAATGAAAGTAAACCGATGTTGTTATAGACACTAGCAGACAGGGTAAAGGAAAAAAATAGTTAAACAAAGAACAGGAAAGATTTTCATAGATGTTGCATTTAAGTATATATAAGAAATATGTCTGTAAGATATCATGACATGTCCTCCACTCACTTGTGTGCAACATTAAAAGACACAAAGGACTGGAAATGGAACTTCAGCCTGCCTTGTTCATCTTGAGTTTTTGCACCATGCCTTGCATCCAAACCTCTGCCTGGCCGAAGAGTTATGACAACTATTGGACTCCCCATTGATGAAAATGTAGGAGGAACCACCTGAATGTCTTCAATATCCTCCCAAAGAAAAAAGAACTTGGTCTTGTTTCCAAACAAATTTGCATGAAATCCAATTATTCTTGCTGATAGAAATAGACGGCCCTGCAGAGAAACATTGCCAGCTTGATGAGATAATACTAAAAAAGTACGTGTAGTTAACACCAAAAAAGAAAATTTGACCATGACTTTCAACATCACATATCTGACTAACTGTACCTGCAGAGGCATTTTTCTTTTCAAATGACATGTGAAGTCATTGATGAGAAATTCCTCAGGCGGAAGACCAAAGAGTTTCTGAAAGGCTGAATTTGTTTGAGGAGACCGCAAATTAATCTACAATTTTTTGAAAGGAAAAATAAGCCAGGGAGAAGGGTGACAAAACAGGAGTACAACACAAAAAAAGATGAAAGTGTGTTTTACATACCTTCTTCCCCACCTCTTTCTCCATTTTACTCAAATAGTGTTTTGCAACATTGCTGCCTATTGTGTTGTCCAAGAAAATTCTTAAGTGTAGCTTAGACTGACAAGCCATAGCAAGCTTTCCTTCAAGAGGAACCCATATATCAGCAAGATCTGAGATGTTTGCTTTTAGAAAATTGATTTCAGCATGTCCTAGAGATACAGCTTCATCGAAAGGTCCATCAAAATCATAAACTTCCACATCCAGCACAGAAGGAGGATCATCCATTGCATCAAATTCAAATATTTCTGCAACAATAGACAATGTTCTTAACAAAAAATAATTAATTGTACAATAATCCAGATCACATGTAGGGGAAAGAAAAGAGAAAAGAGAGTTGTGCATTAGATTGCCTAATTCAGAGGTTTCAATTTGAACTATAAGCACATAGGATACAAAAAATTTGATATTCACCATTCCATAAAGGATCAGGTTTCTGGAACTTGATCGAGCTGGTTCTTGTTTTCCCATTGCAAGTAAATACTACATATGGATCAGAGAACCCACTAGAATCAGCAGAAGCTAAATTGTTTCCTTCAATTAAAGCAACAGTTAGCAACCACCCATCTCCTTGTGCTTTAATTCCATGGTCACTACCTAATATTTGAAAGCCAAAAAAAAAATCTATATAAGGAAAGAAATTTAGGTGACAAATTAAGTAAATAAGCACCGAACATTTAAGAGACAAGGGAGAAACAAACTCATGGCCACTTCTTTAAAGCAACACTAGGTCAGGGAGATTACCCTTTTTTGCTCTGGCCTGTAAGAAGCGTGAGATTAAACCTAGCATGCGTTCACCTTGAAGAACCAGTACAGCACAAACAACAAATTCACCAATTGAATCTGGCAAATCAAGCCCAACAAACTCAAGCCCTTGAATTGTGCTGGGTGCAGCCAGCCAAATGTGGACAATTACATACAAACCCAAGATAACTGTTGAGATTACTGTGAAGTTAGCAAAATACTGCACTGCCAGCTTCCAATCTGACTGGGGCTCTGCATGTAATGATGCCAAAGCTTGTTCCTTAGTGGTATTAAGGTCCTTTGTATCAACAGGTTTAACAGACTGAGATAACAAACTGGCATACTGATCATAGCTATCCTTCATACCTTGCCGAGCCCCATTTTCTATCACTCCTTTCATCATGGTGCTCTGTAAAAAATTCATTCGCCATGATATAACCAGATGTGAACACTGTTCTCCCGATGACAGCTCTGGTCCAGGCGTGATCAAATAGAGTATTTCTGTCCTAAAGGTGCTCCCATACACAACATCAGGAGTGCTGACACTAACTAGAATAGCAAAGTTCTTCCCATCAGCTTTCAAATATGTATGTTCCTCAAAGGCTTTGACAGCCTTAATCAATTTACTGGGAGCCTTGATGTAAGTAACTAATCTTTTTAAGCTCTCCCCACCATTCTCAAACTTCCAAGGTCCTATTTGCAGTTCCGTAGTACCCTGTACATCGGCCAATGACTTGAGAAAATTTGAATCAGATGAAAATAGTAAAATGTTCAAGTCTTCCGGTGCAATAACATAGTGTTGATCTACAAGCACCCCTCCCGGTAAACTGCTAGGAATTTCACTGCCTTGATCTGCAGACTGAATTTTTCTCATGGCTTCTTCAAAAGTCTCATTAGAGGAGTGATCCTCAGTCTTGATCTCACTAATTTCTGTTTTACTAATTTCAGATTGGTCTGAGTCAATGCTTCTATGGGATGGGGTCGACGACATATCAGAACTTTTATTAAAGATTTGGGCAATTCTGCCTGCAAGTCTTCTCTGTGTATTGGCTTTCTCATCCTTAGAAGATGCGATTTCTTCCCTTGTGGGAGAAGAAGAGGTTGAACAGCCAGTGGAAGACCTTGAAGGTGATTCATTAGTTGCATCGGAATGTTTTATTGAATGTAGTAATTGATCACCAATACCATTTGAATCCATGGATGTATTCTTTGCTTTAAAATATATACTCAAACGAACCTCACCTGCAAAGAAAAACAAAATAAATGCCAAAATCTAAACAGCAAAATCATGAATATTCATGTTCACATTTAATAAGCACATTATTATTTTCCAAAAAGACTTGAGGCAAATGGCCCTATGAGATGTGATATCCAAAGTCTCAAATTAGACATGATGCAATTTAGACCATGTTATCAGTCATATGATTAAGTATGAAACCAATATAACAACAACACAATTTCCACTAAATAAAATAAACAAGCAAGCAAACTAAGAAGGGAAAAGGAAAAGAAAGAAAAATAAATAAAGAAATGAAACTATGCCACACAGATGCTAGGTAAGCAGCAAACTATTAAATAAGGTACATGAAAGTTTTGTTCAGCAGCACAACACACCAGATTCCTTGTTCTTGGACTTTTTGTTTTTGGGTTGCAAAGAGTACCAAGCAGTGCCAAGGGATTTGATCTCCTCATCAAAAACAAGTGAGATAGGAACCCTAAGTTGACCCACAAAGTCATCATTGAAGAACTTATCTTCATCCATGACAGAGATAACAAGCTCTTCATTAAGGTCATCCACCTTAAAGCTAAACTCTTCATTCCACTTTGGATTCAAACACTTCTTGATAACCTTAGTCCTGAACCTCTGCCTCCCCAACTGTAACCTCACGTATGGATCACTCAACCCATTAGGATCCGTCGGTGGCAAGTTCTTTGCCTCAATCACACGAACCACCAGCTTCATTATGCAATAAAAGGGACCCTTAAAACTTGAGGTAAAAATGCGAACTTTCTTGTTACCCTTAAACTACAGAGCACCCCAGAAACTGAAAAAATAGCAAGAATGAACAATTGGAAGTGGAAGACCCAGAAACGAAGTGATCAACACAACTCAAATTCAGTTAATAGAAGAACAAAAACATAAGCTAACCCGTGAATCAGAAAGAAGCTTATAAAGGAACACAATCTTGATTTTGCTAGAAACTGCTGTGGAAGCTGCTGATCCAAGTCAAAAAAATTTCAAAATTGAAATTTTTTTTTTGTTACAAATTGATCAAGAATGGTTGAAAGAATAGAGAAAGAAACAGAAAAAGAATTGTCAACGAGCCAGGCAGGAAGAAAAATTGCAAGAAAAAAAATTTAAAAAAAAATTGAGAGTGGATAATCAGAAAGACATTGATGGAACCTAAGGAGCCAAAAATTAACTAAATGATTGATTTTGAGGGTAGAAAAGAAAAAGAATAGGATTTTATTTAATAAATGGAAAATATTGGATATGGCCAAAAGGGAGATAGTTTGTAACTTGAAAAAGTAAATATACTTTTTCTCTGTCTTCAACTGCAACAGGCGCGTATGAGGTTTGACTATTTGACCTTTGCAATTGCAAGCAATCATCTTTTTGCTATACAATTTATAGCCCTCCTTACCCGGGGTATGCTTGAAGGATGGGATGAGATAGTTAGTAATGAAATTGAGTAATGAAAAAACATTAACCTTTTATTGGTGGAGTGTGAGATGGTTTTGGATGGTCACCTAAATTATTTTAAATCTCATCTAAACCCCCAATTTTTATATTTTTCAAATTGAGGGTTTGAGATCCGTTATTAAACTTTCAAACAATAGATTGGTATATTTTTATTTATCAACTCTATTTCACTCTAAATCACTCCATTACTAGCCAATTTACTTCATCCCCACAAACATAGACTTACTTTTCTATCCTACTACTATTAAATCAAAGTAAATAATTCCTATATGGGATAACTTTTATTTTTTCACTTATTCATTTAATGTTGGTTATTCTTAGATATATCTTTAAATATTTAATATGAAAACTAGTTAATAAATGTTTAATAATTAATTAAGAATAAACTTTTTTTTTTTGTAAAATAGCCTGGATATTATTGCAGCACCCTTCATATGTAACCTTTTAAATGTTATATACTACATTGTGTTAAAGTTATTATAACTTCTAAGTGCCAAAAAGGACAACAATTGTTATATACAGCAATTAATAGATAATCCAGAATATTAGATAAAGATAGATGCTAATGATCGTTCTTTTCTGTTTCTGGATAAAATGGTTATGAACTTGATTTTCTTTTAACTTTTTTGGCTTTGGCTATAAATTTGATTTTTTATTTATTTTTTTTATGAAAAGCTGTAAATTTGATGTTGAATGCGATAGTTGGCACCCTTTGTATGTCAAATGCCTCCATAAGGTCCAATTTGGAGGCAGCTACCCGGTATAGTTGGACAAGAGTTACGTTACTATTTTATTTAATTTTGTTTATCAATTACTTTTTTTTTTTTAATTTAATATAACAGTACTTTGCCTATTGCCTGCCTGCCGCCCATGAGCAAAGGTTAAATTATGATTAGAGCTACTACAATCATACTAGCTTTTTTTTTTTTGGAAAGAACGATCATTTTTTTTTAAGAAAAATTAAAAATTATAGTAAATAAAATGTTTATTTTATTGGAGTTGGTAAATAAATACAATTTATATTTGAAATAATTAAAAATAAATTAAATCAGAATAACAAACATTCACTTATAATTTTAGTTAAATAAGCATGAGTATATTTGGGTGTAATGTTTGAATAAATTTTAGAATATTCAATGAAATAATTTTTTAAGAGTTTATTTTTATCATATAGGTAAATAATAAGAACTAACAAGCATCTCCTAGATTGCACAAATATTTTTAAATTTATAAAATAAATAAAATATAAAAACAATATTTTTAAAAATATCTATATCTATTATATCTATTATATTATATATAATATGAAAAAATATTTCATTAATAAGGAAATGTACAGGTGATATCATGATGATAATCTGATTTTCCCCTAAATTTTTTCGTACCACCAATCAAACCCAATAATGTAATTGTTTTATTAATTGTTTTTTTTATTGTATTAATTGTCTTTTTAGTTTTTTTTTTTACAATAATCTTTTTAGTGTTTTTTTTTTTTGCACTAAGGGTATCCTCCAGCCGATAGCCAGAAACTAATCACTTTCGAGGCATAGAGATCACCGAAGTGGATTTCGCCTCTCCCAACAAAGCTTTTTCCATCTTTTTAGTTTTTATTCTCTGCAATTTAATACTTACAATTTTTTTTGTTAATTTATAAAAAAAAAATTAAGAGTACATAATAAAATTAATTAATTAATTGTTATTGTGATTCCATTTACGTAAATTGATAACAAGTTTTTTTTTATTTTATTTTTTTCTTATTTTTTTTTTCTGACTATTTTTAACCAAATTTCGATGCTACGTATATGAGATTATATTTCCATCTTTTAATATCATTTTCTCAATAGAATATATAATTTGTTATGTTAATGAGAACTCTTCTCATTCATATTCTTCTTTGTGTTTTGTTTTATTCATTCTTTATGTAGATTGTTTGCTTTGCAATTTATTTCACGTATATCCCGTTATTATTTTACAACAAGATTGCTGCATGTATATCGAGCAGTCTTTCTTTCAGGTGCAGAAAAATCCATGTTGCTGGATCCTAAATTTGCATTAACCTTCTTAACTTTTTAAATTGTTAATCCTTTTGCGAAAATCACAGATGAAGTTGGGATAATTATTTTATTTGGCTAAATTACTCTTTTGATCCCTCATTTATTTTAAAATATTCAATTTAGTCCATGAGAAATGAAAAATACCAATTTATTCCACAAGAAATACGGGTTAAATTAGTTATTTTTAGGGTAATTTTCAGGGATATTTTAGTCCCTAGGGATTATTTTGACCTGCATTTTACATTATTGAGTACCAAATCAATATTTTCCATTTCTCAGGGACCAAAATGTCAATGACCAATTTGGGTCTTTATTCTAATTTACATCTTTGTCTTCTTATTCAATGTCCTTAGGGTACTGATTAACATTTACATTCATTTAAAGTGGGTGTGACTCTTATATTGATTCTCTTAAAAGTCACTCATATTTTTTTTTATTAACAATGTATATTAATTAAACTTATAAAAAATTAACTTTTGCAATAATTACCTTAAAAGACATATATGAAGTATTGTACAATATGTCAAAATCAGACTCTACTTTATATATATATATATATATATATATGGGACATATAACCAAACAGTTGGATACAAGTGGTTAATGTGTTGTTGTTAAGGATGAATGGTTCATGCTTTGTACGAGTTTGATCATTGATAGTAACAAACTCTTGACCGAGCTTTACTTACCTTTCGGCCCCACCCCTGATTAGTCAGAGTCAAAGACTCTGGGCTCCGAGGCGGGGGTCAAAGACCCTTTGGACCAAAAAAATAGGGGACATATCAAGTGAGAGAATCTTATTTTTGTGAGAATGAGATAAGCAAATTATAATTATTAGATTCAGTCATGGATGGTAAAGATTAATTAATTGATTAGTGTAATGGAATTTTCTATCCAATATGTCTCGTGTATTTCATGAATGACGTTGCATGTGACACTTTTGTGTTTTATTCTGAGTTCTGACAATAATAATTTATGGAGAACGGGCCAGTCAGCGTTGATTGAAAATGAGTGGCCATTGTGAAATTATGAATGGAAGCCGTGCTTGACGCGTTGGTCCTTTTCCTTGACTTCTTATGGTTAGAGGTGAGAATACGCTTTGCTTGAACAGTTCTAGCCTGTTTTAAAAGTTAAAAACCTGATCCTGATCTATTATTTGTTAAATGTTTTATTTTAGGTTTGATCTAATATTTTTAAAAGTCTCATCTGGTCTATTAACTTGTTTAAAAGCTAATTTCATATTAATATCTTAAATAAATCATTTGGATTATCTCTAAATAGATTAATAGATCATTTGAGTTATCTCTAAATAGTCTTTTTACTAATCTCAATTTACAATCAGATTATGTATCGAGTTTTTTGAAGAAAAAAAAATTAACAAATAGAAGCATTAAGACAAATAGGAAGAGAATGGATGAGGAGTAGGCATCGTAGCTCTTGAAACCTGCACAGAAGGAATCGAAACATTGAATCTAGAAAATAAAATTCCAACTCTTACTACTTGCTTCATAAATTAATTTATTAAATTATATATACCATTTCAAACAAAGGTAACAGTATTATCAGCAAAAGGGCAAGAAAGAAACAAAACTTTTAGGGTCTATTTGAGAGTTTGGAGGGAAAGGAAAGTGAGGGGATCAAAGAGGAAGGAAAGGGGAGGGAGTGAAGGAAGGAAGGGGAAAGAGAGTATTATCCCTCCCATTGTTTGTGAGTGCATATTGTACGAGGGAAAGTAAATAGAGGGTTTATAGCATACTTTTACAATTTTATCTTTATTTTAGAAAATTAACATAAGCAATATTTGTTAAATAATATTAATGCACCTTTAAAAAAAAATTAATACTAATGCAAAAAAAAATTATTCATTTTCCTCTAAAAATTGGGGTAAACCCCCCAAAAAACCCCAAATTGGGGTAAACCAAAAAATTGAGGTGAGGAGGGGTTTGGGGGGGGTTTTCTAAAGGAGAAAACTTACATACAGTACCTTAAGTGCTTGTGTACTGTTCTCCAATAAAAATCAGACACGTGACAAAAAATTATCATGTTACCGTCTAACTTGCACACTTAACACCGTTTGCATTTCTCTTCCCCACGTTCGACCCTCACCCCAACCTCGTCTTTCTCTTTTACTTTTTCCTCCGCCAACTCCTTTAATCACCATCGCAGGCTCCATCTTGCCTCCTCCGGTGTCACTTTGCTTTTTCCCCAAATAAGATTTCCCGAATCACTAACCCCAACTGCTAACGCCCATCACAGGTTCATGGTCTTGCCGGAAACGACACAGAAACTGGAATTGGTTCACGCCCATCACGGGTTCAAGGTCTTGCAGGAAACGACATCACAGGTTCATGCCCATACCTAACCCCAAGTGTGGCACACGTTTTTTCCTCCCCATATGCTGCTCTTGCAGCCAAATTTGGGGTGCCACAGGTACTTGATTTTATAATCAATTTTATTAAAAAATTGTATATTGGAGGGGCATTACTGTGCTGATTATGAACGTAGGGGGCTCCAAAGAACTGTCCTGAGGCTGGGATGGTGATGATATTATTTGATAATTTCTGAGAGTTGGGTTGTTAAAAGTACCATTTTTTTATGATAAAGAAATGAATGTTTTGTTAATTTCCGAATATTCACATGGAGATTATTAAGTACAAGAATTTCTCTTTGAATTACACTCTGGGATACATTATATAAATGGATCAATTTTTGAAAAAAATTATATTGGTTATGTTTTCTGAAAGTTCAGGTTCTTATATTGCTCGTTTAGTAGCTTTCTTCTATGTAAAGCTTGTAAACGGGTATTTTGTGGTCATGATTCAGGACATCGAGTTTCATTTGTCAATAGTCATTGGCTAAGTTTGCATTTTTGCTTGCTTTTATCTCCCTGCTGCTATTTTAGTAACTAGGCTTATGTTGCCTTATCTTTCATTAAGTGCCACAAGTCTTCATGGTGGCTTTTTGTTGAACGTGGTAACATTGAATTGTTGACACAATTTTGTTCTTTCTAATGGACCTTAATATAGTGCAGGCAAAGGTTCACAATTCTGAGTTCCCGCTTGCATGTTAAATGGTTGCAAATTGGTAATTAATTAGGCCCTGGGGGCCTTGGTTGTAGGGAATTTCTGTTTCTTTCCTTTTTTATTTTGCATACTTGTCATCTATAAATTTGTTTGTGCACAAGAATTAGAAATACTGGAAATTTCCAATATTCTATGCTCTAAAAACTTCTACTCTTGTTTGTAACACATGAGTTTGCTTCAAGTTCTCTGCAAAAACTAGTTACTTTATATGCATTTAATTACCAGGTCTGCTTATGTTGCTTTTTTTCTCTCCATGGCAGGCTTTTCGGTCAAGCATGTTGAAAGCGTTCAAGAAAACTGTTCGGGAGGGAGTTTTCACCAGTTGCTTAACTATTTCCAGTTGTGTTATATGTTAGAGCTGATAGAAACAGGCTGGTCAGCAGTTCTGATTTAGTATCGTGGTCAAATGTAAACCAAATGTAAACATTATGTACATTGTCAACTTGATTTCTATCCAAACGTAAATCAAATGTAAATGTTATATACATTGTTGCTTTCTAATGGAAAGTTGGATGCTATTTTCATATTTATTGTCTATTTCCTTTATATGGCTTTAAGGTTCAGTTTTGTTAAATCAAGCTTAGTCTCAACCTAAATAAGAAATTTTGAATGCCTATCTCAACCCAAGCATCAACGTAAATTCTAATAGAAAGTAAATAATGCAAAAGGAATATGAAATCATTCACTCCTTCCAAAAATCCAAAAAATTGCCATCAATAAATAGATTTATCTAGACCTCTAATGCTAGCTTATGAGCTGCAAGAGAGTTATGATATAATATCCAATCTTAATTGTGATATAATGCTAGCTTCCAATATACAAGGTGCAATTGAACACCAAATGGGAAAAGACAAAAACTAATTACAATTAAAAATTATGTAGTTCATGAGGAGAATTCTACTGAGCCAGTTCATGATATCTTGTTAGAATTCCACTTCAATATCATATAGCAACTTCAATCTTGAGATAAGTTATTTGCCTGTGTTTACAAGTAAGAAAACAAAAGAGAGAAAAAGTCAGTATATAAGCAAAAAAATAAATAACAAAATAAAATGCATAATGAATTATCTAACCTGAGTCATATTGATATCAATTGTTGTGGGAACTTGACATCTGTGTAAAAATGGCACATTCTACACTTACAAGAAAAAGCAAATTAATGTGAAAAGAAAAAACTTCCATATCACACTTTCTGATTTGTACTTGGCGTGTAAGATCTTTTAAAACTAAAACATAAAAAATATAATTGAGCCATGACACCTGGTTATAAGACTAAACCATACATAACTAGAACATAGCAATCAAAGTAGGCATGGTAGGAATAAACGAAACCAGAGCACCAAAGCCTACACTTATTGAATAGACAAACAAAGCCTCTCCACTCTATTAAAAAAAATACTAACTTATTATACCTGTATAGTTGGAATTGGCATGGTGGAAATAAAGTTTTGTCTCAAAGGACTACACTTGTGAGTGGCTTTGCTTTTTTTCTTCTTCTTCTCCAAGCAACTTTTTGGTCTACCTTTTACACGAGTGACACCATCCTTCTTTTTTATACCCTTGGCTTGAGATATATCATCTTTTTCAATGGGAGCAATGGTTGTAGCATTTGTTCTGACTTGATTAGTTTGACAATTTACATCACCATGATTTGTACTTGGCATGTAAGATCTTTTATTTAAGATCTTATCAACTTCAATGCCAACTTCCACCAATTTTCTTGCAAAAAATGTTGAAGCATCTTCACACTCAGCAGCCTTGCTTGATATTCTACTGCACTGCGACATAAATCCTTAAAGCGATTTGTCACTACAAACTTTGGATCTTCTTTGATAATTTGTCCTTTGCTGTCTAGAACACATCCACTGCGAGCATTCTTAGTCCACCTCTTAAGAATGTATTTTGGAGGAATAACAATCACATTCAAATGATTAAGTACTCGAAGCGCATGGCTGCAAAGAATACCAGTAAACTGAAAAAGTAGACAACTACACACCACACTTTGATCTTCAAAGTTGAAGGTAACTTTGTGTTGTCTCGTGTCTCCAAAGAAACACACTTCATATTCAATTAATTGCAAGTTTTGGGTGCAGCCCGTGAATACAAGATTGCAAGATTTTTCATATTCCCCACAAACTAGATTAAAAATCACTGGTGTATAGACATCTCTTGCATTTTTCAATAACACAATGTCCATAGTCAATGATGGCATCTTTTGGTTCATCTCATAGTTAGACTCTATCTCCTTATATCGCATATCTTCTAACAGCTTTTCAAAATTCCTGAAAAATTCTAGCACATTGAAGGTAGTCTTCATGTAAAGCCTTAAACGACCATTGAAACTCTCACTTAATTGTGTTGTTGTAGCACCGGCTGAAAAATTATGTCGCCCATACACTGAAGCCCATTTTTCTTTCTTCTTAAAGGAATCTTGCATCCATTTATTTTGATGAAGGTTATGCTTGTTAAGTAATGACACCCAAGCAATAAGAAAGTCCTCCTCATACTCTGTCTGCTTTGATTTAAATTAATGGATGAGTATATGCCTCACCTTCTTACATTTCCTTCATCCTCTTAGAATTCAAATGATTGCTAATATCTTTAGCAGTGCAGCCAACATTCTCTCTCCCTCCAACCTGTCGACTTATAAACTCAAAAATCAATTTTTGTCGTATACCGGAACGATTTGCCAATTCAACTTGGGTAGCTTGAGCAACAGAAACCCTCCTTTGTGTAGTAATTTATGCCTACTCTTTGGGGTAGCAAGTCCATGATTATGTTCTTTTAAAAAATATGTAACAACATATTTTCCATCTGATTCTCGACCAATGACCATTTGTGCTAAACATCCTGTTTTGATATCTTTGCAGGTCGTTTTTCCTTCATGATCTTTGATCCTTTTGAAGCCTTCTTTAAAACAAACAAATCTACGAGATATCACAATCTCCTTATCTAACTTGTTTTTATTCCTCCAGTCCTTTCTAATGCTAAAACCAATGAAGCCAGCATACATATTATAAAATCTATATGCGTGATCTTCTGTCTCAAACTCCATGCCAATATATGGGATTATATCTTCCTCGGTCACTTCTTGCTCAATGCTATCTATCAATTTAATAACAAAGAAAATATATATTAAATTAAAACATGCTTATATCCACATAGTAACCTTGGACAAACTTAACGAGTCTTAATAATTACACTTCATGCTCAATGTCATGCTTAAATTAAGACATGCTTATATGCTTATATTCTCTATTCAATATTCAAATAATATAGATAGTCTCTCATTGATGTATGATGAACTGAACAGTATATGGAATGGTGGTTATGATATATTCAATACTATATTTCAATACTTTTAGTATGCTATATTCCAGAATGCTATATTTCAATACTAGATGGCCCTGAAGCTTTAGAGTGTTATATTTCAATATTAACTATGCGTTTTCGTTAATTCCAACTAGTTTTTGACAGAAGGTTCAAATGATATATTTCAAAAATTGTATCAAACATTGTGTCAAACACTTAGAATGCAATAAAATCAAATGTGTAACATACAAAACTTTCTAACCAACTCCACCAAACATAACATAAAATGAAAGAAAGAAAAAACCTTACCATTGGAATCTAAACCAGTAGGAGTGACTATTTGAGCATGTTGATTGCTGGGGTTAATTCCCCTAATCGTTGGAGGAACATTGCTAAGGTCAATTGCGCTGGTCGTTGGAGGAAGATTGCTAATGAGGTCGATTCCGCCATATCCCACAGCTACTGTAGGAGGATCCATCTTTGATGGGGGGAAGAGATGAACACAAGTAAACCAAATTGGAGATATACAAAATTAACTAAAGAAGAAAGGAAAAAGGAAAGAAGGAAAAAACATGACCCAACAACAAAAAAGATGATAACAGAGAGAAGAGGAGAGGAAATGAGAGAAATTACTTGTTACCGCGAGCAAGCACCAGGTACTATATCCGAAGAGTGATGGTGGAATGATATATGGAGGTGGCAAAGTATCAATAGATCCTGCGATGGTGAGAAAAGGAGGAGTTGGCAGAGGGAAACGAGAAAGACGAAGATCTAGCGGGCAGAAACAGAGGGTCGAACGTGGGGAAGAGAAATGCATATGATGGTGTTAACGATGCAACTTTGAGGGTTATGTGGTGACATGGAAAATTTTGCCACGTGTCTAATTCTTATTGGAGAACAGTACACAAGCACCTAAGGTACTGTATGTAAGTTGGTGAATTCTATGGTGCCTATCCAATTTTGGGAGTAATTTTTACCCTGACTAGATGGCCCAATCAGATGGTGTCACTTCAAATTTAGGATGACATTTCATTTTTAAATTTGACAACTCATTATTATTATTTTAAAAACACCTTTCAATTTTCCAATTTAATTTTAGACTTAAATGACTTGTTTGTCCCTCTCATAGTTCACCACTTTCATCCATCCACTTCCATGAGTCCATGACCATCAGGCATCAGCAACCAACCAAGCCATTCAACCCCCATCACATTATTATGCAAAAGTGTCCTTTTTGTGTTTTATCCATGTAATCTTCCTTCTACTTCTTCATCATTCATGGTGAAACTTCAGTGGAGGCTTGACGGCTGATACGGACGGCGGCGCCACCGCTGAGCTCGACTGCGATTGGAATGCGGCAGTCGCTGAGTGTGGCATGGACAGCGTTGCAGATGTGGTACGGTGGAGGCGGATCTGCAGTGGTGGTGGCAAGTGTTGAGAATCATGAAAAAAAATTAAAAAATCATCCTAAATCGAAAATGGAAGAATATCCAATGTAATTTGGGTTGAAAAGATGTAAAAACGGTAAAAATGACTGTAGTTGGAACTGGGAAACGTGACTATCCGTTTTCTGCAAAACGGGTCTGATTGACCCGGCTGGAGGTAAGGGATGAAATTCAAGCGTCACTTTTTTTTAAAAGGTTTAAAATCAAATAAATGTCGCTTTCATGCATGAATGTTATCTGTGGCACAGTGGTCAGTAACCTGGACCCATCTCCTACTGTGCACGGGTTCGATTCCTAGGTTAGACATGGCAAATTTTTTGTTTTCTTTTAATTTTTAAAAGAAAAACAAGCTTCACCATTAAAATCACCCAAATTGGGATTCGACCTCACGTCCAAAACAAAACTAGAGGGAATGGTTAACCGCCAAGCTAGAGCACACTAACGTGCGTGAAGCATGTTTTAAATTTTCTTAACCTATTCTTAGTCGTTACACATTTTAAAATTTATACTATGAATACTTTGTGAGTCACATATAAATAAATAAAATTTTCAAATTATAAAAATATTTTTAAATTAATCTTTAATTTTAATACTTATATATGATATTATATCCTCTTAGAAAAATTGAAGTTATTTGTTATTAGACATTCATTAAATATGTTAGGTGTATTAGTATATACACTCTATTTACTTCAATCTAATTAAAATAGTTAATATTAATTTTTTTGGGCAAATATTATTCTCACTGAGAATTCCTTAATTTTTTTTTAGTAATTGTGTTATTGTAAAAATATATTCTAATAATTTTCTGTAAAATGTAAATTAATTTTTCTGCGAAAAACATTTATGTAATATATTTTAACTAGGGGTTATATCTAGCTCTTTTAAATGAACATTGTATTGGTCTAAGTGGTAACGAGCTTGAGCCCCTCAAGCAAGTGGTTAGGGTTCGATCTCTGGCTCTTATGTATGGAGAAAACATGGTTGGGAGAGATTAATACTTCAATGTCATCCAGTACCTCTAGGGATTAGTCTCTGTTGGAACCAATGTGGTTTTGGCTAAATAATCTCTTGAGTTTTATTGTTAACAAAAATGTTAATTTTGTATGATAAAGTTGTGCTAAAGATCTAACCGTTTACTCTAGCGTGCAGGACTATTCTAAGTATTGCTAGACGAGGCATTAAGAATTGTATAAATTAAAAGACACTAGACAAGTGTCTAAGTCGATATGTAAAATAAATAGTAGACGAGTCAATTAATACACTCTCGGGAAAATAACAAGTCCAAAGACAGCACTACTTTGAGCATACTTCTGATAACCAAGAGCACTTCTCTGAGAAAGCATATCAAGCTATCAGTCTCAACGGATCCTATCATTTAATGCTATCTCAAAACAGATACAAGTTGAAGACCATTGAAGAAGAACTAGATAAAGCTGCACTTCATTTATAAAAACTGGACGTTCCCCAGTGAAGATAATGATCCAAGCTCTGATATTCAAAGTGCCAAAACTCTGCTCAAATATAATGTTAATGTCATTTTTTAATATCACTTTATACAAATTGGTTTAAATCAATATAGATTTCCAATTCAGACAAAAACATTTATATCAATACATATATTCCATAATTAAATTCGAATTAATGTCACCAATAAAATTTTTTAGTTAAAATTCGAGTTAATTCAAATTTTCAATTAATAAGGAAATAAATACCTCATCAATGGCAGCAATAATTGCATTGAATCAATGTCATGAAATATTTGAAATGTTCAGAATAATGCCACGTTAATGGCAATAATGTCATTTATTAAAATGTTTAAAAACAATTGAAATTATTTTGATTTACTAATCATCGATGTCACGTTAATGGCAATAATATCATTTTGATTTCCTAATTTACACTTTACAGAAAAATATTAGAATATATTTTTACAATAATACAATTACAAAAAAAAAAAATTTAATGAATTCTCAATGACGAATACTATTTTGCCAACAAATTTAATATTTGTTATAAATATTTAGATATTATGGATGACTATATCAATTTATTATATTACAATATCTTTACCATTTATATGTATTTACTTCTTATTTATGGTTGTTGATGTGGTCCAGGATTAGTGGTCCATTTACCTCTATAAATAGGATCTTAGGTTTTACTCTTGTATTCACTCAATCGGATCAATACATAGATCAAAGCTAGTTCTTGAAGAACTAGCCTCTAAATCCTAGTTCCTGTCTTCCTGAAGAACTAGCCTTTGAGTCTATATTGCTATTGTCTCCATATCTCTATTAAAACGAAACAAAAAACTAGCTGTGTCTTTCCTAGGAGTCGAACCCGTGCACCATAGGAGAAGGGTCCAGGTCGCTGACCACCGTGCCACAGATATCATTTACGCATGAAAGCGGCATTTATTTGATTTTAAACCTTTTAGAAAAAAGTGACGCTTGAGTTTCATCCCTTACCTCCAGCCGGGTCAATCAGCCCCGTTTTGCAGAAAACGGGTAGTCACGTTTCCCAGTTCCAACTACAGTCATTTTTACCGTTTTTACATCTTTTCAACCTAAATTACATTGGATATTCTTCCATTTTCGATTTAGGATATTTTTATTTTTTTTTCATGATTCTCAACACTTGCCGCCGCCACTGCAGATCCGCCTCCACCGTACCACATCTGCGACCCTGTCCATGCCACACTCAGCGACTGCCGCATCCCAATCGCAGTCGAGCTCAGCGGTGGCGCCGCCGTCCGTATCAGCCGTCAAGCCTCCACTGAAGTTTCACCATGAATGATGAAGAAGTAGAGGGAAGATTACATGGATAAAACACAAAAAGGACACTTTTGCAGAGGTGTGTGATGGGGGTTGAATGGCTTGGTTGGTTGCTGATGCCTGATGGTCATGGACTCATGGAAGTGGATGGATGAAAGTGGTGAACTATGAGAGGGACAAACAAGTCATTTAAGTCTAAAATTAAATTGGAAAATTGAAAGGTGTTTTTTAAAATAATAATAATGAGTTGTCAAATTTAAAAATGAAATGTCATCCTAAATTTGAAGTGACACCATCTGATTGGGCCATCTAGTCAGGGTAAAAATTACTCTCAAAATTGGATAGGCACCAGAGAATTCACCATGTAAGTTTTGTCCTTTTCTAAAATCCTAAAAAACTTTCCCTCCAAATTTTTGCACTCACAAATAAGGGAGATGTTCTTATAAACCTTCCCTTTCCCTTACTTCCACTTCTAAACAAGACTCGCAAACAGACCCTTAGTTGAACGTTCTTCTCCTACCACGGCGCGAGCAGACCACGAGATCACGGTGAGCGGCGGACAAAACACACGGCGACAGTGAGAGGCAAAGTTTGACGGAGCGGTCAAGCTGGACGAAATGGCGGAGTCGGATGAAGTGGAGACAACGGGAGACTTGGGAGAGGGGGGCGCACAGGTTAGAGGGATTTATGGCTTCTGAGATGGGAGTCCCAGTAGTAATATCCCAAAATTCATTTTATTTTTATATATAAATTTCTTAATATAATTTATATTTTTTATTTTTATTAAAAATATCATATATTATATAGATATTTATAGCCAGGCCATTATATAGATATATAATCAGGCCGGCCTGACATGTCAGAAAGGCTTTTTTATAGGCCTGGGTCTGGCCTTTATAAATAAAAAGACATTTTAGAAAGCCTGAACCTGACTTTTTTACTAAACAAGTCAGGCCAGGCCTTAAGTAGGCCAGGCCATAGGCCCCTGTCGGGTAGCCTGGCCTATTCTCACCCCTACTTACGGTCACCGGACAAAGTCCCTAACAGTAAAGGTGTTCATGGATCGGTTTTAAGACAAAAAATTATCCAATCCAAATATTAAAACAACATGAGGTTCGGTTCTGTTTGGATTGTTTCCTTGAAAAAATTTAATCCGATCAGATCCAATTAAATGCGATTTGGATTGGATCAGTTGATTCGATTTTTACTGATACATATCATTACATATTTATATTATATCAAAAATCAAAATTACAAATTAAATTGAACAAAATCTTAAACTTGTATATACTTTTTTTGGTAATTAAACTTGTATATACTTGTTCATACATTCATGTAATAATATTTCATAAAATGTGTATAAAATAATAAATATCATCATCATCTATTTTCAAAACATCTTTTATTTATGTTTCGAATATTAGAAATAATAAAAAATTGTATCAAATCAAACTAGAAAGTATTATTAGGATAAAACCAACAAATAAAAAATTACTAATGCAAAAAATAGAATAAACATATATTAATCTTATATATGTGGTTTGGTTTGGTTTGGTTTGGTTTGGTTTGGTTTTAAAAAAAAAATCCAAAATCCGGTCCGATCCGATCCGATCCAATTGATTTTCACAAAACAAGATCCAAAAAAATCCAGTAGACAAACGAGTAAATCCCTAAAGTTATGTTTGTGAGTTGTTTTTTAGAGAAGAAAGGAAGGAAATGAGAGGTTAATTTTCTCCCCCTCTTGTTTGTGAGTTCTATTAATTGGAGGGAAAGATTTTGGGGTATTTTAATTAATACCACATTCTCCTCTTCACCCCACTTTTTTCATTTCACTCCCAAACAAGGAGATGAATATACCTTCCTTCTCCTCCCCTTTCCTTCCCCTTTGATCCCCTCTCCTTCCTTTCCCTCCAAACTCTCAAACAGGGCCTAACCAATTAGGCAATTACTACACTTATAACATTTATGAATTAGGGTACGTTTGATTTGCTAAAAGTTAAGGGTCTGGATAGCACAAGTGTACTTATTCCATGTTTTATTCAAAAATGGTCTAAGGACAGGACAAATAATGAGACAAAGGACAACATAAAACTCAAAATTCTGCCCATCACCAAACCATGAGACAGAAAATTGTCCAGTGACAAACTATCACATTTATTTCTCATTCCCCACCCACCCACCCACCGCTTGATTATAGGTGATCTCGGAATTGTCCCATGTAACCCTTTGATCAGAAGCCAATTGGAGAATGAAGAGGATACTGGGATCGGAATCAGCCACCAGAGTATCTCTACACACTCTACGGTTTTCCAAAAAACAGAGTACATGTGCTTTTTCTCAAACATCTCAAAAGCATTCTTTACCCTAACAAAAACTAAAAGCAACATGCACAAAAGGGACACAACAAAAGCCACAACAGAAGGTGGTGATAATTTTATACCTATGTCGGGTGGTTTTGGAGGCGGCCAAAGGACGACCTGTTCAGGAGGAGGGGTGAGCCGCCTCGGGTCCTTGAGACATGGAGTCGCTGTGGCATGTGTGACCATCTGGTGGTAGTTGTCGGTAAAGGGATACATCTTGGTAGGAACCTGGATTGAGACCGCATAGTTTGCTCTTAGATCCTTTATCAAAGAAGGAAGTCATTTTCGTACCCGTCTAGAGGGACCATCCCACTCCCTTCATCTTACATTGCAGCAGTAGTTAACAATGATGAATCCCGGTTTGGTTTGTGGCTGAATGTTTCTGCCTCTTTGGTCGGTCGAGACCCACCCATCTGCCTTCTCCACCAAGAAGATGAAGAAAGATAGCAGCACAACGTGAGAGCAAAAAATAAAGGAGTGAAACTTTTTATTCACGTTGAAATTCATTATTCTATTATTCTAAGTTCTAACCGATAAATAGAAGGTTCTCCTCGGCTAAATCAATGATACAAAATTTCATAAAATTCAAGTAATGTTTGATAGTTCATCCTATAGCTTTATCAATAATTTATTTAAGATATATAAATAAATATCGACTATAATATTACATACTTATAAATATTTAATTTATCTAATAATATTTATTACACATGATTATTAAGATAATATTATAAGATTCAAATTCAATAGTTAAATTTATTAAACTTATTATTATATAAAAAGTTAGTAAGTAAGGTGGATCATTTTTCAAAATAAATTGACTAAAATACTTTTGAAGTGGAGTTGTGTCACAAAGACAAATTCTGAATTTTTGATCCAGATGGATAAGTATCCTTCTGGTTGATTCGAATTTGGACATCACTGGCAACATCTTGGTCCCATATGAACCCCAAATAATATTAATGATAATCATAACAAAAACAACAACAAGTAATAAAAAAAATGGTTGATCTTGATTAAAAAATAATAATAATAAAAATAAGGACCCAAGAAATTCAGAAGAAAATAATTATCAATAACCAAACAAGTACCACAAGAAAGTTTACAAGATGAAATGCAGCAAGATCTTAGCCTAAAAAAATAAAACTAATACAAGAAGATCGATTTTTTTTTAAAAAAAATATTCAGGCAATAAAGAAGCATTAGATAGAAAATCAGGACTCTAGATTCTATTACATCTTCAATAATTTTGGCCCTCGCTCTACAGTTACTCTACTTCTGCCTCTTGTAAATTTTAGCCAAAAAGGACTTCAATACAGCTTGAACTGCTTTGCTAGGATGAGCTTCAATGGAGGTCACAAGCTTCTCGTAGCTCTTGCTCTCATACTCCACAAATACGCCCTATCGAATCCGATGGCCAAGTCAGTAAATAATCCGAAGTAAATCAACAACATTATCTTGATGTGTTCATATGTTTTCTACTTGTTTGCATGATTTTGTCACAAAATGTATGGAAATGTTGTTTTTATTTTATTTAAGCATCTTACCTTTGTTTTCTTTATTGATTGTTTAGATAATAGGTCATGTTAATATGTTGATATTGCAAAAGTACACGTTAAGGGTTGCATTTTATTAATGAGAGCTAGCTAAAGTGAAGTTCAAACCTGAAGATCAAGCTCGTTATACAGGGCCTTCACTTTAGCAACATTTGCTGGATCTGGCTTCCCATAGTTCTCCTGCAAACCACAAAAACAAATGAGTAATTTATCTCAGTTTAATCATGGGAGAAAGACGGTAAAGATGCAACATGAAACAATAAGATGCTCACTTACATGTAAGATTTTCTTTTGTTGTTCATTGCTAAGTTCCAATGCTTTCACAACCAACCAAGAGCACTTAAAATCTTCAATATCTGTACCTATCTGGTTTCAAATATAACTAGAATGAGGTTAAAAAGAAATTTATGTTTCCAGTATCCATTATCTAGTATGCTCACCTTTCCAATTGTTTCAGGATCACCAAAGCAATCCAAGTAATCATCCTAAAAGGAAACGGGAAAAACACAAGATAGGTTACAATACAGCTTTTGGAAGAGAAATAAAGCTGATAATGACATCAAGTAGGCATCTAGCATTCTGGAGTCCAAATGGTCTAAACAAAGACGAGGTAAAAGCTAAGCAAATAAAAGATTACCTGTACTTGAAAGTACGTTCCCATCTCAACAAGAATGTTCTTCACATCAATATGGTTATCCAGATTCTCACCCGCCATGAGCAATGCACATGCAACCTATGTAAGCAGGAGATATATATAAAAGTAAATAACATATCATATATTCCCGTAGTAACATAAATATAAAAGCAATGATGACATAGGATTATTGAAAATGAGTGGCATAGAAAATATAAAAAACATAACATCTTTTAGGTGAAGACTCGTTGGTAACATGTCATGCTTTCCGTGAAAAGAAAGGAAAGATAAAAAGGAAAAGATGTGCCTTCGAACAGAAGAACACATAACATGCCTTATATTATCTCTTTTCTTGTTGGGATCAGAATATATATGATTTTAGCGTTGTAAAATACAGTGGATTAAAGAATCAGTTGTCATCAGTATCTCATAGAAAAAGGACATGGAAGAAACCTAAATTAGAGAGGCAAGACAAAAATGTGAGAAGAGACAATACTTACTGGGAGGTAAAATGAATAATAGGCGGTCTTGTACTGAACAATACGACGGTGCCTGATGGATATGTTCATAAGTTAGTTATTGATATTGATTTCCAAGACCAAAAAGAGACAATAAGTGGAATATAAAAAATTGAGCACATTGCAAGCTAATTAGGAAGGAAGAAACTGGTGACATGCATATTTCACATATATGCTTCAGTATGCCCAGCCGAAAAGAAGTTTGCTTAGTTCTTTTGGAAATCTCAAGTGGTGCTCCCACAAAAAAAAATTAATGTGGTAAAGCAGAATCACCAGACATCCTTCATTTTATGGCATAAAGATTACCGAGTATGTATCGTACGGGAAAAGAACCTATCTCTCTTCTAATGTTAGCTTCCAGCAAACTTTTTAGTTTTTACAAAAATACTGTTGATTGGACACTCTAGAAAGGATCATTGCTATCTAGTAGAAGAATTTTTCTTTCTGCGGTTATTAATTTGTTAGTCACATTCACATATGACCAGCATTTCATGATTGTCAACAAAGAGGTTCATCAATAACAACTTCTGCTAAATCATTTTCTTCTTTTTTTCCCCACACTCACAGTGATAGAGTGTATTTGGACAGGTCTTTTTCTCCTTCCAGTGTAGTGATCAGATCTATCATCTGTCCTGAAGCAGTTTGAAACTCAACCTGATAAAAAACTAACAGTCAACTTTTAGCATATCAGCAAGATGAAATCCACAAAATTCAAACCTTTATATTTGTACAACCTCATTAAACAAATCAAGAAGATCAACATAATATGGCTTTCCCCTGAAGTGTTTCTTAAGGATTCGCGGAATATGGTTTCGTAGAAGCACCCCATCATTTGCTGCAATAATTCCAACCTTCACCACACAGTAATTAGAGGTCATTTACTTTATCACAACAGCATTATAAATATAACATGATTGCACATTTTTACTTTTGCTTCAAACCTTGGGTACTCTAAACCAGCATGGCTGACCACGCCGTGTGTAAGAGCTATCCATGATGTCATCAAGAACAAGAAAATATGCCTGAAGCTGCACAATTCATTGACAGAAAATGGTAAAATTCCTCGTTGCCATCACAGTAAACTTCTGAAGTGATTAGAACTAGTCTTATCATTCAAACTAGAAAAGTAAAAGTAAAGGCTTTTAATTACCATACCCATTCAATACACCAACCAAGAGCACTAGCAAGGAAAATTTCGTCATCATTTAATGCCTGCCCTTCTTTTAACAATCTGAAACTGTCAATAACTGACAGTCCACGGTTTAGCTTCCCTGCAAGGTAAGTTATAATCCATCTTTAAGTCAATAGGCTTGATCTCTTTCAAAAGTGGTTTCTGAATAACCCTCCTTGCTTTCCTAGAGGGTAATACTCAACACAAACTTTAAAGAAATACACAGGTCCTACCTCCAGGTACATTGTAGTCCAGCATCTGTAATAAGATAGAGTACATAACTCGATAAGTGACAGAACAAAATACATCCATACATTACATCAATAAACACATACATATACGTGTGTGTGTGTGTGTGCACGTGCCTTTCAAATCAAATAAAATTAAATATAAGCATCACTATAAGGAGAAGCTGCGAGCATAGAGAAGTTGCAAACAAGAAGAGGGCATAAAACGGAGAGCTTGGAAGAAGTGTATACGAGCTGCAGGGAGGGAGAAATAGAGGTGTTCAAAGAAATGGAAGAAATAAAAAAAAAACAAGGGAGGTTTCGAAGCGTACACAAGACGCTCCTATCTCTTTCTAATTAACCTTTTTTTTTTGTTTCTAAGTTTTAATTTAATTTACGTTTTCTTGGAAAAAAATTAAGTGTCCAGCCACGTGAAGTGTCGTTTAAGTGCTTGAGCCATGTCGTGACATGTCAAAGCCGACAAAATAATCTTTAAACCATGCACCTGACGAGAAGTTCGGACACATTTCCTATGAGTGTTGTCCACGTGTCAGTGTCGGACACCCTAAAAGCCGGCAATATCCGTGCTTCATAGGAAGCAATAGATTGTGCAAAACTTCACTCAATAGCTGAAATAAAATTTGATCAATGCAATAACTTATGGTTCATTTTTTTCACGTACTCGCAGTATACTGGCTTCTTTTAAGTCTTTAACACAATGTGGATATGATGCTTAAATTCTAAACAAATGGCAGACGATTCCTTGAATAATTAAAGATTCAATCATTATATTTCAACAATTACTATAAAGAGAATGCTAACCAGTGCCCTCAAAAAAAAGAATTTTCATTGGAAGTGATGCATTCAAATTCTTGAGAAGTGTTATCTCTCATTTCCTAATGAAAACTTACCTTTGTTAGATTCCTTAACCAGTGGGGCACTGGTTAACAAGACCCTTACTATAAATCTAAACATTGTCTTTGCAAGAGTTGAGACAAAAAAATCACAGACACAAAAAGGTCCCAGCAATACCGCAGCCATACAATATATCTATCCATGTTAGCCAATTTCCCCTCTATAGAGTGGAGTCTCTACAATGATAACAACAAAAATCATTCAGTTCCAAAGTTACAGCATCCCATTAGCCTTAAATCAATCCAATGTCCAACATTCTAATACTGTAATTAAACCAAATCTTATTTTTCTCACACCCCACAAACACACCATCGGAAAGTGCAATACCATTGTCAAGCTTAACAAGTTTTTAAACAAGCAACCTATGAAAACATGTTAAAAATGTATTCTTTTTCAAATTGGGTCAAAGAATTGAGTTATAATGATTATGATATGGAAAAATGAAACAAATTGAATGAGAAAGAAGACACGGTTATTGAAATGAAAGAGAGAAAGGAGAGAGAAAATACCCGGTCGACCCATTGGCGAGAATCATCGGAGAATTCGAAAGCGGGGTCGTTAAGAAGCTCCGATTTGAGAACGGAGTAGACATTCAAGAAGGTAGACTTTAGATCTGCCATGGCGAAGGTTCCGAAGAACACAGAGAGAAAGAAAAAAGAAGAATCAATAATAATAATATTATTACGAATATGGTTTGTAATTGTGATAATCCTTATATATAAATAGGGAATGGAATAGAAAAGGAAATGAACAACAAGTGTGGAGATAGCATTATTAGCTGCTATATGCTAAGCTACTGTCTCTCTCACGAACTTGCAAACGTTTTTTTTATTCTTAATTCTTATAATTAGTTAAAGGACCTCGCTTCTCACTAATTTACCATCATTGCCATTTTTTTTCTTTTTCTTTTTTTTTTTTTTTTGGTAATCATTCTTTTTTTCTTTTATTTCACCTATAATACAATTTCTCGATTTGCATTCACTTCTTAAGCCTCTCCATCCTATAATCACGATATTTTCACCTTCATTCTAAAAGTGAGATTAATGGATTGGTATCCTTTCCTTATTTGCATATGAGAGAAAGACATAAGAGTAAAAAAAAAATATTCTGGGTTCATTCAAATTGACATCTCACATGGTTGATATCATGAGTAGCTTAGCAAATGCATGTTTATTGCTTCATACACACCCATTTTCAAGCACACGCTAAATAAGACAATTAATAATAAACCTTAATAGCGTGTTTGGAATCATGTCACACGCAGCTGGTATCGTGAGTAGCTTTGCCAAGTTCGTGTTTACTTCTTTATCCATCCATTTCCAAACACACGATTGTCGGAAAGGTTGCAATGTAAAGATGCTAATAGCGTGTTTGGAATCATGTCACACGCAGTTGGAGTCGTGAGCAGCCTCTGACAATTACACTTTCACCTCTGCATCCACTTGTTTCCAAATACATGCTAAATAAGATAATTGTTGAAAAAGTTGAAATATAAAAATTCTAATGGTGTGTCTGGAATCACATCAAACGTGATTGGAATCGTGAGCAGCCTCTAGCAACTACACTTTCACCTCTGCATCCACCTATTTCCAAACACGATAAATAAGATAATTAATGGAAAAGTTGCAATAACTTGAAGATTAAACTCCTTTTATTCACCAGGATTAGGAGACAAGCAAATATAGCGGCTCATGAACTAGTTCGAGTGGCTACTTCCTTAGCTAGCCACCATATTTTTATCTAGCATTCCCCTTTGTATTGCTCACATTATTGCGTTTGAAATAAAATAAGCTTTTATTTGTAATTAAAAAAAAACTCCTTTTACTTTCTATAAATAATCTGTTAACATTGATATTTAAGATTATGTCCTACAGATTAGTTTGGTATTACATGTTTTTTTGACATATATATTTTTATATTTTTATTTTTATAATAAATTAGAGTTAATAATATTTTTAATTTAAATTAATAACTTTTCTATAATATGATAATATATTTATACGAATATCATTTATTTTGAATAAGCATACCTTAGTTTATTTTATTTTATTTCGTTGCTTTTATGGTTTTATGCTTTAACTATAGGTAACTTTCAAATTTATATATTATTATTATTATTATTATTATTATTATTATTATTGTTGTTATTATTGTTGTTGTGTTGAGTCGTACTCAATTATTTTTGTATCATGGTCGGATTTGTTTTATATCCAAAAAAATTCAAAAAAAATGGCTAATATTTTTTTTTCCTACATAGGGAAAGAAGAAAAAAGAAAAAAGACAACTAACTAACTAACTATCCTTGCGAAAGCAACTCCCCTAACATCTTCATCAAGGATCAATTTCAATTGGGCAGGCATGTCCGAAATCATAGTGCAATTGAAACCACCCGAGTGACCAAGATTGGCTAAGAAGTCGACGCCCCTATTTGCTTCTCGGAACACATGAACAATCGAACAAGACCAATCTGGAGAATCCACAATCTGAATTGCCTCTTCAAGTAAGGGCTTTAAAATCAAACACTTGGAGTGCTTCGATCGTACCATATTCACTACTACCATTAAGTCGGGCTCAGCAACCACCATCACAAGGTTTAATCCCTTGGCCAATTTTAAGCCATAAACCAACCCTCAAAGTTCTGCAAAGATAGATGTAGACACCCCAAGATTGCAATGAAACTCAGAAATTAGGCGTCTATCATGATCGCGAATCAAACCCCCACATGCTGAGAGTTTAGATTTCTGGAATTGAGAGCTATCGGTATTTAATTTAAACACATTGAAAGGTGGAGGGAGACATCTAATATTCCTAACTTGATTTGGGGCCGAGACCTGATTGGAGACATAATATCAAACCGAGTTTAGGTGTATAAGTACTTTTCATATGGTCCATCACATCTATAGTGTATAAAACTAAATCATATAAAAAAAAGTCTTACTAACGAGTACCCTAAGGACATTGGTTAAAAATATCAATAAAAGCAAGTTTTTATTGAAAAACTAAAAATAATACTTATCAAAATATTGAATGCATAATTTCTCAATAAAAAATTTCTTTTATTAGTACCTTAATCAATGTTATTAGAGTATTCATTAATATTTTAAAAAAAAATATGAAAAATATTTAACAGTATTGATATTGATAACCATGAATCGAATGTCTTCGCTTTGTGGCTAACTTATTATGATTAATAATTTTATTTTTGTGGCTATTTCCAGTATGTTTAATATATTCTCTCAGTTTTATTCTCTCAGTAATGAAATGAAAGGAAGTAAAACTTTGGTGTATTTTGTCCAATTTTGGCAATGTATTGTGCCATATCATGACTAGGGTGTTGTATAGAAATTTGAAAAAAAAATTACACGCGTCGGCTGACCATTGGTCTATCCGTTCTCTCATTTTGGAATTGGATCCAGTGAACACGACAAGCAGATTCGCCCGCGATGCCCTCGTTGTTCACACTTCACAGTTGGTCAGTTGCACGGTTGCACCCCACGAGGAAAGTGCATGCTCTTGTAGTCTTGTTTAATGTTGATTGCAATAGGAGATTTTGATCAACTGCTTTGCGTATCCAATGTTTGAGAAAATATCTCCCAATCCAATGGTTCAGACTAAATAAATTCAGTAATGATGGCTAATTAGTTAAGTCAAGATGAATCGTGTGGTCATGGTTTGTTCGTCACTGAACACAGAGAGAGGGCGTCCGCAGCTGAATCGTTAACAATGTTAGGCATGAAATCTAGAAATAATGATTTTTTTATTAATTTCAATTCCGCAAGGTTCACATGGTATTTTTTTTTGGTCTCGCCAACTAAGCTGTGCTCGCGGGTTGGATTGGTTCGATTTTGAGCTAAAAAGTCATTCAACCAAATGATGAAAATAACATGAGGTTTGGACTGGATCGATTTATTTCCTTAAAAAAATTCGATCCGATCCGATCCAATCAAATACAGTTTGGATTAGATTGGATAATTCGGTTTTTGTCATACCTTTTTTTTCCTTATGTCAAACGTCCTTTTACTTATTTAATAGTGGACAAAAGATAATCTGTAGTTTAATCTGGGAGTTTGAGAAAAAATATTTATTGATATTTTTAACACATTATTTTATGTTAATTATCTATATCTACTCTCACTTACCTTTTTTTTTTCCCCTTGAATCGGCTGCAAATAAATTGTTGCTAATTATTTTTCAAATTTATTTAATTAATTTTCTATTTTTCATGTTTACTCAATCAAGTATATATATGTTATGCATCAAAACTTTTAGCAAAATATAACTTTAAGACATTAATATTTATTCTAAATAGTGTCATATATGTCATTCCAACAAAAATATTAAAGAGAATGAGGGACATAAAAGTATGAAAAACAATGTTTAAGTATGAGTAATACTATAATTTCAAAAATAATAGTATATGTAAATAAAAGATCGGTTTGGATGGGATTGGATTGGACTTTCACTTGACGATCCAAAATCCGATCCAATCCAATAAAAAAAGCAGTTTTTTCAGTTTTCGGTTTGTTCGGCTTTCGTTTTTTCGATTCGGTTTTTGCGGTTTGAATCGGTTTGGATCTGTTGATGAACACCCTATTGCTAACGAGTGCCCTTATGACACTGGTTAAGGAACCCAAAAATAGTAAGATTTCATTGGAAAATCAATTGCATATCTTATCAAAATATTAAATATATCACTTTCAAAAAAGATCTTTCTTTTCTCGATTCCTCAATCAGTGCCCTAAGGGCACTCGTTAGCATTCTCCTTTTTTTTTAGCTTTATGTTTCAATTTTTTTAAAATCAAATGTTAATCAGTGTCCTTAGAACATTACTTAAGGAATCAGGAATAGAAAATTTGCATTGAAAAGTGATGTATTCAACACTTTGAAAATTTTAAAATTACACCTTTCCAATAAATAAAAAAATTATCTTTGGGTTCCTTAATCAATACCCTTATGGTACTGGTTAGCCTTACCTTTTTTGAAAAAATGTACATGGTAAAGCTCATTAAGCCATTTTTTTTGCATGTTTGGTCCTACGATAAGATGTAAACATGTGTCTAAGAGGAAGCTACAATATGTGACTTCTACATCTTCATTATACTTTCGAGATTTCTAACATAGTACCAAACATGTGCTATGTTTTTGTATGCATGCCTTTCATGTGTTTCTCTCTTGAATCCTTAATAGTAATTTTTTTAAAAAAAAATGTACATGGCGAAGCCCATTAAGCCATTTTTTGCATGTTTGGCCCTATGATAAGATGTAAACACGTGTCTAAGAGGAAGCTACAATATGTAACTTCTTCGTCTTCATTATGCTTTTGAGATTATATTGTAACTTCTTCGTCTTCATTTGCTTTTGAGATTTCTAACATAGTTCCGAATATGTGTTGTTTTTGTATGTGTGCTTTTCATGTGCTTCTTTCTTGAATCGTTAGTAGTAAATCATTTATGTAAGAATTATACTTTAAGACATAAAAATCATACTTTTTTTAATTTTATTTTAAGACATGTTTAGTATGAACACACTCAAACTGATCTCGTGTTGTTTGCTTGGTCTGATATCTTTGTTTGGGTGATTGATCGACCTCATTAGTTACTCTCTTTGGTCGATCTCTCTGTCAGTCTGACTAGTGCACGACAAAGTGTACCTGCAAAGTCATTATGATGCTTAAGGCTATATTTGGATGGAAGGAGTGGGGTGGTTAGTAATTGAGTGGAGTGGGTGCATTAACTCATTGTTTGAGAGTTTCTTTAGTAATAAAGTGAGATGGTTTAGGATGATAACCCAAACCACTCCATCCCACCTAAACCCTCTAATTTGGGGGGTATGGAATCTCCTTTCATACTTCCAAACAATGAAGTGATATAGTTTTACCTATCCATTACAGTCCATTACTAACCACTCCACTTCATCTCCTTCAAAACTCTCAAACATAGCTTAAATCAATTGAGGGGAACACACAAATATCAAAGTATGAAAGTATAGAGTGAATAATTGATAAATGAGATGTGTGCAATACACCCCAATGTTTATAGGCTTCATATCAAGTGAATTCAAAGTAATTGATGGTCGGACATCAGTCACTTCACCTAGCCACTTTCTTGTAAGGGGGCCGATCTGGTGACCATGTCACTTTCCACCGTATTTTGCAATATAAGAATAGTCAACATATATGATCTAACAAGGATAGGGCGACAAAGGCACATGACTTATCGGGGTTATGTAACATCCCGCCTTTCGTTAAGTGCTTTGTTATATGCTTGTTTGGTTGCTAAGCATATAGCCTAAGTTAGAAGTTATTGGTTAAGGACTTAGTGAGATTTTTGGCTTAAAAAGTCCCTTTCTAGTGCATGAGCACGACTGTGCTCATGACCAGCACGCCCGAGCTTGAAATCAAGCGCGTTTCGCTGGTTTTAAGTTGAGCACGCTGGTGCTCAAATGTGGACCATGTCTCGTAGACGCTAAGTCCAGCACGCCCGTGCTTGCCGAGGAGCACGGCCGTGCTTCGAGTGCAATCTATATATACAACACAGAAACCGAGGGTTGCATTTTTAACCCTATTTTTGGTGGCTGCAAACCCTAGTGCGGCTACTACTGTTCCATTCCATATTTCCCTCATACTCAGAGTATTTCTCGAGTATTGGAGACTTTTGGGAAGCTCTGTTTCGTCTGTGCTCATATATAGGTAATGTCCCTTTCCCTTTTGTGGTTTCCTTTCATTGTCTTGAAATGGGAACTGAGTTGGTTTGTGTTTTTGTTTATCAAATGCTTGGATGTGGACTGAGCCGCTCATGGGGACATAACCAGTTCGCCATTGGCATCGTTGTTGGAACCTTCAAACCATGTATGGGCAGAAAGGTAGTGTAATCATTAGGCAGTGGGGGTAGTGTAAGGTAAGGGGTTCTCATAACCCTGGTGTTGTTGTATATGTATGCCTGTTTGATAAATGATTACTCTGTGATAACATGCTTCTGGCTGTTTTAGTATGTGATGTTTTTGCTTCATGTTCATAATATATGCTCTTGTATGTTCATGTTGGTTATCCTATGAATATGATGCTATGTTGATCGTTGTTGAAGTGATGTTGGTTGGATAATTGTTGTTATTGTTGAGTTCTGATGATAAGAGTTTAAATGGGTTAATTAAGCTATTAAAAACGACTTAATGATTAATGGATTTAATCCTTAAAATAATTGGTTAAAATCTATCTTGGAACTCTACCCAGAACAGCATTGTCGGGCGATGAGCGTGTCCATGCTGAACGGGGAGCACGCTCGTGCTATTAGTTTGAATTCTGGAAAATGGTCGCGCTGTAAGCACGGCCGTGTAGCAGAGGAGCACGATAGGAAGCACGACCGTGTAGCTGAGCACGGCCTTGCCTAAAAGGAAGCACGCCCGTACTCGACTTAAGTGGCAGCACGACCGTGCTGGGGATCAAGCACGCTCGTGCTCCCCTCCAGGACAGAAATGAAATTAAAGGTTCTAAGGGGTTTTAACCCCGATTATCCCCAATAACGTTCTGATAACACAACCAATCAACTATAAATGTTACATAACTTGGTTAAAGACTAATGAAGAAAATTAATGATGATAAGATGGTTGAGCCGGTACCCTATGGGTTACCACACATTGCTAGCTTTGGTGCTTATTGGGCAAAGTGGCCTCGATGCTTATTGGTCAAGGTGTTGATAAGTTGTACCTTGGTGCTTATTGGCCAAGGGGACCTTGATCCCGGATGGGTCTAAGGTGTTGATGTTGATAACGTTGAACTCTTGGGTGCTTATTGGCCCAAGCAAAGGAGGTGGTTGCTTGTTCGTTGTTGTGCCCATGCATCATTGCATCGGAGTTGTTAGTTGGGGGACGTTCGACATAAGGGAGATCGTCTGAGAGTAAGGCGATCTGGCCATTCATGGTAGGTTACCCAAGGTTCGGTGACCGTGTGCCCCCGTGATGAGGCATCCAAGGTTTGATGTGTTGGCTATCCATGGGTTCACCCGAGGTTTGGTGGACTGCTGGCGTTGGTGCTTCTATGACCAATGCGGATATGTAACTCCAAAGTCCTTCATCCTGAGTTAGTTTGATCCACATGCATAATGGAGTAGCGGAGTAGTGTTACATTGCACTGCATAGCATACTTGGTTGTTATGATGTTGACGTATGATGATATAAATGATGATGTATGCTTATGATGCTGCCATGCTTGTTTGTTTACTTTACTTCCTATCTCCATGCCGTTGTGTTTACATGATTCTTACTCCCCGTTCTTTGTTTTCTTGTTTGGCATGTTTGGCTCTATGCAGAGGATGGCGAGCAGTCCGGAGAGGAGTGACTCTGAGGAGCCACCGCTCATAGTTAGGATTCCCCCTTTTGTTAGTTTAGTTTCAGTTGTATTCCGAGGTTTTTCCGGAGCGGTTATACCAGCTCTGTTGTGACAGCGGGTTAGGTTTGTTTTCTTGTGATTATTTATTTGTTTTAAACATGGTTTTATTTCCACGTTTTGTGAACTCGTTCATGTGGGACCTTTCTACCCATGAACAATCATTTTATTTAAATGAGCAAATGCATGTTAATTTTATATCTCTTTATCTTTATCGTTTTTATAACATACGGGGTAGCAGGGTGTCACATGTTAGGTTGCTACTCGATCCAACGTTGTCTTCAAGGTTGGATTATTGTGGCCCAAGTGTGTGTGTGCTTGAACAAAGTATTTAAATAAGAGAATATAATTTTATATATTTTGTTAGGATAATTTTTAGAGAATTTTAAAAAATTTCATGAACTTCAATTGGGGCATTTTAAAATTTATAGAATTTAAAATACAGGAAAACTAAATTACATCAATTGAATTCCTTTTGTCGCAAACATACCCACACCCTTCATATAAAAAATTTCTTGTTTGGCTACTTATTTATAAAATTATAATTTCATATGCAATAATTAGTGTTCTTCAAGGTGATTCATCTCTATGATCCACTCAAACTATTCTTAGCATCCATCAATAATAACAACTACTAGTGTTTTTTACCCGTGCAATGCACGAGTTAAAACATTTTTAATATAATATTTATATAATTTAGAATTAAAATAATTTTATACATAATTATTAATTGTAAGTATATTTTATTTAAAATTATTATACACAGACTTATGTTCTCTACATTCATCTTTTCTTTACATAAAAATGACTTGTATACAATATATCCCTCAATTTATTTTTTTTGACAAAACATATCCCCCAAGTTAATTGTGTTCACTATTATTTATCCTTAAAAAACAATTCAATTTTCCATCACTTTATCTTCTACGCTCCTACAATCTTTTGTTCATGCTACATCATGTGGTGCAAGATATTATAGAACTCATTTCCATCATTCAAATATTTTGATATGTCTTTGTTCTTTATTTTGGTTAAAAAAGTTTGCAGTATAACTAAGATATGCGCCATTGAATAACATATTAGCGCAACCTCTAAGAAGCCATAAGTCATTCGATAATTTATCCAACCAAAACCGGTGATAGGTTTCACACTATCCCGAAATCAGGATCGTGACCGACCAGGAAAGGGGGTTAGACCTCAATCCCAAAGCCTTTACGGACACATTCAAGGAGAGCCCCGATCTCATAAACCCAATGAGGAATAAAATACATTGTAAAACCCAACTACCAGAAATTTACTAAGTTAGGATTTGAACCCTTACCTCAAATTGCTAATATCCTAGATTCTTGAGATGGAAAATGGTTCCTCATGTTCCTCTCCTGACTCTTTCTTCCTCCATACTAAGATAGAGAAGAAAGCATGAGAAATTTAAGGGTTTTATAAGAGGGAAGAAGATGAAGGTGGAAAAAAGAACTTACCCTTTCTCCTCTTCAAACCCAAACCCTAGAAGCCCCTTCCTTTCCCCTTTCCCTTTCCTCCTTCACGTTAGAAAATGAGAGGAGGCTTCTACCTCTCTCAATTTCAATTCCTAATTTATTCTTTATTGCGCCAGGGCCCCTAGTTTAATATGTAAAAGTTCTTTCCTCCTTACATTTTGTTATTTAATCATTGGATAAAAAAAAAAATTTATTACCTCAGTACCTTTAAAAAAATTATTTTACCTAGAAAAAGAGAAGTCAAATTCCTATTATCCTAAGTATTAGGGATATGTTTCACACTCAGGCCTAGAGATTCGAACACGGGCCAGGCTTAGGTCTGTCAGAGCCTAACTCGGCCTGACCTATTCCCACCCCTAGATATTATGAGTATAGTAATTTATCAAAATGGTGTAAACCAAAAAATATTTACCAGAATGGGGATAGTCAGTGTTGCCATGCACGACTTCTATTTATTATTTTGATAAATTACTACACAATTTGGCCCCATTTCGATAAAAAAAACATAATGTTGGTATACCAAAAAAAAAAAAAAAGAACACCACAATGTTGTTAACTATTTGAACTTTATTAAGGTACTATGGTTTTGCAAGAAAAGAAGCCTGCAACTACGGAGGCTCGAGACTAATGCTATCATTAGATGGATGGAATGAAGTGAAGTGATAAACAGACGTTAATCCATTGTTTAGAAATTCCTTGAGTAATGAAGTGGAAATGATTACGGATGGTAAGCCAACCACTTGATCTCACTCAAACCCTCAAATATTCATACTCTGCAATTTGGGAATTTGGAACCTTCCTCAATTCTCTCATTAAACTTCCAAATAATACAGTGATATACTTTACATTTCCAATTCATTCCATTATTAACCACTCCACTTCATCTCTTTCAAAGCTCTCAAACATATTACTCACTCCTCCATGGACGTTGGAGACCCATTTATACCATAAACATACAAAGATGGAGTTAAAATACTTGTGGTGAAAACTGATTCCCAAGCTCTCATTCAGGTTATCAATCATTATACTACAACTTGTATAACCCCTTGCAAGTTACTTCGGCATACATAAAACTTCAGAATCATCGCGAGAGGAACGTGTGCGTAGATTGATTAGTTAATCATAGCCCCATAATACAGAGCTACGAACTACATGTCCTCAAGGAGCTGGATAGGGAGCTCACCACCTTGATTTTTGATGATGTTACGGGTGCCTCTTTATCTTGAATTGTCTCAGTTTTGTAATTCCTATTTGTTGGTTTTGTCCTTTGCTTTGGGGCCTAGGGCCCTCTATCATACAAAAAATAAAATAAAATAATAAACAACACACTTTAAACTCTAAAACACACAAATTTCCCAATTAAAAAAAAGTTCAAGGTGGGAAATCGGCTTGGGCAAGCCTACCCTCTTATATTTTTGGTTTAACTATTGAGTTGTTCCCTTGAACTATTTGAGAATTTTCAAATATGTTCCTAAACTAAAAAAATTTGTAATTGGGTCCCTGAACTTTTTTAAAGTTTTTAATTGGGTTCCTGAACTAAAAAAGCTTTTAATCGGGTCCCTGAACTTATATAAAATTTTCAATAAGGTCCCTAAAGTAGAAATTTTTGATAGTGATCTGTTGAATTAGATGAAATATTACTAATTTCATCAAAGCTGGATAACCATATTAGTCATCTATGAGTGGTTTGAGTTGAGGATGAACCTTGAGATTTTATCACAGCAAGATGCAACAAGATGCAGTAAGTTGCAAGTGGGAGAGCTATTTTGGACGGAAATATTTTGAGGAAGAGATATGCAACCGGGAAACATAGATTGGGGAAGGAATGAACTATTTGATCATATGGAGGAGAAGTAGTCGCAAGTCATGTTTTCGTTTTCTGGTTCAACATTTTAGTTTGTTGCAATCCTAAATACAAATTTGGCGGATGATTCCTGGTCACGTTCCACATTAGCAATCTTAACAACTTCTTCAAGAAACCCTACCTGGGGGACTCAATTAAAAACTCTATATAAGTTCGAGGACTCAATTAGATTTTTTTTTTTTAAGTTTAGGGACCCAATTGAAAACTTTATATAAGTTCGGGATCCAATTTATTTATTTTTAGTTTAGAGACCTATTACCAAATCAACTGTTAAACTTATATTTTTCAAAGAATAGATCGAGATCTTACTTCATTCCCCTAATTAAAACTTCCAAAAAGGAATGTCCCGGACATAACCTTGCAAAAACGTGGTTATTTGTAAGGTTTTGTCTAAGGTGCACCACTCACCAAAGTGGTGCACAAAGTGGTGCAGTGGTGCACCACCCAAGTGGCATAGTGTGATCCACTCATTTTGCCACTTGGGTTAGTCAAAGGTGGGTTGGACTTTATAGGGTGACTTCTACCGTGAAGCACTTTGCAATGTGCTACATGAATGTACCTTAAATTAAGCAATGACAGTAAGTTCCCAGTATTTTCATTTTGTTATTTTAAATTCTTTTATTCTAGAAATTCCACTTTTACCCTCATCCCCGTCCCTTGGCCCTCCTCCTCCTCCTCCACCCACCATGACTGACTGGTTCCAGTCTCAATCTCTCCACCTCTCTCAGCCTCTCGGTCACTCCATCACCACCGCAAGGATCACTCAAAATGCTATTATTTTTGCCAAAGTTATGTTCTTTTATGAAACCCCACTAAGGATGAGATTAGAACAAGTGTGGAAACACAAATGACGAAGCCAAATCTCATGCTAAAGTTGTAAGCCAGATTTTCGAAAAACCCATTTAGTCGAGCTGCAATAGTGGCTGGGGCAAAGAAATTTGAAAAATGGTTCTGTGATTTTGTGGTTCAGATAAAAAAAATGAATTTTTGGAGTGATTTGGCTCGATGGCCAGAGGAGGAGAGGACCTGGCAGCGGCGGCTCGCGACGGAGGGACTTCACTCATTCTCCCTTCCTCCGCGTGCTCGGAATTGGGGTCTTATGTATTGCTTTGGGAAATCGATTGCAACAATTTTACCATGTGAATCTTCTCCACCTCGCATGCTTAGTTGTCCTTTGTAGCACTTATTACATGTATTTTGCTGAAGGGAAGGTATTAGGTGGATGGTTGTTGGACGGCATAGTAGAGGAATGATGGTATTAGACGGTGGTTTTTACAAAATGGTAATGGAGTATCATTTAATTTTTTTTTTTTGGGATCAATTATTTTTTTAATAATAAATCTAATTGTCCGAAAGTAGTATTTCATCCATGTACCATTTGCTTAGGTTCATGATAGCATTGACCTTTTATAGGAAGTTAAAAAGTCAAAAACCCAAATGACAATCTGAATGATCCAGATTTTGTTACTTGGATGGTGCATTACTGCATCACTTTGATATGCACCATAGAAAGCACTCATTTGTAAAAGTGTCCAACCATACCATAGGCAGAGACAGTAGCTGCAACTGCACGCTCTCATTCTTCACTTCACTTGTATCCATCCATGAGTTCTTCTAACTCTGATGCCCAGCTTCTCTCTTGTCAGAATTTCAGAGACCTGTTCCATTCTGTCGAAGTTTTTATCTTCGATTGCGATGGTACTTAAATTCTCATTTTCAACTTTCATTTCTTTGAATTCAACCCTATACGTCTGACACCTGAGGATTCCTTAGGTGTGATTTGGAAGGGCGATGAGCTTATCGATGGTGTTTCCCAAACTCTTCAGATGCTTCGCTCCAACGTACACCATTCATCCATCACTCATCACTTCCCCCTTTTTCCTCACTTATTACACAATTCTCATTTCATTTCTCTCTCTCTCTCTCTTTCTTTCTTTCTTTCTTTCTTTCTTCCTTGTACGTTGTTATAGGGGAAGAAGCTGGTATTTCTCACCAACAATTCCTGGAAGTCCAGGAGACAATACGCTCAAAAGTTCCATTCTTTAGGAATTTCCGTTTCTCAGGTACTGAATCAACCTCATAATTATCTTAATTAATTAATTGTAGCGACTGATCTTTTTCCTAGATACCCTTTTATGTTATGTTATTTGCAGGATGAGATATTCTCCTCCTCTTTTGCAGCTGCTATGTACTTGAAGGTCAACAATTTCCCACAACAAAATAAGGTATGTATCTCCTCCTCACTTGATATAAAGCCGTAACATCTTTCATTTCCCATATCACCCAATGATTAGTAAATGGTCTAACTAGTTCATTAAGGATATAATGTCCATCTCTGAGGTGAGGTTCCCAAATGTTCTTTTTTGTCGTTGTTCAAACTAGTCCCTGATGCCAATTGATATGTGAGTGTGACATATAGATATAGGGACTGATTTAAACAACAAAGACCTTGGGAATAATTTCCATTTATTGGAAACTAATGTGACCAAGGCTGTATTTTTCATTAGGGGTATTCGTGGGACGGATTAGGATGAGTTTAGCTTGAGCCTAACCGAAATTGATATACTGATTGGGCCAGTTATATGGTTCTATACCCGACTGAATCATGACCTGACAATGATCGGGTTAGAATTGGACCGACCTGGTATGTTGATATAATATATAAAGTTGAACATTATGCATAGCTAAATTATAGAACTAAAGTATAGTTTGCTATCTATATTTCAAAACAAGTAATATCAATATCAATATAAATAATATATAACATCATATTATGGAAATGATTATTGATTTAAGTCAAGATGTCTTATTACTTAAACCTAATAAAAATGTATAAGTTTTAAAAAAAAAAAAATGTGTGGTATCGGGCCGAATGGGATGACCTGAGCAGAGCCCAAACTCGACTAAAAAATGCGTTGGGTCTAATTTCTAAAACCTGAAAATGTTACAATTAGCTTTGGCTGAGACATGCTAGTAGCATAGGATGAGTCTTGAATGCACCTATTTTTCAGGATCTAATTTGACCATTTACTTATGAGTTTAATTGGTAGTATACATTGTCAGTGTAATTTTTTTTATAAAGTCAACCAATCAGAAATCAAGATATAGATGACTTTTAAGGTAGTTAAGATAAGAGTCAAAGATTTTTAATGTGGTGTCAATTTCTGGTTGGTTGACAGTGTAAAAAATATTTACACTTTCAGCTCATATCGATTAAATCCTTTACTTATTATTATAATGGACAATGGTAAATGTCATGTTGTGTCATATATCAGGACTTGGGTTACATTTTAAGTTACCAGTGGTCTAATTTTCAATTTCCTTTTACACTCGTGCTGTCACAGTAAGCCACCTGTATAAAGTTATGTCTATTTTTGCCATTGGTGTTCCTCTTCTCAATGTTCAGGTTTATGTAATTGGTGGGGACGGTATACTGGAGGAGTTGCACCTGGCTGGTTTCACTGCTTTGGGTGGTCCAGTAAGTTGTGTCCTCCTTTTCGTTATTCTCAATTGAATTTGTTGTTAATATTGTCCACTGAGCTATTTAGGAGACATGCATCGTTATTCTATCAAATTAGTTATTCAGTTTGGGTTGTCTTTTGCTTGTGAATTTTGTTGGTTCGATGATTATTCAGCTTCATTGAGTAGGAACTAATTGGGGGTGAACATGTCCCTTTGCATGTCTTGTCACAAAGGGAACACTTACACTAACAGTTTGACTCAAGTCAGACTTCATTTTCTTAATGGCTATGCATGCTCCAAACAAGACACAGACAGAGGGATGAGAATCACAAGATTGTCACTGATGTTATCCTCACTAAAGCATTCAATAATTGCAGGGAGATGCGACTAAAACAGTAGACCTGAAGCAGATCAGCTTTTTTGAACATGACAAGAGTGTACTTACCCTAGGCCATTGTTACCTTGAGTATCTTTATTGTGGTCAGTGCTTGCAGTTAACTGATGAGTTCACTCTTGCAGGTTGGAGCTGTAGTGGTTGGTATAGATCCAAACATCAACTATTACAAGCTTCAGTAAGAAAAAAATTTCCCTTGTTTTTTCTTCGGTACTTTACCTTCTGGTTTATGTTGCTGCAGACTTGTATCTCCAAATTTCAAGTTCAAAACCTTTGACGATTTATAAATATATGGAGTCTTAAAAGAGTATTGATACTGTCAAAACTATGATGATATGAACCATCAACAATCATATGTTTATATAAGCCAAACTCTTAAATTCTGGCAAAACAAAAATAGCTGTTTTGAGAATTCCATCCACATTTATGTAATTACTCGCTTCTAATTGTTTCATATGATGATATTTTAAATTTTATCTAATAGGTATGGAACCCTTTGCATACGTGAAAATCCAGGATGCCTTTTCATTGCCACCAACCGTGATGCAGTTGGACATATGACTGCTTTGCAAGAATGGCCTGGTCCTTTCTTCAATTCCATTCTATTCTTAAACAATGGAATTATATGCAACTTGATTATATGGCCTTATAATGGATAAAAGTGGGATTGCAGGTGCGGGGTGTACGGTTGCTGCCATATGTGGGTCAACCCAAAAGGAGCCTATTGTAGTTGGGAAACCATCAACTTTTCTGATGGAGTTTTTACTTAAGAAGTGAGAAAATTAAATGCTTAAATTTGTTGATTTTGTCCTCAGGGAATTTTGTGTTTTACTATATATTTTTCTCAGTATATAACTCACTCTTTTAAGCAGATTCAATGTAAGTTTGCTCCAAGATGTGCATGGTAGGTGATAGACTAGATACTGATATATTGTTTGGACAGAATTCTGGTTGCAAAACTCTTCTTGTACTTTCAGGTAAACACGACTTGTCATTTACTGCATGGCTGACCTTACGTAACTGCACAAGTCATTCATAACATTTCGCCATTACTTTTGTTGTGGGAACAGGTGTCACAACTCAATCAGCTCTACAAGACCCTTCAAATAATATTCAGCCGGATTACTACACGAGCAAAATTTCTGATATTCTTGACTTTACGGGAGCATAAACTGGTTCTTCCCATTTCCCAATTCAGACATTCTTTTCAGGTCCATTGAGACTATAATAGTTGTTGTCCCAGGGGCATTTTACCACAAGCTGGACGCAAATTTTGATTATTCTAATACTGCAGCTGCAGTTTCTCGTTTTGCTTCTCATTAGTTATTTGGCATAAGTGAAAAATGTAACCTGTTTAGTCCTAGACACCAGCAAATACTCTATACTTGGAAGCTATTTACATGTCTTAAACTAAACCAAAGCATAATGTTCTAATTGGTAAAAATACAAGCAAAACCTGGATAAAGCCTCAAACATAATCAGACAAGACCATGGCTATTGTAGCATGAGATCACAGAAATTAATCTAATATTTTGATATAAAACTATGTATTTCTGGTACAAAAATTAAGCAGGATAGTAACTACTGTCAAGCAGAATATAGGCAATGATAATGATCACAGGATAGAAGTAGCATGATAATTAATGTTTATACAAATATCATACATTCTCTCAAAAAACAGATTATGCTGCTTAGCATCACTGGCAGGGTGTTCTTTCTCCCCACAAAACTGAAATGACTCAGACTCTTCTAAAAAGTGCCTACGCCAACTATAGAAGTTTTCTAATGAGCAAAAACGCTGTCATTTCATCTGGATGGTCTATCAGGAATAGTTCCTGGCTTGAATATCATGGTTTATGACATGAGCCACATCAAGAATGGCAACAAGGACATTATATGATCTATTGGTCCTAGATAGCTAATCTCCCTAAGCTCTTTGGTATCCCACCATGCAAGATTGACACGCAATGCCCTTCCTTATCCAAATTCTTCGCAACCATATCTGCAATTTTCTTGGTGTTCACTGTTCAGTCTTCAAGACCATATTTGCTGTCTTGTCCCTCATCAAGGCTCAAGCAATCTCTTTAGCTTATAGAATCTCTTACATTGGGCCATTGGGCCGTGGGCCAGTTTTGTGTGATTTAAACCCAAAATAGAAATGGGCCCATTTTTAGGTTGGGATGCAAATGCAATTGGATACTCTGATGAGTCTGACTAAAGGTTATTAAAATTTTAAATAAAGAAAGCTCTTATGATTTGTCCATTTTGAGGAATATCCTTATGATATGCTCTGTCATCATAACTGATTTCTAACTATCCCTCATCCCTTGGCAGTGGCACCAATAAATAACCTGACAGTTTTCATGTGGTTCTAATTATATTTACCTAGTTCACATGGTGTCAAACTACATTGTACATAGTAAAATAAATAGCTTGTCAAAATTTGATAACTAAACATTGCATGACTCCTCTATTACTCCCTTGCTGTTAAAATTCCATCATTACAATTTTCAATGAAGATATTATTAATAAGCACACTTTTAAACGTAGTAACCCACATGAAAGAAGTTTCAATATCATATTTGGTCCACATTTTCTTTCTTCCTTCCTTTACAGACAGTTTACAGGTCAAATTGGATGGGGTTGATGATAAGTTTGAGAAAAGGACATCAAAGGAAAAGGTATGGACCGTATAGCCATGCCAAAACCACGAGTCCTTCTTAGTAGGTTATAGGCTCACAGTCAAAATTTTATTCAACCAATTGGCAAAGCCAAAAAATTTACAGTTTCTTAGGTGGTACTATGGTAGAGATTTTGACATCAAAAGAAACTAAAAAGTGAAACCAAAAGTGAAGCTAGCAGCCAAATCCCACATATCCAAAGCTTTCTCAAAAGCAATTTTTCTGCTAGGTGAGGTTATCAACCTCTGAAGCATCAGAGTCTCCCGCTTGAAAGAATATATTCCCTTCTACCAGTAAAACAAAAAATGATTCAAAATTTGTAGAGACCAAAAGTGAACAAAAAAAATAAATTTATGTAAATAATATTGAGGGGCCCAAGACTCACATGCATGCCACATGTCAAAATCTTATTGTAATGCTGCTACCATTGGTTGTTGCTCATATCATATCATTAATATTTAATCATAGTAACTGTTGTGATGAGTTTAATATGGAAGATGGGGAAGGACCACTGCATAAAACTACTAGTTTTGATTCATAAAAACAATTAGAGCTGCATGTGGGTATGGGTAAGTAGCTCGAACCTCTATGCGTGGAGCTGTGTAGATCTGCTTTGGTTTTCTCTTATACATAATTGGCCCTTTGTATTGTTTAAGCATTTGTTTAGTATTCCTATACCTTTGAATGTGCTTCATTGCCTGAAGTGATAAGTGGCATCTTATGCAAAGGCTTGCTCAACTTGCATGAATTTAGAAGGCCACAATAATATCCTAAAAAGGTCAAATAAGGGTTTTATCACATAATGGTATCACTAATTATTAATTAACAAAATGTTTCCCATACATTGTACTAAAACTTTAAACTCTTTGTCGGTTTCTGAGATAGTGATCCATTTTCTTAAGGGTTGGTTATCAATTCTCATTTGACAGATATCCTAGGTATATCTATGTGGGTTCAAGACTCACTAGTCATATGTCATAACTTGTAAACAATACTGCTCTCTCTCATTGTACAGTCAAAATGACTCTTAATACAATTTTCACTAATATCCACCCCATTGAAATTCTTGACTATTTAGTTAACTTAGATGTCTTATAGCTTAATGTTGATAGCTTTGACTGTGAAATAAATAAAGAAATACCAATCAAAAGTAAAAAATAAAATACATACTCAAATAGATGAATATTACTATTAAAGAAGTAATTCTAAATGTCTCGAGCAACTTAAAACTCATGATAAAAAGTTGACTCTATTTTTGTATTTGAGAAAAGATTCCTTGGTTTGGTTCCACTCACTCTCAGGACATCACATGTATCTGGAAATAAAAAGGCAAAGAAAAATGTTATCATCATTCAACATTTTCTGATAACTAAAAGAGCCTGTATATAAAAGGATAAAATTGGCCCAAATAAAGTTTTCTTTGACTAAAAAAAATGAATTTTAAGAGAGTGGGGGGTCTATAAAGAAAAGAAGAAAGCAACTTAGAAAACAAAGTGTCTGTTTGAGAGAGAGGGAAAGGACCAAAGAAGCGTGGAGTGCCCAGCTTTGCTTTTAGTTTGGGACCAAACTTAGGTACTATATTGCGGAGTCAAATCCTAAACCACTAATCCTAATGTTAACCCTTAAGTTGAAGGCACAACCTAACCTTTATTGCCCCATGTGGCAATTGCTGAATGGCTCGATCTAGACAAAGACTCCAAGCAAGAAAGTTGTCCACGACATGAGCAATCAAACAAAACATAGGTAAAATTTAGTCACGGTCCAAAGTTGATTTATTGTCGTTTATGAGACACTTGGATTCTGAATTAGGTATTAGGATTTTCCCATTTGGTGCTCAATTGCTCTTACATAAAATATTAAAGGATAGAGAATAAGACATCAAAGAAAAGTAAGGAAAGCCTTAGAAACATTTCGTTGATGTCTGAAGGAGACATGTTTGGTCATATCCTAAATAAAATTTATATGAGGGGGGCATGTTATATGCATTATTGAATGGTGTTAATTTTGTGGTGGGTATTAAAAGGAAGAAATACTGATAACTCCCAATAAATTTACATATCCTTCTTTTAATCCCACAATCCAATTTCAGGTTAAAAGATTAATTGTTCATATTTAGACACCTATTTGCTTGGTCCTCTTGCTTGCATATCCCATCCTAGTTGTCAAAATAACAAAAAAGGTGATTGTGGGATATGCCAGGGTGAGTTATCTGGATACTTTATAGAAAGAGAGATATTTGGATTATATGAAACACCAAAAAAGATTAAGGTCAAGTTGGGGGGTTCATATGGGAAAATGAGTTCCAACCACCTTGATTGTTATCATTTATTTATGAAGTTTCATACTCAATGGGACCTCATACAGTGGTGCAAACCACTTGTCTTCAGAAAATAAACCCATAGACCAAATCTCTATATGCTTTGATATCAATTTCAGATAAGCACTTGGGATGGAAAGCCTATTTATTAATGCAGCCCAGAAGCTCTCTCTTTCTCACTTCCTCACATGGAAGTTTGAGTGATCCTTATATGACCCCTTGTCCCATCACAGAAATAGCATTTAGGAGTTGGGCCCTTCTTGGCTTGTATTGCAAAGACACCAAGAATCATGAATGTAATTGCTAGGATAATGCTACAAAAATGAGGGGTTCTCTTATTTGCTACCTCCAATGAGCATAGCTACTATTTTACAATGAAATTAAAGGCACTTCTTTGTGGTACATACATAATCAAAAGCTTTAATTGCTATTGCAGTGAGAGTGCTGGATGGTCCACCTAAACTTATAGTAGCTTGGATGATTCAGTAATACACTTCTATTTTTCATTGGATCACCCAAACATTCCCATCGACCATTGTTCCATTACTTGGTGATTTTATTGACTGGAAGGGAAATCAGGCACCCATTTTGGGCAACCAAAAATCTTGATGTCGGCTTAAGTGATGGGAATTTGTATTTCCATCTAATGACTTCATGCAAACATAATCATAATAACAATTATTGTCTATAGGAAACCATTTCTTTCCTTCATTCTTTCCTATTTTATTTTCATTCTTCCGTAATCAGTTTTGCTTCCTGTTGTTATTTTCTCCTGTTATATTTTTGGTGTTGAAGAGAGAATATAGGATAGCATGGGTTTATAATCTATATTAGATACATGCTTTATAATTAGGGATGGATGACCATTTTTTTAACCTTGACCGTATATCTCTTTTTTTAACCTTAATAATTATCTCTCTTGCTTTCTCAATAGTAACTTGTGAATTCAGAATTTTTCCAAATTGAATATCCAGTATCCCTTTGGCTCTGGTTCGTATATATATATATATATATATATATATATATATATATATATATATATATATATATATATATATATATATATATATAGCATATCAAGTGAGAGTACTTTATTTATGTGAGAGTGGGAGGAGCAAATCATAGCCATTAGATTCAACCATGAATGGTCAAGAACTTAAAAAAATCACATAACTTTTTTTATTTTAATCTTAACCATTTAGGATTGAATCTAATGGCTATGATTTATTACTCCCACTTACATAAATAAAACATTCTCACTTGATATGCTCTCATTCAGGGAGTATATATCCCTTTGGCTCAAAAACTTATGAACAGATATTTTATAAAATATCAAGCGACTTAGCTCTTACCAATTGTTATTGTTCTGTTGGCTAAGTTGTCAAATCATATAAGAATGAACTTTTCCTCCCTCACAATTCAACCCCAACACAAGGCAAAATTCTAAAAATCATGTATAAACTCTTTTCATCATAAGAAATATAAGAAAGGAAGCCAATATTTGTACCCATTTATTTTACAGATATATTTATTAAGTATTTTATTAATTATTAATTATTAATTATTTTTAATAAAGTTTAAATATTTATTATGAATTAATATTTAATGAATAAAAAACAACTCATACAAAATATAATATTAACATCTTGTAAGGTTTCACATGATAATTACGATTAGGTTGTGTTTATCTTCATTATCAAAAAATGCGACTACGGTCACCATCTCCAAAGGTTTTAAATATTGTGTTTAATATTATGGATCAACTTATCATCGTTTTACAATTAAAGGGATCAAATGTTGATTCACTCTTTAAATATATATATTTTTTCTGGTATATATATATATATTATATATTATAAATCCAGGACCATTTATTAAAAGGAGGCCTTTAATGTCATTTTCAAAATAATAATTTGAAAAAGGAAGTATGAACATGAACATAAAAAATAAAACAGGGGAAAAAGGAAGGATAAAAGAAATATTTGGGCAAAGGCATGACAGACAGGTGCAAGTCCTCAGAACTGTATAGTGATTTGGACCCCTCTTGATTTTGGGGACAAAATACCATTGAAATTATTGAATGATTAAAAAAAAAAAAAAAAAACCTTTGCTTTACCTTTGCTTTGACCACTCTTTCTCTCTCTGTGTCTATTAGTCTACCACAGGCACAGTGTATGTAATTTTATTTTGTGACTCTCTCTCTCTCTTTAAGCTACCATACACACCATCACCATAACAGGAAGGAGCTCCCTATCTACACTGCTTCTCTCTCTCCTTTTGCTAAAACAACACAGCTGAGTTCTGAACTGATCCTTCAAATTAGGTATTCTTTTGGGTTCATCTTACTTTCCCTTTTACCCTTCTCCATTTCTTTGCCCCTTAGCCCTCCAAAGTTTAACTTTTTCGCATCTGGGTTTCTCTCTTCTTTCGGATCTGCTTCAGATTCAACTCAAAACCATTCTTCCGTCATCAAGATCGATTTTTTATTCAATTCACTCACGATCACTTTCATGTACCTTGTTATGATAATTTTGACATTCCCCAAATACCCATTGTGTCTCTCCAAAACTTGCATTTTTTCGCTTCGCTGGCGAATTTGACTCATACCCTTATAGTTTTTCTGTGAAATTTACTTTTTTTTTGTTGAATTTTTTATTTTTCTTTTTACAAATACTGATTCTTATGTGACTGGTTACCCTTCAGTGTTGAGCTTTACTAATTTGATCATGGTCTGCATGCAGCTCCACATCCCTCAAGTTTTTAGGGATACAGGTTACTTTTTTTACTAACTGGGTCTTAGGTTCTGTCACTGTTTTTGTTCATGAATAATATAGCACGTGGATTCACTCTAAAGGTAGTTGGTAGGAACTGTTTCACTAATTAATGGATCTATTTGTCTCTTGTTGACTGTGAGCTAATTGTTTGATAATTTTATGGATGTTCAAATCTTTCTTCTTTAATAGATTGGTAGATGACTCTTCATCCTCATATTCTGTTAAACCAAGCATGTTATTTATGCTGTAGTGAAATGGCTGACAACTTCTTTTGTAATATTGATGCCTTTGATAGGTTGTTTCTTATTTTTGAAGTCATAATAAATGGATGCTCAGCCATGGATTTGGTCAATCTGATCTCATTTGAAACTCTTTAGTATTTCTGATGGACTCGAAAACTAGTGCTAGAGCTCTCCCAAAACATAAGAAGACGGATGGGATCGAAACCCTTGAGGCAAAAGACATCAGGCCTTCTTCACAACCGGTTCCGAAGGCAGGCAAACCTGAGATGGCCGCTCCTGAAGATATATCAAAGCAGAATACTGTCGAAATTCCTGAAAGCAAGAAGTTAGGAATTTCAGCCCAAAAGGGGTCTGCTGGTTCCTCGAGTATTAAATGTGGTTCTGGTGCTTCCTCATCGATCCTCGAGAAAGCATCTGGAGAAGTGGATCATGCTGTAAATGAGAACATGGGCTCACAGGAAAGCTCTATTGATCAAGAGAAAAAGACATCGGAATATGGAAGTGTGAAGAACAGTTCTGTTTCTGCTAAAGTTAGTGATGGGACCAGCAGTATTGCAAAGACAAGTGGAAGTGCCAAGATCAGTGATCGAGCTGATTTTGTTGAGAGTGGTAAGAGCAGTATTTGCAGAGGAAGTACAAGCAGTGATGTGAGTGATGAGAGTACCTGTAGTAGCTTTAGTAGCAGCGTAAACAAGCCTCATAAGGCAAATGACTTGAGATGGGAAGCTATCCAAGCTGTTCGAACAAGAGATGGAGCATTGGGTTTAGGTCACTTTAGACTGCTGAAGAGGTTGGGTTGTGGGGATATCGGCAGTGTATACCTCTCTGAGTTGAGTGGTACTAAATGTTACTTCGCAATGAAGGTGATGGACAAAGGGTCCCTAGCAAGTCGTAAAAAGCTACTTCGTGCTCAGACAGAAAGAGAAATTCTACAGTCACTTGACCACCCCTTTCTCCCAACTTTGTATACCCATTTTGAGACAGAGAAATTCTCATGCTTGGTAATGGAATTTTGCCCTGGTGGAGACCTCCATACACTTAGGCAGAAGCAGCCAGGGAAGCATTTTCCTGAGCAGGCAGTAAAGTATGTTTAAGCTAAAACTCAATTTTGGTTCATTCATGCTGGTTATAATACATATTGTATTTCTCTTTTTGATTTTCCTTCATTGCTCATATAAGTTTTAGTTGCCCCTCCGTTGATTTACATCACTTCCAACTTAATTCTCTGCCACATGAAAGTAATTGATTCTACAATGTTCATCTTCAAAGTTTCATACATTGTTTTTTCTGCTTGCATGAACTATGCAATCTGCTGAAAAAGATTTATGACTCAAAATAGAATATCTAAACGAAAAACATAAGTTACAGTATACCTTGCATATCCTATACTCCTATTTGAAAAAAGCTATGTTCATGCATCACTTGATGATAGTCTTCAATTTATAGATGTTTGAGAAGTGAGAACATGCTTATCTGGCTTTCAAATGTATGAAAACTTTTTCAATCCATAAGAATTAATTTATCATGTTATTCAATTGGGAAAGAAGGTTATCACAGATTCATGGACAATGTGTTACTATGCTTGTGATAACTGACCCCAATTTCATATACAATGCTTTAGTGGCTTGTTATAGTCTACAAGGAAGAAAACCAGGTTTAAGTCTTTTAAGGATATTGTAATTAAAATCCCAGCATTTTTTCTTTATAAAAAAAATTCCTTGAGTTCTAGTGTTGACAGTTGCAGTGGAGCAACCGTAGTCGTCCTTTTATGCGTACCCTTAGTCACTCATAGCCTTGCTGATCTAATTGCTGCGTCTTATTGAAAGAACTAAATTCTAATGCTTAGATTACTTTGTGCAAATCTTGGTTACAATTATACTGGCATCTAAAATTAATTACTTAATAATATGTAATGAACATTGACTTTTGAGCCTGGGATCCTCCTGTGCTTTTTATGCATGAAGAGTACAGGTGGTGGTCATGATATGAGTTTCTTTTACCTGTGTGTTTGCATTTGTGCGTGTTTAACCATTCATCTGTTTATCATGCCTCTGGTTGCTTTATGTTAGTCCTATAAGAAGTGAAATAATGTATCATCTGTCAAATGTTTTTTCAAGGTTGATGACCACCGTTTCTTCCAAATGTGTAAACAAATACATAACCTCAATACAATAAAAGAGAATCTTCAAAAGCTTGTTTTTAGAAAATTATGTGGAAATCTTAATTGTCATTAATATTTAAACAGCTCGAGAGCAGCTGTTTTATTTCCTTTAATGATATAATTTACTCAGTGATGATGACTTTTGGTCATGCTCAGATTCCTTAAACTCTTTGATTTCTGATAAATTCTGTCAGCTGGAAATGAGATGTACATGTATCCCTTGAGCCTAGTCATTATTTCCTTTCTTGTTTTTCATTTTTGGGGATTTTGCCTAATATTGCCATGATGTTAATTTGATTTGATGGTAACAACTGCTAATTTACTCGTAACTTGCAGATTTTATGTGGCAGAGGTCCTACTGGCGTTGGAGTACCTCCACATGCTTGGAATTGTCTATCGTGACCTTAAGCCAGAAAATGTCCTTGTTAGGGATGATGGTCATATTATGCTCTCTGACTTTGACCTTTCCCTCCGTTGTGCTGTTAGTCCAACCCTGGTTAAAGGTTCAATCACAGATTCTGAGCCTCTAAGAAAGAATCCTGTTTACTGTGTCCAGCCTGCATGTATTGAGCCACCTTCCTGCATCCAGCCATCCTGTGTTGCTCCTACTACATGCTTTTCGCCCCGCCTCTTCTCTAGCAAGTCAAAGAAGGACCGGAAGCCCAAAACTGAAATTGGCAACCAAGTGACTCCGTTACCTGAGCTCATTGCTGAGCCTACTGATGCTCGGTCTATGTCATTTGTTGGAACCCACGAGTACCTGGCACCTGAGATTATTAAGGGTGAAGGTCATGGGAGTGCAGTTGATTGGTGGACTTTTGGAATCTTTCTATATGAGCTGTTGTTTGGTAAGACTCCTTTTAAGGGATCTGGGAACCGAGCAACATTGTTTAACGTTGTAGGTCAGCCCCTGCGATTTCCAGAAGCACCTGTTGTCAGTTTTGCAGCAAGGGATCTTATAAGAGGGTTGCTTGTAAAGGAACCTCAGCACAGATTGGCATATAAAAGAGGTGCTACTGAGATTAAGCAGCATCCCTTTTTTGAAGGTGTGAATTGGGCATTGATCCGTTGTGCTACCCCACCTGAGATCCCTAAGCCTGTAGAGTTTGACAAGGTACCTTCCCCAGCCTCTTCAGCTGGTGAAAAGGTTGTGAACCATATGTCAATAGCTAATCAGAAAGGTTCTGATAATTATCTGGAGTTTGATTTCTTCTAGAGATAGATAATAGTATTGATTGCAAATGGTTTCTGTTAGGGGGGAAGGAACTTTTTCAATGTTTCAGGAACAGATGATGAGGAATTGTATGTTTGTTTTTGTTGGCTATTTGCAGTTTCAAATTTGTATGGCATAATTAATGCATGGCTTCTCTGTCATCATCTCAAAGGCATAAAAGAACATTTCTCCAATGCATTGGGAATTTGAGCTGGCTAATGGTGGTGATGATGCTCTAAAGGACTCAGTGGTAAGAATGAAATTTTGGAAACTGAGGCACATGGGCATCCAGCAAAGTACAGTGCTGTGTTGACTTGAAAATCATCAGATTTGATTTTTTTTCTTTTTCTTTGAAGACATGAGTGTCATGTCATGAATAAAAGACACAATTACCTATAGTCTTTCTTTCGTAACATGGCATTGTCATGCTCTTAAAAAAGAGTATCTAATTCCAAAATCAACTAAATTGCAAAAATGGTTAGTTTTTGTTTTTTGTTTTATCATGGCAAAATGGTTAGTAAGATTTCTCTTTTCATGTGCACGAGCTGCATTTGAGTGGTAGGCCTGGCCTCTACAAAGAGACAAGTAAATGGTTGTTGCACATGCTTCCTCCAAGAGACTACTGTAATGCAAGAAGGCATTGCTGCCTTGAATCAGTTTAAGAATAATGTCATCGATACACACATATGTGGGCCTATATGTGTGTATAATGTAATGAGAGCACTATTGAATTGTGAAAGATGAAAGGAGTTAATATTTGCCACAATTTCATATGGATGGATAAGATTAGATGTCACTGGCTATGTTTAGAAGGATGTCAAAGGAGGGACTGACCGGAAATGGAATGATAAAACTTGATCAAAGTATGTTTGATAATTATTCAAAAGAAGGAAGTGGAATGGTTAGGGGGAGCTTAAAATTTATGTCCCTCTAAATTGTGGGTAAGAAGGGAATGAGATGAATTTTTCTAATTAAATTTATTAAACAACCAAATAATGGAGCACATATTCTATTCCGTTTCATTCTATTATGAGTCATTTTCTTTTATCCTCTTTGAAACTCCCAACTCTAAATGTTCATGATCTCTTAAAAAAAATTAATTGAAAATAAATTCTAATTTAACAACATTTAGACAGCTGGATGCTTTTATTTTATTTAAATATTTAAAATTTGCTATCTTTTTTGTCTAAGGGGAGGCTCATAATAGGCCTTATAAAGGGGAAGCAGGAGAGGAGAGAAGAGAATGAGAAGAGGGTGGAGTGTATTGCGGGAGTTTGAACCTGCGTACTCACAATTCGTGTTCTGTGGCTTATAATTCCTTATTTTCTAGTTTTTTTTAAAATAATTATCTATATAAGGACTAATTATAAGTTAAAACATATCTGTTTTATTGATAAAAATTGAGCTTTATATCGAATTTAATTTCCAATAGATCAATGTAGTGTGTTAAGTATTAAAATAAGAAAAAAGAAAAAGAAAAAGAAAAAGAAATAAAGCCAAGTGATGTTGAAATGTAACACAGTTATTGATATATCCTTGATCCAGTTAAAATAGAAAAGATGTTTCAAGTTACATCAGGTTCTCGTTATTCAGTTTTAACAGTGAATAGGGAAATTAAAAAGATATAAAGAATACAAATTCTTAGTCAATTTCAAATAAATATTTTGTTAATATCATTTTGTACTCTACAATTTAGACATTCAACCAACTGTAACATATTACTAATGAATAACATATCATCAATTGACTACACATGGTGAAGAATGTATTTGCATAACATTTAACAAAGTTACACTTTGACCATATATAGCTTCACTTTTTATGACTTTGCAAGAATTATTTCACTCGGTTGGTCTTGTATCCGTTTATGTTTACTGCCTTTTATGGTCAATTTGATCAGATTGACCTGTATACCAAGTTTTAAGATAGTATGAAAATGATTAAAATTAAACTTTTATTGATTTAAAATGGCCAAACTTCACATAGAACAGTTTTAAATATAGAGTATTTAAATCGATAATACACTTGTCCAATACAGGTTCATATAGTTATGACTAAGGTGACCAGCATATTCTCTACTCATAGGCATATTCCCAGTCCAAGTCTAACTTAATCAAAAAAATAAAAAAATGACTTCTTGTTATACATATTCAATCATTGATTAAATTTTGGGTCTAAATAACCATATAGGACTAACAGGATCATCTTTGTGTGAAACCCTGGAACTGTTGCTATCACCGGAGTGTGATCAGGAGGGATATACCATATATTTTGTTCTTTTTATGTGAATGTGCTAAGTTAATTTCAAAATATTTTTTCTTGTGTCATGCAACTTACCTTGGTTCTTGCTTAGAATAGTAAACAACAAGATCATTTACTCATTTACTTACTTGTAGATTGGCAGGGTTTTTGAACTTTTGAAGCAGCATACTCCGGGTCAACTAAATGTTAACATACTCCGGGTTTACGTGACTCCTTGGAGTTTTTCCAACTGCCATTAAACATTAAAAAAATAAAAATAAAATACAATCAAGCTTATAAAGTCGAGTTCAGATCCTCTGCATTACCTGGAAAAAATGGAGAGTCCAGTCCCAGCGATCCGGACCGTACACGTGGCGAGAGTAAGAATCAATGGTCCAGATTTTAAATTACTTTATGCTATTTTGAAAAATAAATTAGAAAGATGAAAAATTTGTTCCTTCTTCCCCAAACTCTTCGTTCTCCATCCAAACCCCTGTGGCCGCCACTCCGTGCAGACTAGACCATCCGCACCACTCTCGCCACGTGTACGGTCCGGATAGTAGGATCTGCACTCGCCAAATTAGTAGCTTTATTAATTAAGTTGAAACAACCATTTTGTTCAGCCATTGACTTCAGTACTTTTATCAATTAAAGTGGTGGCAAGTAGAAACCATGCCATTCACCCCTTGACTTGCACCAAAAAAATTAAACACTGCAAGTTAGAGGAAATTTTGTATGATGTACATTGTATGAAAGGAGTTCTATTTTGATTTTGTCATGTGTGGTTCTATTTTGACATTTATTTAAATGATCTCATTCTTTAATGGCTTTTATTGTTCACAAAACTTCTTTTTAGTTTTTTTTTTCTTTTTCAAATGACTTTTTTTTTTCAAATTTATTTAATCAAAAGTTTTAAATTTATTATTTATTATTTAAAATTATACAAAAGTTTTAAATTTATTATTTATTATTTAAAATTATTTTTAATGTATATATATATATATATTCCCTCTTTAATACTAGCATGGCCGGGAAAGATTTGCTAGTAAACCAATAAAACTCTTATATTACTCGTTTAGATTAGAGATTACAAGTAACTTATCTTAGAGTGAAGATATGATCATCTAACATAGGAACAGAGAGGCAGCAGAAAGACAAAATGGGTACCAAATAAGAACATGAGACATACAAGGAGTTGGAATGATCCTAAATTCAGGGAAAAAGTGTATGAGAAAGCGAGTGGTAGAGGGTCACAGCATGTTTCAAAGCCCATAAAAGCGCTTTTCTCCAGCGTGGCCCACTGCCACATGAACAATATAATATCTTTCTCCTTGTGGTTGTGAAATACCAAAAGAGAGCACACTGCTCTCGTTTGCATGTTTGGAATTGAGGTGGGAAAGGCTAGAAACACTTTTGGAACTCATAAGCTACAATGAACAGCTTCATGTTGGAAATGCTTTTGGAAAATTCTAACTCAGTTCCAAACATGCAAGTAGTCTTCTATTAATATTGTATCAAACGGTGGAAGATTCAGGTGATGGCAATTTTTTAAAATAATAATAATAATAATAATAATAATAATAATAATAATAATTATTATTATTATTATTATTATTATTATTATTATTATTATTATTATACATGTGAAGATAAAAATAGAGAACTATTAGGAATTTAAAGGATTTATATAATAAGTGAGGACGAGAATTCGAGAGATGAAAAGATTGAATGACTGAATTTGTTCGAAAATATAGAAAAGAAATAACAGTAGGTTCAAATATATAAAAATTTAGGGGATAAAATATAAATACTCACAATATTTACTTGGAATTGACCAAAGTCAGGGGTACACTTGCACATCCTCATTAATATATAGATCTACCATTATGTCCAAAGGTACCTTGAGATTGTTGTCAAACAACTTCGGGTCTTTATCCTAAACTGCCAAACCTTAAGGCATGTTTGCGAGTTTGGAGGGGAAGGAAAAGGGAGAGAGGGGAGGAGAAGGAGAGTATATCCCTTTTTTGTTTAGGAGTGAAATGAAAAAAATGGGTTGAGGAGGAGAATGAATAATTAATTAAAATACTCCAAAACTTTTTCTTCCAATTAATAGAACTCACAAACAAGAGGGAGAGAAAATTAACATCTCATTTCCTTCATTTCCCCTCTAAAAAATAACTCACAAACATAACCAAAGACATTAGATTCACGAGTCTTTTTTACTTATATAAATATGGTGATGGCTAACACGAGGGAGCTATTAAATCCCTAAAAAATGAGGGAGTTTAAATGACTGGCCAGGACAGGTAAACATGGGGTTCTTAACATTATTTTAAAATGTTAATGGCAGTGTTTTATAAATATGATTTTGCAATACAACCCTTCTTTTAGAATTGCTACATACATCCAGCACAAAGAAAGAAAACACAAGAATGCCGCCATTGTTCACTCCATTCCTTTCACTGCCTCCACAATGGGAAGGCCATCCTCCATGATTGAAATCCCCCCCCCCCCCAACGACACCATTTTCACTCAGAAAATGCTCATTGCACCCTCGATTCAGATCTCTCCAACGAAAACCGCCACCCCGGTGCCGCAGCTCGAGCAATGACTCATAAGACCGAAATCGTAATCGATACAACAAACACCGTCGCTATAGACCTAGCTATGACTCATACGACTGAAATCGTGATCGCCACATGGACTGCCATTGTTCACTTCGTTCCTTTCACTGCCTCCACAATGGGAAGGCCATCCTCCATGATTGAAAATCCCCCCCCCCCGAACGACACCATTCTCACTCAGAAAATGCTCTCTGCACCCTCAATTCAGATCTCTCCGATGACAACCGCCACCCCGGCACCGCAGCTCGAGCGATGACTCATAAGACCGAAATCGTAACTGATACAACAAACATCGCCGCTGTAGCCCTAGTTATGACTCATACAACCGAAATCGTGATCGCCACATGGATCACCATTGTTTACTCCGTTCCTTTCATTGCCTCCACAATGGGAAGGCCATATATGTGATTGACTAGCGATCGGAGAAAAACAAAAAAGAATTGACTAGGTTTATCATGTAAGCATAATAAAGACGAAACTTCAGCAGCTTGAGATTGCATTTAGAGTAATGCTAAATGAAACATATATGTGTGCATAAACAAAAGAGTACCCACAAACGTTTATTTTGTAAAAAATAATAATAAAGTGATAAGATAGATAAATTTAAAAATAAGAAAGTGATAAGAAGGGAAGAGCTAGAAAAAAGTCTAAGGACCCATTTTAGTTCCTGGCAATTTTTGAGATACCACTTTTCATCCCTGAGAAAAAAGAAATCACCAAATAGTCCTTAAGAATGACAAAAGAAAGACACTTTAGTCTCTCTTTGTTCCCATCCTGAACACATCGTTAGAGTGTTCATGTGTACGTACTATTAGTGTACTCAGGTGTCCTGTAAACTTATTCATTTGATCTGTGTTGGTGCATCTAGTGTAGTATGTATGGTACATGTGGCCTGTTGCTTGCAGGGATGGCAATTTGGACCCTAGCCAATGGGTACCCGCAAAAAATACCCACAACGGGTAGGGTAATTACCCGCTCTATGTGTATGGGCTCGGATATAGGTAATTACCCGCAAACAAGAGATGGTATAGATGCGGATACGAGTTCTCTAGTACCCACCCCGCCCTGCACCCGCATACATATATATATATATATATATATGTAATAATTATATATCAATTTTTAAGAATAAAAATAATGTAAAAGTTCTAAACCTAGGGATCATTAGTGTTTCTCCCTTTCTGGACTTACAAGTTCATGAATTTATTGTTTTGGATGTTTATTGTGATATTTACTCGTTTTGGATGTTTAAGATGTTTTTATTTAGTTTAATACTTTGGTTTGTAATGTTTCATGAGTAGATTTGAAAGATCTTTGAAGATTTTCAATTGAGTACTTAGGTACCTAGAGGGTATAGGTAAGGGTACTAAAGTTGGTACCCACGCGGGTATGGGTCCGGGTATGGGTAAGTTTTTCAAATGCGGGTATGATGGTGACGGGTACTACAGTACCTTATCCAGACCCTACCCATTGTCATCCCTAGTTGCTTGTAACGTGTATGGACTAATTAGGCTGACGATAAAAATTGTCGTGGACTAAATTGGGTTACTTAAATAATAGTTGACAACTTTATTGGGTCAATGCATAATTGTTTTCATGGTTTTTGTTGCATGCGGGACTGTTGTCTGGGCACCTGGACATAACAATTTTTTTAGTGAATACACATAAGCACTTTAACGATGTGTTTAGGATGTGAAGACAAATAGAGGGACTAAAGTGTCCCTCTTTTATCATTCTCGGATATTATTTGATGAGTTTTTTTTTTAATTTTTTATGGACAAAAGATGGTATCTCAAAAATTGTTAGGAACTTAAACGAGTCTTTAATAAAAAAATAAAAAAATAAAAGGATCGGGATAATAGTGTTTCTTTCCTATCCCCCCGGGCACACATTTCCTCGCGTTTAAGGTAAGCAGCAAATTAAAATAAAATAAAAAATAAAATAAGAAAGAAATAAAAAAAAGAAGAGATAAGTCGTAATCTAGGTGAGATGATGAATGAATTTAATTGATATATAATGTTAATATAATTTTTTACATTGTTTGTCTTATATTTTAAGAGTTTAATTGTTATATACTGTCAGTGTAAAGTTTTTTATACTATCAATCAATCATAAATGATGACATGTATAATTTTTAAGTTGGTTAGGATAAGACTTAAAGATTTTCAATGATGTAGCAATTTACGATTGATCAACTGTGTAAAAAACCTTTACACCAATAGTATATAGCAATTAAACTTATATTTTAATTATTTCAAAAGTCACTTATAAATTGACGTTGAAAATATTGTGTTCAATCGAATTATGATGTCGAGAGACTATAAGATGGAATTCTCTGCAATTCAATTACTCCCCCACCGCCAAAGCCGCTGGATGAAGGTGGGAGTTTGCTGCCTCTTTCAAAGATGGATTTAATCACTCAGAATCAGGGATGGCAACGGGGCGGGATGGACACGGGTAACACTCCCTCCGCTCCCGTACTCATAGGATGAAAGTCGTACCCATCCCCGCCCGTTATCCGTGTGGGTATCTAGTGGGTTTCGTGGATATCCACGAGTTTATGGGTATCCGTGGATTATTTTTTCCAGAAAAAATATATGCTCTTTTTGCTTGAAAAATTGCTAAAATATACGTAATTCAATTTAAAATAATCATGTTCATACAAATAGATGTTACGAAAGTACCAAAGCATTATTGAATCACAAAAGTTACTAACAAAAATAATCAAATACGTTTGTTTTCTCCAAAAATAAAAGTTACAAAAGCTAGGATCCACTTGAAACACCCTTGGATTATGTTTTCTTCTAATATCAAAGCTACAAAATCTAGGATCCACTTGAAACAAATTTGGATTTCGAGAAATTAGGTTTAGAAATTAGTACATATATATAATAAAGGGAATTATAGTAATTTAAATAACGGGTGTGGGTATTTGCAGGCACGGATAGTGTGATACCCACCCCCGCCCCATTTATAAACTGGTATTAAAATTACCTGTTTATTTTACCCGTGGATACCCGTTTAACTACTCGCCCCGTGCCGGTTGTGGATTTTATCCGTGGGTATCCATAGATACTGATAAAATTGACATCCCTACTCAGAACATGAAAGAGGGAACCGCTTCCTCCCAAAGTGCTACGTAGATGATCTGCTGTTTGAGGAGTTATGCATTCCTTCGAATGATGCCTTAGTGATCAAACATAATATTGAAATAGTTACGATAAAATATCGAATCTGTAACATTAAAAAAATATGGGATTTAATATGTATAAAAAAAATTAATAATTAAGATCGCACATGACTAATAATTAAATGATCAATTTATCAAATAATAATAATAATAATAATAATAATAAAAGGATCAAAGTACAATTAAACTTATAATATATTTTAAATTGTTATTGTGCATCAACAACCAAACAACAACAAAAAGTTGTGTAATAATAACTCAACTATTTGGATTTTGGACTGTATTATTTTGTTTATACTATCTCTCGATTTGCATCAACCGCTTTCTTAAAAGGCTATGAGATTGCGTATTGTTTACTAACGAGAAATTTAAAATTCAAATTCAAGTTATATTATTATCATAAGCATAATGCTAACTATATGAGACAACTCTTGTTGGCAGAGCACGCCTACATATTGTTAAATGCTAGTTGCCACACTACTTTGCCATGACTAATTCATGCTATCATGTCTTGAAATTGATTGAAAATCTCAGAATTAATAAAGCCTCAAATAATAAATATAAATATACAAACTATACGTATTTCATAAACACCTTAAATTAATCACTAGACACCGTACACGACTTTGAAATTTCGTACCTTTCCTCTGCATTAACATAAAGTAAATAGTTTAGGTTACGATAATCAATATAAACCAATAAAAAAATATTAATGAGAAAAGCGAACTATTTATAAAATAAGATCTAGTTGTCCTGCCAGTATAGCTCAAGTGATAGAGTTCAGGGACATTTGGTCAATGACATTGCGGGTTCGTGTGGTACCTCCAATTTCCCCCGTCCTTTATAAGGCCTAAGTGCCTCCTAGTTAACTAGTGTTATAAGGACACTTTTTTGTGGAATGCTATAACAACAGTGAATAAGTAATATTTACTATCTTATCATTACTTTTAAAAAATACTTTTTTTAAATCTTAATATGTTAAATGTTTTTTATTAAATTGTTTTTGATATTTTTTTTTGTCATACTTGATCATAACATATTTGATATAATATTACATTAGCTTTAGAGATTTTATTATTGTGCATTTTTTTTTTATGAGCTTATTATTGTACATCTGGATATAGTAATTCTAATTATTGTTCAATAATTAAGATAAGAACCACTTCTTGTTCGTCATGCTCCTCTGCCCTGATTATAGTTTCTTTTGTTAATTATTATTTTAGGATAATAAATTATATAAATAATAGTGTAAAAGAATTAATACTATCTTATTATAATTTACATCTAGGTTATGCTAACGAATGTCCTTAGGATGGTGTTTAAGAAGGAAAAAAAACTCATTGAAAAACTAAGTTGATCACATTGTTGTAAAGTATAAAATGCATCAAGTTCCAACGAAAACTTTTTTCTTGTAACTCCTTAATTATGAGCATCTCCAATGATAAAACTTAATTTGAGTTCTTAAGTCTCTTTTAGTGGGCCCTACAATGTAACATAGGATTTAAAAACCTCCACTAGTTTTTAATCCAACGGTAGAACTCAACTTGGGTTCTTAACATTTTTTTCTCTCATCTTTTGGTTGGTTTTGCGGGAAGAAATGTTTTTTAATCATAAGAACCGGGTTCTTATGGAAGAACAGTTTTTATTGAAGAACTCAACTCCTCCCTCTCCAATGATAATTCTATATAAGAATCGTTCTTAACTCGATCTAAAAACTCATCCTAAGAACTTGCATTGGATATGCTCTAATTTCTTTAAGACACTAGTTAACATTCTTCTTGACATATTAAAAAAATATTTTTTGAGGAAAATACGGATTTGACATCATATTATATATAGTATATTTCTTATGGTCCTTCTCCCTTCAAGACCAAAATAAAAGTCAATGCTCATGTTCAACCTCTGAATTTCATTGTCCTTCCTCAAAATTTGTCCCCTTAAGTCTATAAAGCTACATTAAAAATTCAACACAAATGCATAGCTGGTTCCTCTCTCATTCTCAGCTGCCTATAATAAATGTATAGAACACAGTTTCTCTTTCCCTTACACCTTCAACACCTACCTTACTTATAATAAGGAAATCTCTTCTAGTATACTACCAAATATTCCTGCCCTTAAATTAAAACAATAATATATCTATGTCTGCAACAACAATAAGTGAGACCTTGCAGTGGTTGCACCATTCAGATGAACCTGTGTCCATGGACAACAACCACTACGGGTATGGCAACAGCAGCAGCAGCGTGAGTGAGATAGAGGAAGAAGAGAACTCGTCAGAGTTGTACTTGGACGAGACCCACCACCATGATGGTCCTATGGCAACCATTAGAGAAGAGAACGAAGGGGAAGACACTGTTTATGTAGCTGTTGGTAAGAGCGACACAAGCATGGAAGCCTTGTCATGGACCCTTAAGAACTTGGCTACTCAAGCTACCACGGTGTATCTCATACATGTATTCCCTGAGATCAAGCACGTTCCAAATCCATGTAAGTAATAATTATGTTCCAATTTTTCCATCACTTTTTCTTTTTTATTTTTTTATTTTTATTATTATTATTATAAGTTTTTCCTTCTATGGCTCTTTCTTTTCTTGCTTCATGACTAGTACTATGAAGGTTGATGGGTGCAACTTGTTCACACACACACCCTGGGCCTACCTGCGACTGTGAGGTTGAGATCTTAACCCCCAAGTTATCAAGACCATAAAAATATATGATCCTTATTGCCTCCTCTAATCTAAGTATTGTAGGATATCATAGAAAGTTTGATTTGAAAAAAAATTGTTTGTTTCTATTACCAAGTTTCTTTTTCTTTCTTTTTTGCTCCTTCAGCATTTGGCTTTCTTCAATTTAACCTGTGGATCAATTTCAAGGGATTAAAATTAGAGCCTTGCTATCGAGTGCCCTAAGTATATTGGTTAAGGAATTCATGAAAGGCAAATTTGTATTGAAAAATTAAGTATCACACTCTTCGAAATGCTAAATACACAATTTTCCATATAAATTTTCCTTTATTGGTTCCTTAAACAATGCCTTAAGGATATTTGTTAGCATTCTCCTTAAAATTATCCAAAAGTCAACAAATTTGACTTCTTCTCGACATAGACACAGATGGGGCCAAACCTAGTAAATGATTAAAGTGATAAAATGTGAATTTCAAAGACAAAAAGTCAAAACCAAGATTCTTCAAATCAATATTTTTCCTTTCTAAATGCAAATGCTAATTTAGTAATTTCCTCAAGTTGGTGTTCAAATGCAATTTCTAATTAACCAATCCCTGCATATATATATGTATTCTGTTTGTGTGTGAATGTGTACTGATGATGACAGTGGGAACGGGAATGATTCCAAAGAGCCAAGTGAGTGGTGAGCAGGTGGAGAACTATATGGCCCAAGAAAGAGGCAAAAGGAGAGAGCTCCTTCAAAAGTTCCTCCAATCATGCTCTGCTTCCAAGGTAATTTATAATTCTACAACTGAAATGTAATTATGGAAGTGAAGCTTTTTCCATTTTCACTCAAAAGCAAAAGATGAAGTAACAAAAATATCAAACAGGTTAAGGTGGACACCATCCTGATTGAGAGTGACTTGGTTGCTAAAGCTATCCTTGACCTGATTCCCATTCTTCAAATTAGAAAACTAGTGGTGGGAGCCAACAAATCTCAATTAAGGTACAATGTCTTACTAATTTATCTAGGCACGAGTTTACTTTAGACCTATATCAATATAAACACTCTGATATTTGCACATTAATTTTGTTACATCATTCTTATATTACTTTCTTTTTGAATAGTAAAACAAGAAAATATACATTTCAGCACACTTTCTCTGCCTTTTCTTAAAAAGAATTTTGTTATTTGCACACAGCATAGTTAACATTATTTTTAAAGTTTTGAACCAATTACATTTTGGATGCACAGAAAATTAAGATCGAAGAAAGGGAATGGCATAGCTGATCAGATACTTCAGAATGCACCAGAAAGTTGCAAGGTGAGCATTGTATGTGAAGGAAAGGAAGTAAGTGAACATGTAACACAGTCTCCCTCTCCTCGTGCCATTGCTAATGATACTTCCATGTCCCAGAAAGAAGATCAGCACAATAATTCGGTTTCATGTATCTGTTTAACTTTTAAGCCCAAGTTTAAATAACCACTATGTGTGACCAGCACAGGGGATAGGTTCCTCAATGAGTATTGGTTCAAGAATTAGGACTTTGAGGGTAGATGAAAAATGAAGTGTTATACACCAGAAAGGAACAAGCTTTTTAGATATACAACATTACGGGTTAATTTATGATTTGGTAGGGCTGCTAATGTTTTTAACTTAAAAGGTAGTCCTTACTGTAAATATATATAAGGACCACAAAGAGGACCGTAAACTAAGGCTTTGGAAGCTATCCTTCCTTACTCATTTCTTTCCCCCTCCTTTCTCCTCAAATCCTTTCCCTCTCAATTCCCATAGAAACCTTTATTAAATTACCTTTTCAAAATGTGGTAGACTATTAGTACTCTCAAACAAATCTTTAAATGACCTTTTCTGGGGTAACCTTTTTGGCTACCTAAATCGCGAAATGGATTCCATACCATAAAATCCCTATGCAACGAAATGAAAATCATTTTTAATCCGTGTTAGGAAACGTAAAAAGAAGAGAAAAACTCGTGTATCGATTAAAGAGTGTAAAATGATATATAATAAGTAAAGTTGCCTAATAAGCCAACTAGGGTGGCTTATATACTAATCCCTGACCTTATCTTTCACTTGTACACAATTAATTGCTTGTAAGTGCAAGAGAACCGGTTGTCTTGTGCACCGTTTAAGTTGAAGCTGAAATCCATTATCGTTATGTTTAGTAGCTTATATAACACACAAAGTCCGTGATCCTCAGAAAATCAAAAGCATATGTAAAAATAATAATTTACAATGCATTGTTTCGTTAACATGGCAGTTGACCTGTTGTGCTTTCTTTGTTGCTTCCTAGCTATTTATTTCCCAATGGGTGGCACCCAAAATAGGTCCGAATCCGTTATGTTTTTGAGCTCCTTTTTTTGGACTGAGTCAAGGTCCAACATGGCGGACATTTTTTTTTCTTCTTTAAGTTTATAACCAACATGGTGGACATACACACTCACACGCATACTAAGACCATCTCCAACGGATGGTTCTTAGGGAGTTCTTATTCTTAAGAATATATTCTTATTTTTTACATCATTGGAGTGTTTCACTGTGGCAGCTAAGTTGAAGAACCGTTCTTCTACAAGAACTGATTCTTAACAATATATATGAATTAATTTTTTTAGTTGAAATAAAAATAAAATTAAATAATAGTATAAATAATAAGTGGGATCACATGTGAGACTCATTTAAGAACTCAAAATGAATTCTTCCATTGGAATGAAAAAAAGGTTGGGTTCTTATATCCCAAGTGACATCTTTGGGCCCACCATATAATAGATAAGAACCACATTTAGGTTCTTCCATTGTGGGTGCCCTAATATATATGGTCAATGACAAATAAAGTAAAAATATTCAAAAATATCAGATACTAACTAAAATGATTTATCAAACCTTTTTTTTTTTTTTGACAATTCAAACCTAATTTTATTATAGTTTTAAAATAATATATTAATATAAAGTGACAATTTAATATATAAAACAAAAAACATATTTGAAATTTAAAGTGTTGCTCTTCTTTCTTTATAAAACTTAGTGTTATTAATGATTGAATCAAAGCTAAAATTTGCAGCTATTTTTAAGAGAGAAACCCAAAGGTATATCTGATGAAAGAAACACCAGACTCAAAAGTGGGCAAAATATTACTTAGTACTCAAATGTGAAAGTTTTTTTTATATAAGCAAACAAGTATTATAATAAGCAAAGTATAAGAATACTCGAACCCATTACAACCAATGATCAATTACATAACCGTAAATTCTATAAAGAAACTACTTTCTGAAACAAGCTTGTAGGCAACAAATAGGATTATTACATCAATCTACGAAAGAAAAATATGCACCCGCACGGGTTTGAAGCTGAACACTAACTCGAAGTTCTGAACCTTACTAAATCAAAAAAACTTTGATAAAATTAACCTTCCCTTGCCTGAAAATGATCTCATTCATGTGAAACCACAATGACCAAATTATTGAGAACCAAAACAAATTCCAACACTTTTTTGGCACTCTTTTATGCAACAATCCAGCATGTTGGTTGAAAAGTGCCTTCATATCTAAAGGCAACACCACATCCACACCTATCCAGTTATACACATACATCCAAATGCAATGGGAAAACTTACAGAGAAATAACAGATAATCAAAGTCCTCAAGGATGTTATTACAAAAAGAACATCAAATACTATTGTCAGGTAAAGCTACTCCATGAGCCAGAAGTTTACCTTAGTAGGGATTCTATACATAATAACCTTCCAGCAAAAAACATTAACTTTCAAAGGTACACTATTGTTCCAAAAAGAGTTGAAGAAAACGGTTAGTATTAGAACATATGACATTATAAGTTGATTTAATAGAGTAAATTCATGATTTATCACTACTCCAAATCCATCCATCCATGGAATATTGCTTGCTAACCGTGTAATTTATTGATAGTTAGTTAAAATAAGTTTTGTTAGTTAGCTACAGTTATAACTAACCTAGCTTAGTTAGTTGGCTTTTCCTTTCAATAGCAAATGTATATAAATATAACTTTCTGTAATTAGTGAATCAGTTGAATGAATTCAGTTCAATCATTCACTCATTTCCCTGTGCAAACTCTCTCATTCTTGCTTTCCAAGTTTCGTTGATTGCTTCAGTTAGAAGCTTCTGTTTTGCATTCTTGCGGTTTCCTGTGATCAGATTGGATCACAGTGCAATTGTTTCCTTCATCTTCTTGCTTTTCTACATTGCTTAAGAACAAAGTTAGATAGTAATGAGGGAAAATTATTTGGGAGCCCACATTCCCACACAAATAGGTTCCTTCCCCAAGGTAAATGTGAAAGTGAGTGAATATCATGTACGCACAATCCTATCTAGTGCTAGCTCATCTTGCAATGATGTAAAAACGTGAAGAAGAGATTAGGAAGAACCAGATGCACGAAACAGAAGAAGAAGCAAAGTTGCAATAAGCCTTAACAATGTTGGGATGGAAACAAAGCCCATTTTGAGGAAGTTATTTAGTTATTTGAATTTTTTTAAAATTAATAAAACCTAATAATAATGTTCCATGAAACAAAATATTCGTTAATGTGTGGACTTTAATGTAATATATGTGGTATAAATTATTCCTCCAGATCTGAAACGCCGCACGAGATCCACTACCCAACAGTCGCGAACGCCGCCTGATACCACGAGCTTTGGTCTCTGTTCCACTCTTCGGTCTCTGATATTTGACCATCGTACGCACCATAGCTCTGTTCCACTCTTCGGAGCCTTGGCTTATGCAGGAGAAAACAGGCATGTTGGCATAGAAAGGCTTCGGGTCGGAGCTCCGTTTGGGGCTAAAGGTGAGGAGCTAGTGGGTTTGATGGAGATAGAAGGTCCCAAAAGTTGTGGGGGTGAGTTGGGTTTCTTGTGGTTAGAAGGTTCTAGAAATTTTGGGTAAAAGGTAAGGAATTGGTGAGTTTGATGGAGGAAGATATGTCAAGAACATTGGTGGTAAAATGAAAGAAAGAAAGAAATAAAGAAAGAGGGAATGGTGGGTTCAGATTCAGAGCCATTGTTTTTTGTTACATGTTATCTGCTGCTGAACGCTGCTGAGGGCTTGGACATGAGAGAGAAGGGTGCACTGTTTGTGTGTGAAAATCCTATGCAAAAAGAAAATATTCTTGGGTGATCGGTCGGGTACTATTATTGACGGACTGCACGATGCAAAACCGAACCCGCTTGCCTAATTCCATGTTAAACCTATTTTTTTAAATACGACAACCCGATAGGACCCCCTCGTTTCACAAAATTATCAATCGGTTTGTTCCGTTTCGGGCGGATCACGGGTTGATGATCATCCCTATCTGGGATCTCCCTCAGCCTCCCTCTCTCAGAAAAGGGTGAAAAAAAGGTAATTTGATGGCCAGAAATAGATCTACCAGAATGAGGCCATGAGAATTAACGGTGCAAACCCCTTGATGTTGATGCCGATTAGTCCAGGCGTCAGCATTCAACAACCACAACCATATTACACCAAAGCAAAAAAAGTCAAAATTATCATTAAAAAAAGTCAAAATAGACTAAAATTAGAAGTATGAAAAATTGCTTTCGCTTTTTGGAAAACGTTTGGTACCTGAGATTCCGAAGCTAATGTCAATGAGAGAGTGTTTCCACTTCCATTTTGACATTTCTTTCTCTTGAAAATCTTGGTATTTCAAGTTATGAATATTTTTTTTTTTTTTGGATAATCTTCAAGTTATGAATGTTAGCTAGAAATTATCAAGGAAGATAAATTATGGTTTTAACTTCGTTGGATTGGATGACTAATATTTAAGTGAAACATGTGTTATCAGGGAAAGTTTAGTTTGTATTTGGCATTTGGGTTTTGCAAGATATGTTGGAAGAATTATTTATTTATCATCCTTCATATCATTAATAATACTTTTTTAAAGCATCATGTACATGTTTTTTATAATGTAGAATGCTAACGAGTGCCCTTAGAACACCGGTTAAGAAATAAAAAAACAACATGTTTGTATGGGAAGTTGTGTATTTAATGTTTTGAGAAGTGTTACCTTTAATTTTCTCATAAAATATTAATTTCTAATATAAAGCTAGTATCATTATATGAATGATTTATAAACACAGATCAAAACTCTAAAAGCATGTTCAGACATTTATTGATGCAGCGAATCAAAAGATGATTGGAATTTTCGTAACCACACTCCTACAGTCTCCATTTCAAAAAATGATTATGAGGGTTTTTATAAAAGTGGTTTCAAACATCTTATTAGAGACACAACTTTCTATAATAGCAGTAAGTATCAAGGGTGTTCAAATACAGACCAATTCAAAGAAAAACCAAAAATCGAACTAAGCTAATTCCTATTGGATTTTTTTTACATTATTTTGTGAAAAATGATCGGATCAAATGGATTTTCGGATTCAATTTTTGAAACCAAATCACATCACGCCTATAAAATTTAATACTTATATTTATTCTAATTTTTACATTATTGCCTTTTATTTGTTGGTTTTTATTTTCCTAATAATATTTATAAGTTTGATGTGATGTAATTTTTTACTATTTTTAATGTTCTAAACATGAAATTGATATTTGTTAGTTCGTAATATTTAAATTTTTGGTATTTTGTATTTATGTTATATGTAGATGTTATTTAGACTTACTTTTTAGTTACTATGTCGGTAAAAATCGAATAATCAAATCCAACCAAACCATTTTAATCAGATTAGATTATTTGAATTTGATATAGAAATAAATTCAATTGAAACCACAACTCACTACTAAAAAAATGTATTTTAACGACCGATTTTAGCAGCTACACTTAATCAGTTGCTAAATATTGAAATTCAGTCACTAAATATGGTAGTTTGGTCACTAATTGATTTAGCGATCACCAAACAGTTTAGCGACTAGGTATTTAGTGACCAGCGAATTCGGTCGCTAAATATGAAAATTCGGTCGCTAAACCTTTTAGCCACCAAATTTCAATATTTAGCGATCGAATTTGGTGGTCGCCAAATACCTCTTTTTTTCTAGTCACTTGTTTTTATTTTTGGATCGGACGACTTTTTGATTTAAAATCGATTTAAACCGATTTGCGAACACCACAAGTAATTACAACATAACTGCAATTGTAATTTTAACTGTAATTTAAAATCATGCTTTATGTTTTTTTTTTATAGGCAAATGTTAAGGTTAATGTTAGTATTTTGTTAGTGGATGCGTGGGGTTTGAACCTCCCAACTTCCTTATCACTCCATTTCTTAACTCCACCCCAACCACCAAACCAACCTTTTAACTCCCTTAAAATCATGCTTTATGTGCCTGAGAGGTTTATTGTCTCTGGCGAAGAAACTTTAAATTTTTCTTTTCAAAGTTAGAGTTTAATGTGTTATTTTATGATTTATAATACGTCAGGTTGTTAATTTATCTTTATACTTATACTGTACTGTTTTCGTGATTCGAAATGTATGAAAGTGAATATCATATTTTAATACAAGGGAAAAAAGGCAAATGATGGTGTATTATTTCACGAATGATAAAAGAAACTACAAGTTCGAAATATACTGAATGTGACAATAAAAGAATTAAAGAAATTTGGTCAAGTTGCAATTATAATTATAATAACAATAAAACTTTATCTCATTCTCATTTTGTACACCACCTTAATTAATACTGATGAAGAAAATATAAATTATGCAATATGCATTGTCACCCGTATATATAGTGAAGATATAATGATCAGTCAAAAAAATTTGTGGAGATATATGATATATAAATATATATGGTGTGGATATACAATGATAAAAATGAAAACACAAGTGCGGAATAGTGTTGATTTATAAAACATCTTTCTTTAATCAGAAATCAATCACGGTCATTCCGACATCTCGTTATAGGGGAGCAACCACGAGTGTAGGGCGGTGCTCCATTGCTAGGAGGCTTAGGCTTCTGTTCTTTACAACCACGCATTTTATTTCCATCTTTCCCACATAGTCCTTCATATATATTCAGATCACCCATGACACCATGATTGAGCATAGCCATACTTAGAAGAAGAATGCTTATAAAGAACAAAACCTTCATGTTGGATTGGATGGGACTTCAATTTGCGTGATGTTGTGATCTTCTTTGAGCTTTGTAATATATTGTAATTGTAATTGTGATCATGCATCACGCTAATTTATATATTGAAGTTTTTGTTGTTGTTAGAATTGACATGTGATTTGGCTTAATTTGTGCTAGAAAGGGATAATTTTGGCCAATACAAAGATAGATGGTTACTATAAGTAAGGTTGTTGTAATAGTTCCAATGAATTCTATGTATATGCAGTTATGACTTTTAAAATGAATTTAAGTTTCTTTTACTTTAGTTAATTGCTAAATTAGTTTTTTTTTTCCTTTTGATAGTGCTAGATAAAACTTAAAAGGGATAATTTTGGACAACTAGCTAGTTATTAGACGAAGATGGATGGTTTCTAAAACTAAGGTTGTTGTAATAGTTCCAATGAAACCTCTCTGGCTATCTATATATGTGTGTGCATTTATGACTTTTAAAATGAATTTGAATTTCTTTTATTTATTAGTTAATTGCTAATATTAGTTTTTTCCTTTTGTAAGAACTTAATTTTGTTTTGGATAAAAATAACATGGCAATCAATCAATTCTTATATACTCAATTTTAATTCTCACTCTTGAATGTGAGCTATTTCCATTTTTAGTAAGTCACGTGGATTTCTGGTCCTCCTCTAAGCTTTATTACTTTCAAATTAGCATTGTACTTTTGGTCCCGAGGTTTTATGATTGTGCAATTTTGGTCCATTGGATTCCATTTGCGTCAATTGGATCCTTCAAGTATCATGATGTGCAGATTCCAATACTGCAGATTCCAGTTGCGTTAATTGGATCCACAAGTATCACGATTATGCAATTTTGATCCCCGAATATCACGATTGTGCAATTTTTAACGCTTGTAGTCTACGTGACACACATGAGACTGATTTTGGACCGATATTAATAAATGTTATTTGCAGAAAAACATTGGACCCCTATACTCAAGTGATGTACACGTGACCATTAAAGTGTGTGAGGTGTCAATAATATCACATAGGAATGCCAAGTAAGCTACCAAATCAGTCCAACTAAGTGTCAAATCAGTCCTACGTGTGCCACGTAGGATACTGGCATTAAAAATTACACAATCGTGATATTTGAGGACTAAAATTGCACAGTCGTGATACCCGCGGGACCCAATTGGTGCAATTGGAACCTGGGAACTAAAATTGCACAATCATGATAGCTGGGGGACCCAATTGGCGTAAATGAAACCTGATGGACCAAAATTGCACAATCATGATACCTTAGGACCAAAAGTACAATTAAACCAAAACTTAATGTTTTTAATGATTGAATCTAAGCTAAAATTTTCAACTATTTTTAAGATAGAAACCCAAAGGTATATCTGATAAAAGAAAGGCGAAACTCAAAAGTGGGCAAAATATTTAGTACTAAAGTATGAAAATGAGCGAACATCATGTATGCAAAATCCTATCTAATGCTAGCTCATCTTGCAATGGTGTAAAAACATGAAGAAGAAATTAGGAAGAAGCGGATGCACGGAACAGAAGAAGAAGCATAGTTGCGGTAAGCCTTAATAATGTTGGGTTGGAAACAAAGCCCATTTTGATGAAGTTATTTAGTTATTTGAATATTTTTAAATTAATAAGACCTAATAATAATGTTCCATGAAACAAAATATCTATTAATTTGTGGACTTTAATGTGATATATGTGATATAAATTATTTTTTGAGTGTCATACATAATATTTTTACAATAAACAAATTTGGGGATAAATTTTTTGGGAGAGCCAATAACAAGTCTGCCAATTGAATAGGGGCAAGTCACAAAAGTCTTATCATATTATTTTGATACGTTTTTTTATGTATTTTACTAACTAGTGCTTTATAAGGGTACTTATTAAGGAATCAGTAAAAAGAAATTGTATTAAAAAATTAAGTGTAACATTTTTAATATAATAAATATATCAATTTCTCATAAAAACTTTTTTTTTTCCTTATTTTGCAAGGACATTAAGTAGCCTATTTTTTTTTTCTCTTTTATTCTTCTTGAAGTACAAACGTTAGACTTATGGAAATCTCTATGATAACGTTTACTTTAAGGAATGTTTTATTATCAAGTAAACTATATTCCTGAAGATCTCATAAATGTTTATTTCCCCCTCACACATAAAAATAGAATTTTCATGTTTTATTTACAAAATTTATTTCTGAGCATCTTTGTCTAATTTTTTTTTAATCTATTATACTAAATAAGTAAATATTAACAAAAAATATTCTCATTTCATTTTTTAAAAAAATATCAAAATATATCTAATAGCAAACGTTACATGCATTATGCATGTCATGGATGATGGACCGCAAGTCCACAACCATCCGAAGGAAGCGCAAAATGCTGGAAACTGTGGGAAGAACCGAAGAAGACACCTTAAAAGGTAAAAGCCATAAGACACGCACACACAAGTTTCCAACATTAGACTACACAGCAACATCATAAAGGAGATTTTCGTGAAAGTAAAAGCAGCATTACAGGGTACCTATGATAACCTTTTTAATTACCCTTTTTTAAGTGCTTGAGTACTATTATAACCTTTTTTTTTAACGGTTAATTTGATTATAAAGTACGTGATTAATCTCCCTAGATTATGTGTATGAAAAAATACTATTAAAAAGAATTGTCGTTTAAGCACTTGACAGTAGCCGATAAATTAGTCTCTGATCTATCACATGGAAGGATATATATTCTGAAAAACAAAAAAATCACTTAGTTGGGTGGAGCATGATCATGCATTGCAATCACTTGAGTTGAAGATGTGAATTAGGCATGACAACTCGCGGGTACCACCTGAACCTGCCCAACTTTGACAGGGAAAACCCACTTTGATTGGGGACGGGGACGGGGGCGGGGATGGGGATACTGATACCTGCCTCGACCTCGAACCCGTTCGTTATTTATGTAATTACAATAATACCCTCATATATCTATATAGAAGATTGAATTTGTTTTGATTGAAAGGTTACATCCTGCATAAAAGGGATATTTAATTTAAAAAAAAGGTTTAATTATTGAGTTGGTCCTAAACTATTTGAGATTTTCAAGTAGGTCTCTGAACTAAAAAAATTTCTAATTAGGTCCTTGCTTTTATATAAAATTTTAAATTGGATCCCTGAACTAAAAAGTTTCTAATTGAGTCCCTGAACTTATATAAAATTTTTAATTGGATCCCTAAAGTAAAAATGTGACTTAGAAAATAAAAATAATAAAATGATAGATTATGAAATTTAGGAAAAAAAATTTGTTTGACATAATAATAAAATGACAAAAGATGAATATGAGAGAAAAAACTCACTATGTAAAATAATAATAACAATAAAATAAAAAATAAAAGTTAGTGAGAAAAGCTATTGTTTAGCATAATAATTAAATAAAACTAACCAAACTAAAGCTAATTAGCTTTCTAAAGCTGATGACTAAAGCTATTGAACTCTACCTATACCCTCACACCCCTAAACCAACCAAACTAAAGCTGATACACCTAGCTTACTTCTTCTAAAGAGAACCAATATAATAGGATACAACTGGACCCAAACCATTTCTATAATTGCAGTAAGTATGAAAGTTCAAATACAAATCAATTCAAAAAAAATCACAAAATCAGTTCAAAAAACCTAAAATCGAACCAAACCAATTTTTATTTGATTTTTTTTATATTGTTTTGTGAAAATTGATCGGATCAAGTCGGTTTTCGGATTCAATTTTTGAAACCAAACCAAATCACATATATAAAATTTAATAGTACTTATTTGTTGGTTTTTATTTTTCTAATAATACTTATAAGCTTGATGTGATGTAATTTTTTTACTATTCTTAATGTTCTAAACATGAAATTGATACTTGTTAGTTTGCAATATTTAAATTTTTAGTATTTTGTATATATGTTATATGTTGATATTATTTAGACTTACTTTTTAATTACTGTGTCGATAAAAAATCGAATAGTCAAATCTAATCCAAACCATGTTTAATTAGATCAGATTATTTGAATTTGATATAGATAGCTTTATGATTTAAAATCGTTTCGCGAACAACTCAAGTAATTACAACATAACCGCAATAATAATCTTAACTGTAATTTAAAATCATGCTTTATATGCCTAGAGGTTTATTCTTGGAGAAGACACTTTAAATTTTTCTTTTCAAAGTTAAGAGTTTAATGTGTTATTTCATGATTTATAATGCGGCCGGTTTTTTTTTTTTGGCGATAAACAACTTCATTCAATAGATAAAGCAAATGCCAATACAAATAGATAGAACAGACTGTGTTGGGGCATTTCCCATCCACATTTTAGAACCAGATCTATTAGCTAAGCCTACCACATCATGATCAACATTACATATAGAATGTTCAGAAAACCAAGGGGCTTTTTCAAGCCAAGATCTATATCCTAACTTCCAACCTATCAAATTCTTCCATATACGGTCAAGGACAAAGGGAAACGAGAATCCACAGTCTTTATATCTATCCAGTCATGGATCATTTCTTTGTCTTCTTCAAGCTCAATTCGACTCCACTTGGTCTCGAAAGTGTCCAAATTAAACCCTTATACTGAAGTCAAATGATATGTGGAGAGGATACCGAGCATGGTGTCAGCCTCATTTGGATCTGCACACACTATGTGATACCAAAATGCCAAATTCTTTTGTGGCTTTTCAGCAAACACCTCAAGTGCACTCTTGAAACAAACTAAACTTAACATCAATCCATACAAAAAGGAGTTCACAAGAGGCATCCACAGCAACACTACCATATTGAGAGTTTGTACTTACATCGGGTGGCTTTGGCAGAGGACGTTTGGGGTCCAGATCTGCAGCAGGGAGAGCAGCCATGGTTTGCTTCGGGCAGAAGCTCTTTGGGCTTGGGAGACCGAGAGTTCCTTTCAGAGTTATCACTCTGTTTGGAGGTGGTGGTTCAGGTGGGGGTCGCTCCACCGAAGAAGAAAGCCTGGCGGCGGTAGGTGAAATCTTGAGAGGATGCTGCGAGGGTGTGGGGACAGTTAGGAAACGATGTTGGGGTTACCGCGGGAGGAAAGAGCCTTCAGTTAGAGAGCTAACCCCCTCTAGGTTGTAGAGAAACGACCATTGGGTTGGTGGTGGTGGGAGTGGTATGAGAACCAGAGCCGCAGCAGTTGGTTCGACTTGGATGAAATAGAACCGGGATGGAGAAACTATGCCCCAGTGGTAGAAGCGAACTTCGAAGGCGGATGGCAAGGCGTCAGTGGTGGATGTTGGTGGAGGCAATAGAGAGAGAGAGGCGGCGAATGGGTGGAGTGCGAACATGAAGGGGCAGTGGGTGGCAGCAGCGGATGGGTGGAATGAGAACAATGGAGGCGAGGAAGGAGGGATAAGGTTCTATGGGTAAACCCCAATCGATGGGGAAGGGAGCCTTCACAAAGGGAGGAAAAAGCCTCCAGGCGGCTGTTAAGTTGCAATAATTATGTATATGTGCAGAGTGTGCAAGTGAACACAATCGTGACAAGTAATAAGAGTGAATAGAGATCGTTCCCACGAGAATTTGAATAGTTTGAGTATAAGTTCTAAGTTCAATTTTTTTTTCTATTTAGTTCAATAAATGAGTTTGGTATTAAATTAATAAAGGACTAAAAACAATTAGGTAACAATAAATGTTGTGCACAAAAGTAATTAAAGCAAGTGATGGCAAAAAGGTGATTAGCAGTATAGATAAACAACTAGGGAGACTAATCCTTTGTAATCTCAACTACAGGGCAACTTATGCTTCAGAATGCTACAACATTTAGTCCAGGAAAGGAAATTTGCTTTCCAGTAGTAAAAACTCAGCTTCGTTAAATGTTCCTTATTCCTAAGCTCAAATTAAATTCACTCAGCTCTGGGTTTAGTTCGTCTAGCTACTTAAGGTGTTGAAAGGCTATTCCTAGCTCAATCAACATTAATCAATTTTCCAATTAATTAAAATGAACCTTATCCTCTAAACATTTCCACTTGTTCAACTTTCCCAAGCTTAACAAGCTAGTATTTCAGCTAAGTTGATCAGGCTCAACTAAAAATATAATGAAGAAAATGTGTAACATCCATTAGCATAAATCACCCATAAGTTTTGATTACAAATTCATAGTTCCTAGCTAAAGAGAATTAGCTCATAATGAGCTTAAGAATAGTAAAAGAAATATTAAAGAAAGACAATGCCATTAATGCGTAAAACAAGAAACTACACAGAAGAGTCAATGAAAAAGGAAGGAGGCTGATGTACCCTCTACTAGCTGTCCTAATGGAGGCTGACAATTTTACTATATGTACTAAGGAATGTCCCCCAAATAGGGTTTTCAAGTACTCTCTCTCTTTTCTCACTTTTCGGGCTTTTACAATCCCTAAGTACATTAGGTCTTCATTTTCTCTCTCCAGCCTTGGGATGCGTCTTGGTCCTTTGTCCTCAGCTAAAAGTTTGCTTGCTGAGCTGGCATGTCTTTTGTCTTCTAGTGATCCTTCTTTTAGAAGTTGAAGCATTCCAGAGCAATTCTCATCCAGCTTGCTTTCAATTCTAAATCTTTTTCCTACTCATACAATTCCAACTTCTTTTAGACATATTTTCAATTAATTCAAGAAGTTATTCCGCAAAAATTAAATCACATTTACTTGCTCAATTTCTCTTTAAAATCATGAACTTCAATCTTCAAACAACTAAAAGAACTACAATAATTAAGTTATAAAGGACTTAATAACTCTTATTTCTAAGAGTTATCAGCGTCTGGAGGAGAAGCCCTAGGAGAGCACTTCGGCTCATAGGGGGCACACCTTTATTTTCCTTTTGTGTAGAGTGTTAATAAGACCGGTTGTTAATTTATCTTTATTCTTATAAAAAAACTGTATTATTTTCGTGATTCGAAATGTATGATAATGAATATCATATATATATATATATATATATTTATGCTCAGTGAATATCATATTTTAATACAGGGAAAAAAGGCAACCGATGGTGTATTATTTCATGAATGATAAAAGAAAATACAATTTCACCATATACTGAATGTGACAATAAAAGAAATTAAATTTGGTCAAGTTGCAATTATAATTTTTTTTATAAGCAAAAATATATTAATATGAGCACTAGGAGTACTCAAACCCGTATACAAAGTAAGTTTCATGTACAAAATGAAGACAAGATAAAAATTCAACCAACATCAATATACTAAGTACTAACAAGGTTGAAGATCTAACTTATACCCCAAAACCACTCCAAAAATACATGTCCAGAGTAAAGCCTCAACTTGTTACAGCCACCCAAATAAAACACAGAGTAGAGTGATAGCATCAGAATTAACAACACTTGACAGATAGCCAAAAATGGTAGCTTCCCACACCCTGTAAGGCAATGAACCATGAAAAGACCAAGAGCTAATTTCCAGAGAGAAAAACATCGAAGAACTCCAGTTTTTGAGGCCTATAACTCGTAACTCTAACAAATAAAGAGTGATGAAGAAAATATAAATTACGTAATATGCATTGTCTCCCGTACATATAGTAGAGATATAATGACCAGTCAAAAAAAAAAATGGAGATACAATGATATATAAATATACATAGTCCCACGTATATAGTGTGGATATACAATGATAAAAATGAAAACATAAGTGCGGAATAGTGTCGATTTATAAAACATCTTTCTTTAATCAGAAATCAATCACGGTCATTCCGACATCTCGTTATAGGGGAGCAACCACGAGTGTAGGGTGGTGCTCCATTGCTAGGAGGCTTAGGCTTCTGTTCTTTACAACCACGCATTTTATTTCCATCTTTCCCACATAGTCCTTCATATATATCCAGATCACCCATGACACCATGATTGAGCATAGCCATACTTAGAAGAAGAATGCTTATAAAGAACAAAACCTTCATGTTGGATTGGATGGGACTTCAATTTGCGTGATGTTGTGATCTTCTTTGAGCTTTGTAATATATTGTAATTGTAATTGTGATCATGCATCACGCTAATTTATATATTGAAGTTTTTGTTGTTGTTAGAATTGACATGTGATTTGGCTTAATTTGTGCTAGAAAGGGATAATTTTGGCCAATACAAAGATAGATGGTTACTATAAGTAAGGTTGTTGTAATAGTTCCAATGAATTCTATGTATATGCAGTTATGACTTTTAAAATGAATTTAAGTTTCTTTTACTTTAGTCAATTGCTAAATTAGTTTTTTTTTTTCCTTTTGATAGTGCTAGATAAAACTTAAAAGGGGATAATTTTGGACAACTAGCTAGTTATTAGACGAAGATGGATGGTTTCTAAAACTAAGGTTGTTGTAATAGTTCCAATGAAATCTCTCTCTCTCTCTCTTTGATAAATAATGAAATCGCTCTCTCTCTCTATCTATATATCCGTGTGCAGTTATGTATAACTTTAAAATGAATTTGAATTTCTTTTATTTAAGTTAATTCCTAATATTAGTTTTTTTTTCTTTTGTTAGAACTTAATTTTGTTTTGGATAAAAATAACATGGCAATCAATCAATTCTTATACACTCAATTTTAATTCTCACTCTTGAATATGAGGTATTTTTGTTTTTTAGTAAGTCACGTGACTTTCTGATCCTCCTTTAAGCTTTTATTACTTTCAAATTAGCAAATTTTAAGTGGTAAACAATCCCCGACGGAGATTAGTCACTGCCAACGGTTGTGGATACTTTGCAACTATATCATGGTTACCAAAAAAAAAGAAAAAAGGATTAGAAGCACCAAAGGCACATGGGATAAATGTTTTGAGTGGTTCTGAGCAATAAGAAAGGTCGAAGATATTTTCTTTTACACTTTTTTCCTCATTGAGGCTTCCAATTTGTGCAACTCCTTATCAAATTATTAAACCCTTGGGAAGTTGTCAACCCCAGTATGTAAATGGATCACATCTGACATGCCTATCACTCAATTTTGCCGTGAGAATGAGTTTTGATTTATCCGCCATTTACTCATGAAATTTTGGTAAATTGCAACTAAATTATTTCTTTAGTTTTTTTTTTTTTACTATCATTACTCTTTATGAAACAAAGTCAACAGTATATTTTATATGTATTGGTTCTATTCTTCGAGTTACTCAGAAATAAATGGTTTAAAATGAATATGGTCGTTTTGAGCAAATTATTTGTTAATGTTAAGAAAGGAAACTAAAAACCACCAAAGAACACACACACAGTACCAAGAATACTTGCAGAAACAGAAAATAAAGAGAACTATGAACACAAACAGAACAAAGTAAAGAAAGGGAAAGAGGAGACACCAAGATTTAGTGGTTCAGTCATATATCTATGACCTACATCCACGGGGAGGAGCAGCTTCACACTATGATTCAACCACAAAGATCAAGCTTACAATAGAGTTCCTTGGTTCCTAATTTCTACCCTCAGTACTGACTTATACAGAAATCACCCAAGCCTTGCACACTCTATTTTCATACTTCCCTGATCTTTCTTTCTTTCCTCTCTAGTCTCAACAATTATGAATTCTCAATGAATGATTAACCGTGCTTCTATCAGCAGTGAGAGGCTGCTTATATAGACAACAGAAACCAATTCCAATTAGGCTTAAAGGATAACAAAGTTAGTTCAAAACAGTTATAGTTAGTTGAGGCCAGCAACCAACTAAACAAACTAACTTTCCTAACTAATTGTAACTGATTTCTGAGACACATCATTCACAATTCTCCACCTTGTCTCTTAAATCAGAGAGCTTCCATCGTAGTTTACATTCTGCTGCTTCTCCCATTCAAAACCCTTTTATCTTTCACAAAGTCCAATCAGGTTTAAGCAGTGTTTGAACTTGGCCTGAGGAAGTGACTTTGTAAAAGCATCTGCAGGGTTTTCCTCTGATGCTATCTTCTCCACCAGAATCTCCTTAGCTTCAATGACATCCCGGATGAAATGGAGCCTCACATCTATGTGTTTTGATTTCTCATGGTAGACTTGATGCTTTGATAGATGAATTGCACTTTGACTATTACAGAAAACTGTGGTACTGTTTTAAGTGATGCCAAGTTCACCAAGCATACCTTTCAACCACATTGCTTCTTTGAAACCTTCAGTAAGAGCAATGTATTCTGCCTGAGTTGTTGACAAAGCCACAACAGACTGAATGACTGATTTCCAGCTGATTGCAGTCCCTTATAGAGTAAAAACATATCCAGACAAAGACTTCCTTGTATCAATGTTTCCAGCATAGTCTGAGTCTACAAATCCCTTGATAGCATCTTCAGGTTGTAGCTTCCTTTTATACTTCAGTCCAGAAGATAGAGTGCCTTTCAAGTATCTTAGAATCCATTTCAGTGCTCCCCAATGTGTTGGTCCTGGATCTGCCATGAATCTGCTTACTACATTCACAGCATGAGCTAAGTCTGGTCTGATGGACACCATGCCATACATTATGCTCCCAACTCCACTAGCATATGGTACTGATGCCATTCTAGTCCTTTCTTCATCTGTACTTGGACTGTGCTGTGAAGAAACTTCGTCATTCTGCCCCAAAGCAGTTGTGACAGGTTTAGATTCATGCATTCTAAACCTCTAAACAACTTTCTTTAAGCTGCTTTCTTGAGATAGGAACAACTCTCCTTTAGATCTGTCTCTGCTGATATCCATGCCTAGGATTCTCTTGGCTGCACCAAGCTCCTTCATTTCAAATTCAGAGTTCAGATCTGATTTGAGTCTTTCTATCTCACTTTTACATGAACTAGCTATGAGTATATCATCTACATATAGAAGTAAATACAGAAATGAGTTTTCATTTCTTTTCAGGATATACACATAGCTATCATAACTGCATCTTTGAAACCCCATCTTTATCATAAAGTCATCAAATCTTTTCTATCATTGCCTAGGACTTTGTTTTAGACCATATAGGGACTTCTTCAACAAGCAAACCTTGTCATTGCCTTTAGTGAAGCCCTATGGCTGCTGCATGTATATGGTTTCTTCAAGATCTCCATGACGAAATGCTGTTTTGACATCAAGTTGTTCTAATTCAAGATCATACTGAGTAACAATTGACAGCATGATCCTAATTGAGCAGTGCTTGACTACAGGCGAGAGGATTTCATTGAAATCTACTCCTTCTAGTTGGGTGAATCCCTTGGCAACAAGCCTTGCTTTGAATCTGGCTTTTTCAACCCCAGGAACACCTTCCTTTCTTTTGAAGATCCATTTGCAGCCTACCACTCTTTGATTCCTTGGTAGACTAACCAGCTCCCAGGTTCTAATTTTTTCAAGAGAGTTCATCTCTTCTGCCATTGCTGCCATCCAATTATCACTGTCTTTACATGCCAGTGCTTCTCTGAAATTGCTAGGCTCATTGTCCTGTATTTCATCAGCAACATTTAGAGCATAATAGATGAGATCTGCATATCCAAATCTCCTTGGTGGAACTATGATTCTTCTAGCTCTATCTCTCACCAAATTGTAATCATTTGCAATTGGTTCAGGTTGCTGATATTCAACTTCTTCTTCAGGTTGTATTCTGTCTTCATTGCCTTGGTAAAGGGGTAACTCCACCTCAACCTGAGCATTATCTGATGTGCTTGCTTTGCTGCCTGCTCCTTCTTGATCCTTAGTCATCATGGCCATTCTGGTTTCATCAAAGACAACATCCCTACTGATTATGCATTTGGGTTCACCTTGTTCCATTTTCCATAGCTTGTATCCTTTAATACCAATAGGATATCCTATGAATGCACATCTGATTGCACGGGCTCCAAGCTTGTCTTGCTTGACATGAGCAAATGCAAGAGAACCAAATATCCTCAATGATGAGTAGTCTGCAGGTTTTCCATTCCATAATTCCATAGGTGTTTTAAAGCCTATTGAAGAGGAAGGACACCTATTGATCAAGTATGCAGCAGTGGTAGCTGCTTCACCCCAGAAGCTTTTTGGCATTCCTGCACTTATCAACATGCATCTAACCCTCTCAAGAATTGTCCTATTCATTATTTCTGCCAATCCATTCTGTTGAGGAGTTCCTGCAACAGTCCTGTGTCTTTGAATTCCATGTTCCCTGCAAAACTTATTAAACGGTTCTGACACAAACTCCAGACCATTGTCAGTTCTCAAATGTTTCAGGTTTCATCCCATTTGATTCTCTATGAGAGTATGCCACTCTTTGAATTGTCCAAAAGTGTCACTTTTATTTTTCAAAACATAGAGCCACACTCTCCTAGAGTAATCATCAATGATGGTGAGGAAATAGAATCCTCCACCATGAGTCATTGTCCTTGCTGGACCCCAAAGATCTAAATGTGCATATTCAAATGGTCTATGTGTAACATGCAGTCCTATGCCAAATTTAACTCTTTGAGCCTTTCCTAATATGCAGTGATCACAGAACTCTAGCTTGTCTATTTTATCACCATTAAGTAAGTTTTGCTTAGCTAATTCAATTAAGCCCTTTTCACTTACATGTCCGAACCTCATGTGCCATAATTTGGTTTTATCAATTGGTTTTTGGTTTGCTACAGCAACTTGAGCAATTATAGTACAACCATCAAGTATATATAGACCATTCCTTTTAATTCCTCTAGCAATTATCAGATTTCCACTAGTGATTTTCATAGTTCCATGTTCAATATTAGTAGCATAACCTAAACTATCAAACATGCTTATTGATATAAGATTCCTTTTGAGTTCTGGTACATACCTTACTCCCTGAAGTAGAGTTTCTTGGCCATTGAACATCTTTAATCTAACTGAGCCCATGCCTTGTACTTTACAAGGCTTGTTGTTGCCTAACAACACAACTCCACCTTCTTTCATGTCTATGGTTTCAAAGTAATCCTTTCTTGGACACATATGGTAGGTACAACCAGAGTCCATTACCCAATCTTTCTCTATTTCAGTATTTGAAACTACCAATGCCTCTGCTGAATCATATCCATCAGTAACTATAGCAGCATCACCTGGTTCTTGAGAATTCTTTGAATCTTTATTCCTCCTTTCTGGATAATTCTTCTTAAAATGTCCTTTCTTGTGACAATGAAAGCATTTATACTTGCTTTGTGACTTGTTCCTGGACTTTGATCTGTGATTGTTTCCCTTGTAGTTCCTATTTTCTGATCTGCCCCTCACAACATTGAGTCCTTCTGCATTGTTATCATTCTTGGATTCCTGTCTTTTTTGAAGTTCCTTTGTCTGGATTGCTGATTGCACTTCTTCTAGAGAGATTGTTTGATCTCTACCAAACAGTATAGCATCTTTAAAGTGTTCATATGAATTTGGCAAGGCACTGAGTAAGATTAGAGCCTTGTCTTCATCATCCAACTTCACATCAATGTTTTCAAGATCATCCAAGGTCCTGTTGAAGTCTGCAATCTCATCACTGAGTAATCGATCCTCAGTCATCTTGAATGAATACAGTTGTTGTTTCAAGAAGAGCCGATTAGCCACTGATTTGGTCATGTACAATGATTCCAGTTTGAGCCACATTGCTGCAGCAGTTGTTTCTCGAGCTACTTCTCTCAGAGCTTTGTCTCCAAGGCACAAGATTATTGTGCTTCTGGCCTTTTATATCAGATCTTTCTTCTCCTTCTCGGACAGAGTTCTAGGTAGAGCAGCCTCTCCCTTTAGCGCATCTGCCAGACCTTGATGCACCAAGATTGCTTGCATCTTTATCCTCCATAATCCAAAATCACTGGAGCTTGTGAACTTCTCAATATCAAACTTGGTTGCTCCCATGGCTGCTTCCTTTCTTGGTTCTTGTTCCCACAGACGGTGCCAATTGTTAAGAAAGGAAACTAAAAACCACCAAAGAACACACACACAGTACCAAGAATACTTGCAGAAATAGAAACAGAAAATAAAGAGAACTATGAACACAAACAGAACAAAGTAAAGAAAGGGAAAAGGGAGACACCAAGATTTAGTGGTTCAGTCATATATCTATGACCTACATCCACGGGGAGGAGCAGCTTCACACTATGATTCAACCACAAAGATCAAGCTTACAATAGAGTTCCTTGGTTCCTAATTTCTACCCTCAGTACTGACTTATACAGAAATTACCCAAGCCTTGCACACTCTATTTTCACACTTCCCTGATATTTCTTTCTTTCCTCTCTAGTCTCAACAATTATGAATTCTCAATGAATGATTAACTGTGCTTCTATCAGCAGTGAGAGGCTACTTATATAGACAACAGAAACCAATTCCAATTAGGCTTAAAGGATAACAAAGTTAGTTCAAAACAGTTATAGTTAGTTGAGGCCAGCAACTAACTAAACAAACTAACTTTCCTAACTAATTGTAACTGATTTCTGAGACATCATTCACAATTAACCATAATGAAATATTGCCTAAGGATCCTTTCATTGGAGCTTGAGAAGTGTAACTTAAAATACAGTTTATTGTGTCCTAGAGCTTTCTAAATTTTGTGATAATTGATTCTCTTTTGGCAGTGTTTTTTTTTGTGTGTAACTTAACACACATGTATTATATAAAGTTCGTTTTAAAAATGATAATCAAATCCGATGCTTCAAAATCAACCGTTATCATTTTTCAATTTGCACAATTATATATAAGTCAACTTTCATGAGTGACAACTCATGAGTAAAAGAACTTTGTATATTTACCATCCATTTGTTGTCACTTAGGGTCTATTTTTCAAGCTACAATGCTAATCTATTTGTTGGAGTCCGCCACTGTCTATTGTGTATCATATAATGGATACTATTCAAGTGGCTGATTTAAATCGCAGTGGTTGGCGTGATGGAAAGAATGCAAAGCGTTGTAGATTGAAGTTGGTCAGTGGAGAGGGAAATAGCACTAAAGGAAAATGCAGATGATGTTATAATTCTTATAAATTATAATTAGATCGATCTCTTCGTAATATATTAAATCCCCTTAACATGTTTATGTAATGTATATTTCAGCATGCTGTTAAGGAATTGGAAGCACAAGTAACAATTCTTCCTTCTCACTATAAATAGCAGTAAAACTCATTTTGCATTAAAAGTTATATAAATAATACCTTAAACAAAGTAAGAAGATAAATCATGAGTTCAACTTATTGTAACCTTTTAAAATCATATAAGAGCTAAAATTTAGAGTTAATGAATTTTAAACTTAAACAAAATACTAAAATTAATATGTCTATGTATTTCTATGATTTTAATTTACTATTACTTTAATGGTTTTCACAAGGTTCATGGTTTTGATCCAACAAAACATCAACTTACTTACCACAATTTGGGCTAATATTGGTGCAGATACGTTCTGCATTTTTTAGGCACAATTTGTCTCCTTTTGGGTAGTTTTCTGTTACAGAGTTTTTTAAATAGTTTATAAGCTTTGAGGGTTTTAGTTTACTGAGGATTAGTTAGTGTCTCAACCTTTTTGTCTCTTTTGATATTGGTTGAACTTCTACCTCGTCCTACTTGTAACTTGGTTCCATTGTATATGGGTTCAGAGTATCCTTGTACTGTTTCAATATATGTTTGCTTATCAAAAAAATAATAAATAAAAAAAATACAGTTACATGGATATATTGGTTTTGCTACTCTATATGTTGGTTGTGGTGGTTGGGCGTCTATTACTTGGCCTCAGTATGGTCCTGCTGTTGCCTTTGTTTAGTAGCAACTTGGTGCTCTTGTTTATTGCCCTTTATTGCTCTTTTATTTCTTTTATTTACTAATTTACTTGGTTAATTAGGACTTTGTAATATCAATGCTGGGAAGGTGTTTTCTAGCATTCTACTTATATTTGTCCTTTTTTCTTTGGGTTCTTGTATACGGGTTGGGGTACCCCTTATACCCTTAATCAATATACTTTTGGCTTATAAAAAAAAAATTTGTCTCCTCAGCATTCAATTCGGGAATTGGAAAGAGAACTGGTAAAGTTTCTTACTTTACATGATAAGTACGGGTAAAAATATAATCTCATTACATGTTCCTATTTTACTCACATTATACGATTTAATTAGGTCAATTTTTTAAAAAAAAACAATGATGAAATCAAAATCAATAAACATCATTGAATGATATTTTCAAATTATTATGTAAATTCAATCTTTTAAAATGATAGTAATTTTACACAAGACTTGTATTATATCTTTCACTATTTCACATAAATATTGTCTTCAGGACAATCTCATCTATTATCAATTTCTTCTCAATTAAGCACAATAAAATTGCAATCACGCAAGATGTGGGTTACAGACTAGTATGATAATAAAAGAAAGAAATTTGGTCAAGTTGCAATTATAATAATAAAGCTATATATCTCATTCTCATTTTGTACACCACCTTAATACCGATGAAGAAAATATAAATTATGTAATATGCATTGTCACACATATATATAGTGGAGATATAATTATCAGGAAAAAAAAATTACAGTGGGGATATAATGATATATAAATATGCATGGTCACACGTATTAGTGTGGAGATATAATGATAGAAATGAAAACATTAAGTGCGGAATAGTGTCGATTTATAAAACATCTTTCTTTAATCATAAATCAATCACGGTCATTCCGACATCTCGTTATAGGGGAGCAGCCACGAGTGTAGGGTGGTGCTCCATTGCTAGGAGGCTTAGGACGATGATGTTCTTTACAACCACGCATATGCCTTTTCACACATAGTTCTTCATATATATTCAGACTACCCAAGACACCATGATTGAGCATAGCCATACTTAGAAGAAGAATGGTAAAGAACAAAATAACCTTCATGATGGAATTGGATGGGACTTCAATTTGTGTGATGTGTGATCTTCTTTGAGCTTTGTAATATATTGTAATTGTGATCATGCATCACGCTAATTTATATATTGAAGTTTTTTTGTTGTGGTTAGGATTGACAGGTGATTTGGCTTAATTTTATGCTAGAAAGGGATAATTCTAGACAATTAGTTATTAGACGAAGATAGATGGTTTCTATAACTAAGGTTGTTGTAATAGTTCCATTGAAATCTCTCTGTCTATCTATATATGTGTGTGCAGTTATGACTTATAAAATGAATTTGAATTTCTTTTATTTTAGTTAATTGCTAATATTAGTTTTTTTTTCTATTGTAAGAACTTAATTCTTTTGGATAAAAATAACATGGCACAATCAATCAACTCTTATATACTCAATTTTAATTCTCACTCTTGAATGTGAGCTATTTTCATTTTTAGTAAGTCACGTGACTTTCTGGTACTCCTGTAAGCTTTATTACTTTCAAATTGGCAAATTTTAATATGGTAATCAATTAATTGCATTTTTTTTTGTATTATTTCAATTTAATATACTCCAAAATTACATATATCAATTAATTGCTTATTATATTTTTTAGTGATTGGTTTTTCTTTTGATAGAGCAAATCAAGGTCCTGCTCTAAGTTTTTTTTTTTTTTTTGGGTATTCAGTCCTGCTCTAATTTTATTTTTTTTGGTGGTTACAACTGCTCTAATATTTTACTGTTCCCAAATTAACAAATCCTGACATAGTAATCAATTAATTGTATTATCTATTTTGTGTATTGTTTCAGTTTTACATATTCTACACATACATACTGATCAAAAAAATATTCTACACATACATGCCAATTAATTGTTTTTACCTTTTATTATTGATCAACTTTCTTTTAATATATAGAGAACCAGGGATGCTTCTTTGAAGCAATATTGGACCACTATTGGGAATTTCAGAAGAGAAAACAAAAAAAACAAAAAATATTGCAGCTAAACAAAAAAATTCCCACCAATGATTCATGTGAAAGAGAACATGAATACTATTTTTCGAGTTTAGTTTTTTAAAGCAAGAGAAAGAACACTGCAAATCACTAGTACCATAGCAAGACGATATTTCTACGGTATTCACACGAACTGACTCACGAATGTCCAACGTTTATGACCTTTGGAGTTTTGCATCTCTATCATAGTGCTAACTGCGAATAATTATAAAATCTATGACGGTGGTTAGCTGCCACATTCGTCCAAGAGATGGTGGAAGAGAGTGGATGGTGAGTGTCATATGACTCTTGGGTTCGAGACAACAGTAAAAAATAGTTTATGTCAATAACAATTATATGTATAATTGATTATAAGCAGAAATATTTTTGTTTGGGTATATTTGGTGAAAAACAATTTTAAGATAATATATTTCGTTTTGACAATGTAAAAAATTATTTTTATATAGTAAATTGAAAAAAAACGTATGAAGTTATTTATAAAGAACAATAATATTTGTTTCATAGTTAATTATATAGAGGTAAAATAAGAAAATATAATTGATTTCGAAATAATCAAAATCTTTTTTCAAATAAGTTTCAAACTTTTAGATTATTTGAAACCATTTTTGTTTTTTAATACTTTAGGTTAATGTCAAACAAGTTAAATTAATTTTAAAACAGTCTTTCAAAGAAAAAAAGACTTTTTTTCCAAGAAAAATAATTTTTATTAAACATGGTCCAAGTGTTCAAAGTTATTATGAGAGTCCACTCGATGGATCCTACTTCTATATAAATAATATATTTTTTTGGTTGAATATATATATATACACACACACTAGGTTTAATGAATATATTGGTCATTGCAAATAGGGTGAAATTTTGATTGTAGTCCCTCCAATTTTTTTAGTGATACTTTGTAATTTGTCCATGCCACATGATCAATGCCACATGTAAAAAATATTAAATTTTAATTCACAAGTTTTTGGTTCCTGCAAAGTTTATCAATTTTAATTTTAGTCTCTGTAAAATTATTTCTTTGGATTTCGTCCCCATAATCTCCAAATTTTTGTAAATAGTCCCTACCATCACTTCCCTCTATTAATCGCTGATGTGGCAAACAAAACACCACATGTCCACATCAATCATGCCATGCCGGTGCCATATCCAAAAATTAGCTGCTATAATAGTTTGGCTCAAATTGGATACATATATGCGATACAATTTGCAGGTTGTTAGCAACCTTCTAGCTGTTATTGGAAATAAAATTGTGCATCTAAAACTTCTAATAAATTTATAAGACTTAGATGAGGATGTTAGCTTTAACTCTAATATAGTTTCACTCAATTCAGACAAGTATAGAGAAAGATACGTATAATGTATCTCACAAGGTAGGGATTATTTATCAAAAAATTGATAATACAAGGGCGAAATCCTAAGGATGTCTTTTACTTGAACTAAAATAAAAATTTGATGAATTTTACAGGAACCAAAAATATATTTAAATTTTTTTTATGGAATTAAAAGTTAATATTTTTGTATATGTGATATTGATGACATGACACTCTGTCTATAGCATCAACATTTAACAAAGCTACCCTAATGACATAGACAAATATTCATTAAACTTATATTTTGATAGTGAGCAAATTTAATTCAGAAATGTTTTTTGTACAACCGAAGTTGACAACTATACGGGACAACCCGTATAGTTGCACAGTGTAGTGCTACTGTGCTGCATTGTGCGACACTGTAGTGCTACACTGTTCATTTTATTTTATTTTTTTAATAATAAATTTCGAAATTGAAAAGAAAATGCATTTTTTTTTTGTTCTAACATTTTTTAAGTATGTGCAAATATCTGGTTAATCAGGTACAAATATCTGGTTAATGAGTTTTTTTGAGAAATAAAATTTTTGGTTAAGTAAGTGCAAATATCTGGTTAATCAGGTACAAATATCCGGTGAATCACGTTCATTAGTTCATTATCTGGTTAATGGGTTTTTTTTTAGAAATAAAATTTTTGGTTAAGTATGTGCAAATATCTGGTTAATCAGGTACAAATATCTGGTGAATCGCGTTCATTATCTGGTTAATGAGTTTTTTTGAGAAATAAAATTTTTGGTTAAGTATGTACAAATATCTGGTTAATCTGGTACAAATATCTGGTGAATTCAGTTCATTATCTGGTTAATGAGTTTTTTTGATAAATAAAATTTTGGTTAAATATGTGCAAATATCTGGTTAATCGGGTACAAATATCTGGTGAATTCGCTTCATTATCTGGTTAATGGGTTTTGTTGAGAAAATTTTTTGATTAAGTATGTGCAAATATCTGGTTAATTCCGTTCATTATCTAGTTAATGAGTCTTTTTGAGAAAATAAAATTTTTATTTTTTTTAAAAAAAGTCAAAATTTGAAAAAAAAAAAGAAAAGAAAAGAAAAGAAAAGAAGCAGCTACAGTAGCACTACAATAGGAAGTTGTCCCGGTTCTCCCGTATCCCGATTGTCCAAATAACAGCTCTGAATTTAATTTGTAAGGTGGGAAGTGGGGATGACGTGTTGATAGGCCCACCTTGCTTAGATCTTGAGTCTACCAGGACACAGACACTCCTCTCTCTCAAACGGAAAGTCTTTCTCTTTCCCAAAATTTCCTTTGCTGTCTGTAACTGTGAAGCATCAAGCAAAAGCAAAAAACACAGTGAAACTGAAACAAACTACCAAATGGGGGTGGTTTCCCAGGATGCCCTCAACCAGCTCCAAGCTCTCATGGATCAAGGTCTCACCTTTATCATCATTCCCTCTTTCTCTCTCTGATTTTCATTCCCATTTTCTTAACCTTTTGAATTGTTTTTCTTTTCTCATGAATGATGGTATTTCTAGTTGAGGAGCCACTGAAGAGAACGTTTCAGGTGAGTTTTCCATTTTTCATTCACTCCTTTTTTCCGATCTTCTTTGTTAATCTCTCTCTTCTTCTTTATCTGTATCAGCTTTGTCAATTTTGCTTCTGGGGTGCTTCTATTATGTTCTTTAGAACCCTGAATTTCTCTTAATTGCTTTACCTAAATGTCTCATTAATGTAATGTTGTTTGCTAAACTAATTGGTTCTTTTACACTCATAGTTAGTAATGGTTGGTTCAGTAGTTGGGGTTGGGGAGGATAAATGAGATCTGATTTCAAGTATCAAGTTCAATCAATGTGGCATTTTCTTCTAAGTATATACAACTTCATCTCTCTTCATTAACTTGCTTCAAGGATATAATCAGATCTTTCAGTTATTTACTTAACCTGATAAGCAACTTATTTGAAGAGCATAATGGTATTAACTCAACTCTCTTCAACTCATTTTCAAATGGTATTAACACTTGTTTCTGTTTCTGGACGGCTGCAAATTTCATATATAAATAAATTTCTATCTACCATTTTGGAAATTTAGTAGCTGTTATTTGCAGAATATTCATCATGGATATGTCACTGAAACCTTAGTGCGGTTCCTAAAAGCAAGGGAGTGGAATGCTTCCAAGGCCCATAAAATGGTAAGATATCTATGGCGGAAGTGGTTTTTCTTTTTTTGGATGATGTGCTAATATGTTTTTCATTGTCGTAAATTGGTTATGATGTCGGATTTATTTGTAACATAATGCCTGTGTTATGTTTCAGTTAGTTGATTGTTTAAACTGGAGATTACAAAATGAGATTGACAACATATTAACCGTAAGTCTATATTCTGCCGATCCTTGTATATTATTGTTCAGACATTTCTTTTTGCTTTGCTATTTCATATTTTTTCACTTACGTGCTTGTCTTTAATTCAGCGATTGAACTTTTGAGGTCCCTTCTGTTAGATTCTGTTGCAACTTCAGTTGCATATTTCTTGGCAAAACCTTATAACATGTATATCTATTGTAAATAACAATGAATTCTTACTTGTCCAATATGGATGGTTTTTCATTTTCAGAAACCAATTGTCCCTTCTGATTTATACCGAGCAGTGCGTGATTCACAACTCATAGGATTGTCGGGGTACTCAAGGGAGGTACTCATACTCAAACATAATATATCCTCAGTCCATGTGATCTTAGTCGTGCTTGAAAGAAGCTGCTTGTCAAAATGTGCAAATTATGCTATATCCGCATACATTTATTGACAATGATCAAAATTGTATAACACTCTTGTCACATTTCCTTTTTTAATTTTGATTCTTGTTCTCCCATCTTTTCCAGGGTCTGCCTGTCTTTGCAATTGGTGTTGGGCTTAGCACTTTTGACAAAGCATCTGTAAGTTTACTTTGTTTGAAAAAGGAAAAGGAACATTGCTATGTTTGGAGCACCATCAATTGCTTTATCTTAAAGCCTTATGTTCATATATCCTAAATCATCGTCTGTTTGTATGCTTGCAGGTGCATTATTATGTGCAGTCTCACATTCAAATTAATGAATATCGTGACCGTGTAGTCTTGGTGGGTATTAGTCTTTGGAGTTTGCTAAGATCCTTTACTGCTTGATTGGCATGTTAGTTTAGTCGCTTTCCTTTTGTTTTGAATTTTGACCCATATATACCTGTAGCCTTCTGCATCAAAGAAGCATGGGCGGCCTATTACAACATGTGTAAAGGTTTTGGATATGACTGGCCTGAAGCTTTCAGCCCTGAATCAGATTAAGGTACTTTTTAGTTCATACAGCTACTTGGTACAGCAGGGATGGCATGCTCTGATTACCAGTAAATTGATAGCATTCACTATGCATTTGATGTTAAGACAAGAATATGCTGGTTCATATTTGAATTATGAGTAATATAGCCATTTAGAGTTGGTATAGTAATGAATGTCACAGCTTGTAGAATTTAGTATTATTAACTTATATAAATCATGAAACTATAACATATGGTAGACATACTCAAAATTTCACTCCAAATTTCTGAGTTTAGGTCAAACATTTACTTTTAATACTTCATGAAGAAACACATATAGCCGAAAACTTCCGTCAACACTTCTCCTATGCTTTTGAATATTTCCTATATCACTGAGTTGTCTTTCATGCTGATGCAGTTGTTAACAATAATATCTTCCATTGATGATTTGAACTACCCTGAGAAGACAAATACTTATTACATTGTAAATGCCCCGTATATATTTTCAGCTTGTTGGAAGGTATGGAGATATTATTCCTTATGACTTGGTTTCCTGTATGATATTTCTACTTAATGTATTGGTTAAAATTGAGCACCTATTTAATCCTCAGCATAATGTTAAACACTTAGCATTAGCAGGTTGTGAAGCCACTTTTACAAGAGAGGACAAGAAGAAAAGTGCAGGTCTTACCAGGTTCTGGGAGAGATGAGCTGTTGAAGGTAAGATGTTCATTTAATTTTCAATCCTTGGAATTTTTACAGATATAATACTTATCCATGTAATTTTTTCTTGTTTGTTTTCTTCAACCATATAGATGCACTGTACATTACCATAAAGCCTTGCCCTCCTTATGCTTCACAAATCCTTTGAAACTAGTTATCGTAAAATGTTTCATTTTTCCAAAACAAATCCAACATTCACCTTTAGACACCAAAAGGTCTACAGTACACCACATAAATCTAGAACTTGTAGAAATAAATGATTAGTCATCTCAGAATTAGAAAAGTCATTATGTAAACATAAGTAGAGAGTGATTTATTAGGTATGTAGATCTAACATTGACTTTCCTCCTGTCCATATAATAACAATCCATTTAATGCTGGTTAGATGTATTCATGCAAAAAACTAACCAAAAGAATAGAAAGGAAAAGTGATACCATTACAAGGGGAAACTTGGATTGCTTTTTTGTGTTTGTATTTTTTCTATAGAAAGTAGCAGTAGCACAGGTTGTTCTTCTGGAAGTGCATGTATAGTTTCTGAAAATTGATTCACTTTTTATTCAGTTCCTAATAAGCATGTTGATTAGTTCTCGTTTTTTATTATAAAGAAAAAAAATTGATCGCTAAATATATGGTAACCTATTACCTGCTTTTACGTCTGACTGAATAACAAATAAAATTTGGCATGTAGATCATGGATTACGCATCTCTGCCGCATTTCTGTAGAAGAGAAGGCTCTGGATCGTCCAAACATTCAGAGAGTGGAAGTGAAAATTGCTATTCCTTGGATCACCCCTTCCATCAAGAGCTCTACAATTATATCAAGCAGCATTCTGGAATCCATGAACCCATCAAGCAGGGATCTTTCCATGTAGATTTTCCGGAACCTCCAGCGGAGGAAGCAGAGATTGCCAAGAATATAGAGTCAGAATTACATAAGTTTGAGGATGGCAATGGGGATTCAGAGTTGGCCTTTAAAATTAAATCAATGGTGATTGGAGATTGATACTGTTGTAGTTTCATTCAGGATTTGCACTGATGAATTAACTTGGCCATTTGATATTTTGCTAATTTTAAACTATACCAAACCAGTGTAGAACAAGGGTTCCGCAAAACTAGTTTAGCCTTTGTTTATATAAGCTTGAGAAATTCAGGTAGTACTCAGTATAAAGCGGATCCCAGCTTTACACAATGCTAGAGAGAAATGTGAAATATAATATTTTACCAATCAAAGTTTGATCTTTTGATATGGTTATTTTATTTATATAAAAAATGATATTTATTTGCATATATCAATAATAGCATTAGTGCATTAATTACTCTTGGTTCATCCAATCCATTTCATTTCAACTCTAGTATTATTCCCTGTCTGTACTCTGTAATGTTTGATATATTCCAATCAGTTTTTGATGTAAATGTGTTAATTTTTGTGCATTCTCAATTGATTCTCACGTTAACCTGGGGTAGGATCTAACTATACTGGCATATATTAAATTCAATCTTTTTCCCTGTAAATGGAATTACTTCCATTTGCACCAGTTAGACGCAATATTTAGCTTAGGATCTAAGGACACGACGACTCCAGCTTATATTAAAATCAATGTTACACCAATAAATGAAATTACTTCTATTTGCACTAATTAGATGCAATATTTAGTTACTACTATTGTTGGCTAAATATTTTGTTCAAAAATTAATCTGAAGTTGATGATGTATTTTCCTTTTTTGAAGAGTCATGTTATATAATATTTACACCGACTTTTTTTTATTTTGTAATGTGGTTTACAAACCTTCTGTAGAAATCATTTACTTTTTTTTCAGTTAGTCATACAATAGTGAAAATCACACCAGTGCCTGAATTCTTAAAAAAAAAAAAAAAATATTGCAACTTTCTGGTGATGATAATTTTTTGTCATAGATAAACTCATGGTTGGTGCAATGCGTTCTGAGAGTCCAAATATGATTTGATTGTGACAATGTTGTGTTGTAGAACCATGGTAAACGTGGTTGCTTACAAAAACCTGTTATCTGCTATATAAGCTGAAGCTAGCATTAGTTTATTGGGAAACAAGTACATATGCTTCATTTCCTGCACTTCATTCAATCAACCTTCTTCAGTGTTGTATGCATGTAAATAATGAAACCTAAGCAACTGCTATATCTAAATGAATTCCCTCAAATGTAGAAAAACTACAAGCTTCTCTGTTGAGGGCCCTAGGGAGAAGCAACACAAGAAACCAGGATGTTGACAATGAGCATTCTCATTTGCACAATGTTTTCTCAAAGATGAAAACATTGACATGTCTTTCAACATAAATGATCATATAGTGCAAGGAGCCTCCCAAAATGCAAAAAGCCAATGCAACAACCAAGATGGTTTCCTTTGTTCCTTTTGATAACCCCATCTGCATCTGAGACTCAGATTTCATTTTTAGATGCGCAAAGAGATTGGTCTTGGAGAATTATCCGAGTGATCCAAATCGGATGCCGTTTTTTGTTCTTCTTGACGCCATCTCCTCAATTCACCTTCAACTGCAAGTTTTGCAGAATCTGCCATTTCTGCATTCCTTAGAGCCATATCTGTTGCAGCCTTTATTTCTTCAATTGCTTTCATGTTAGCTTCCACTTTTTTGTCTACTTCATTTTTTCTTGTGTTGATTGCTTCCACTTGAGTCATTGCAGCTGCTTCTGCCCTTTCAATCAAATCTTCAGATTCCTTTATCTTTTCACTCAGAGCTGCAAACTCTTCAACTGTCAATATGATCTTACCATTGGTATCTGCATTTGAGACCCTCCCTTGCATCTCATTCAAAATCTTCATCTCCTCAATGGCTCTTTTTTCTTCTGCTTTTGCCTCTTCGGCTTGTATCAGTACAAGCTCCAGTTTCTTCTCTAACTCTGCAGCCACAGCTCGGGAATTTTCAGCTTCTTGCTTCAGCTCTTGAGATTCTGCTCTCATCTCTTCTGCTTCTCTTCTTGCTTTTGCTGTCTCCAATGATAGCTGCTCAATTTTCAAATTTGTCTCATGACTGAAATCTTCAGCTTCCTGCACGGAACCTGCCTCAGCCTCAGGTCCTGCATCTTCCTTGCTACTTTGAAGTTCACCAGTTAGGTTAGCAGCAGTAGCTTCTGCTGCTTGTCCTTTCTCCTTCACTTCCTCTTGCTCTTTCTTCACTTGTTCTAATTCTGTCCTAAGGGAATCCACTAGGTTTCTCAGGGAACTTTCTTCTGCAGCAACTTCCTGCAGTGTATGTGTGGCTTCTTTAATCTCAAAAGTTATTAGTCTCACAGTATCCATCTCAGAAGCATGTGCCTTTTTCATCTGTTCTTGAAGATCCTGAATCTCAGCACTTGTTTCAGCAAGTTTGGCCTCTAGACTTTGAGTTAGTTCAGGGTCATATTCTTTCTTTAAAGCCATCAATTTCATCTGTGCTTCTTCATTGGAACTTTGGTAATAACTTAGTTGGGTTTCTCTATCTCTCATGACCTTTGCCTGTTCTTCTTGGGCTTGTTCAGATGCAAGCTTCAATTGTTCAATTGATGCTTTCATGGTTGCAATTTCCTTTGAGAGTTCATTGACCTTTTCTAAGTTCATTTTTGCCGAACGCTGAGCTTCTCCTGCTGCCTGGAATGCAGCCAATTTTGCCTCCAAAGCTGCATCAAAATCCTGCCTGATCTTGTTTAACTCTTGCTTGGAAGCATCTAGTTCAGTTACAGTTGTTTTGTACTCTTTTCTTGCATGCTCTAGTTCTTGTTTCCAAGCTTCATAACCTATGGCCTTTTGGGATAGTGCCCTTTCAAGTTCTTTCCCCTGGTTCTTCACTGCTTCAGCTGCTTCTATTGCTGATTGCTTAGATTCCCTTACACTGGTGAGCTTCTTTGTCAATTCATTGAGTGTCACATTGGCCTTATCAAGCTCAGAAAGTGCTTTGGCTTTGGTGGTCTCAGAACTTTCCAGTTGCTTCTTTATCTTGTTTAATTCTCTTTGGGCCAAGAGAAGCTGTGTCTCCTTTTCCAGCACATTCTGCAAATTACAAAAGTTAGCAATTCTGGAACACAATCACACCAAAAAATGACAACATTGTTGAATCCCAAAAACATGCAAATAAAGGACTTATACACTACTAAATTGAGCATCATGGGGAGGGCTTCTCTTAAGCATGACCCAGGTCGGGGGATTAGGCTTCTCTACTAACCTTTATTCACCAATAAAAAATGTAATCTATACAAACATGCAAATGTCCAGGAAAATGCTTATCACACATCTCATTTTATTTTCACATTATCTGTATAGGTTGCAAAATCAGAGTTTAGGTGTGCAGAAAATGAGAGGTCCAATTGCAATCAGATGATAAAATGTGTGCAAATATGAGATAACATGTATATAAATGTGTGTGAGTAGCATTTTTGAAATATCCTAAATTTGTGTGTGCCTTGCAAATGACAAAGAAGACCCTTGTATTTATTAGCAAGGTTCTAAATTGCGATTGCGGTCGCAGTTGCGTTTGCCTCAATTGCAGACAATTACGAGAAAATGTGGTTGATGCAGGCCGCAATTGCGATCGCGTTTCGGTTTCGGAGATCTCCAAAACCAAAACATTATGATTGTAAGTGCGGTTGCGGTCATTTATTTAAAACCTTGTTGATCAGTGATGTTTACCTCTGATGATCTTCTTTTGATAGAAGAACGCCTTTCCCTGGATACGGCAACTTCACCAAATAAACTAACAGCAGCTTTGACGGATTGGAATGGTGCCCTTGTGTCAATCTCTGCTTCCCTCGGAGAACCTGTATCCTTTGGCTGGTTTCTGATTCTGAAGCTCATTATATTCTCCCTTCTTACTTGCAAATGGTATCTGCATGACAAATAGCAATAAGCATTCTGAAGACAAGTCTTTTTATATTAAACTATGGAACAAAATATTTTATGCTTTCAAACTTCACCAGCTCTGATATATAATGTGATTTTTGCTCCCCATTTTACATTTGGTGGTGTATTAGAAATGCAAAGCTTAACTTACAAAGACTAAAATTATGTTTACCTTAATGTTTGATGTTACAAGAAAGGTCCTGGAATGCAATATCGTTAGGTGAATGGAACAAATTATGAAGCCTGAAGAGTCCTTCTTTCACTTGATCAGGTAGAACATAGATGAATTTTAAAAGCAAATGTGTTGGAACTCAAAAGAACCTAGAGGAAAACGTAGGTTGCTTTTAAGTCCAACTCTTATTTACCTTTCTGAGACCATTGAAAACAAGGAGCATCCTAAAATATGGCTGGTTAAAATTGGTTGCACGTAGAAATAGCTTTATGCTATTTTGAGCTCTAGGGACCGAGAGGTGTGTATTGGTGCTGACAGTAAATGCCAACCATACAGTGTTGTCAAATACAAAAATAACCCTTTCCTCTCTGGACATTCCACAATAAATATAATTTGGAAAGATCACAAGATCAATTTTACCAAAGGGTCAATATGGTGCAGATCAATCTCAACTACCTATATCCTATGTGGTAGGATGATACATCATATGATGAAATGTGGCAACTCATCCCTCTTTAGGATTCTAATTTTGGGATATGTCCCAATTTTGAGTAAACCTTATAGATCTATATCTATTATTAATGCAAGTATAACATAGTCAACATGGTTTGATTGTTTAATTATAACAACTAGTCATTTAATGTTATAACCATCAGTGCGGTTGAAGAGTTTTTTGTCTAAGATGAGATTGTGCTTTCATAGTTTCTATACGATGTGCTTGTTCTTCCCTTTTGAAAGGAAATACGTTTGTTTGTCGTTGTTTACGGTTGAGACGTATGTATTAAGCAAGTTGTAGCGTAATGGGTGCATGGAGAACGTTAAAACGTTCTAAGAAATGACAACTCTTTTAATGATACCTTTTCATCTTAAACCCCTCACAAAACTTAGGTTCCACTGCAAATATAATTACCAAAAGTGGTTTGAGCTGATCTTGCAATAATTTTTTTTTTTTTTTTTAAAATATCTTATCTTTGGTAACAATACAGGGAAAAAAATAAATGTAAAAATAGAAAGAGTGGTTTTCATTGTTCAAGCTTTGTTATAATTGTTCAAGCTTTGTTCTCTCTCCAAGAAAACATGAATACATTATGATTTTCATTACAAATTCATGTACATATTTATCAATTTTTCTAGACTGAAGAAAAATAATCAATTTAAAATTAATCAATTTTATATAGAATATATATTTGATAGAGCAATTTGTCAAATTATTTTTAAAAAAATATGTGTCTAAGAAGAATTATTTAGTAATTATATAATGGACAAAAAATTCGTACACGGGCAGATTCACTCTTCTTACGGCCAATTCTATTATATACTTTGCATGATGCACCTTGGATTCAAACCATTGATTTACATTTAAACAACATAAATGGCTACAATTAAATAATGAAGACTACTAATTAATATGTTAGTTGTATATGATTAAGTATGATAAATTGCATTAATTTATTCAGGGACTATATTGCTAATAGCTTTACTTGAGAGATTACTTTTAAAATAAGAAATAACAGGTTATTACACATCAATGTAGCCAGGACTGTGTATACAAAGTAAACAAAGTACATAGTTATGAATTGGCCCTCTTCTCGTAGCTATGAATATGAAGGAGAAGCTTTAAAAGGATGCCCACATTCAATCGGTGCTCACCCTCACCCTAGCTTAGTTGCAACTTGCAATAAAGGACTCTTTCACACTCTGAGCCTAACATTATAGCTTACTGAGATTAGAAACCATGACTTCTTGAAAATGAACTGAGTTTCTCAGAGAGAGAGAATTTACGTTCGATCTTCGGGTTGAAGGGAGTTGGAATCTTGAAGTAGATTGTGCTCTCATTCATTACACGGGTTTTTGACTGCCCCACCTCTATTTATAGAGAATAAGTACAAAAATAAAAAGAAATAATGACTTTTACAGGCAGTTACTCAAAGGTTAGACCTTTTGACAAGGTTTTACAAGAACTAGCAACCTGTGAGCTTTAAAAAACTTAAGTTTTGTTGTTGATGGTGATGGTTCTGCAACAATAGAAAAGAACATAAAATACGCAAGTCTTCAAGGCGTGTACAAATTCACTAAGCTTTAAGTTCAATTCACTCCCACTAGTTTCAATCTCACTAGATGCAAGAGGATAACAATGAATTCTCTACTGGATACAGTGAAGAACCCTTGACTTGGCTTCCACACCCACAATCAAGGCTAACACCAATGGCATTTTACGGAACAATAATTTCCTCAATTCTCTCTGTGCACAAAAGAAATAAGGAAGTGATTTAGAAATGTAGAAACTCACAAAATTCTATGAAATTCTGCATGGAAAATGATTATATTTATAGACCTTCTCATTCCCTTTGATGAGAAGGAACAACCCTTCAAAGAAGACATGCAATCTTTCATGAATGCATCCTTTGATGAAGTGACACATGTGTTCATGAAAGAACACACCTATTTAGGAAAGATATGATTGTCTTAAGAGACACACCCAATGAAACAAGTCAAAACAAATTCTGGTAGAATTCGGATGTTGTTGGCATTGGGCGCCAATTACCCTACACCGGGCGCCCCCAAGAATAGTGGTCTCGGATTGCCTGCAGTTGGGCGCCCGAGATGCCTGTGCTGAGCGCTAGGGCCAGCGCTGAACGCTGGTTCATGCCCAAAAAACCCACTCTCTGGTGGCACAGCGCTGGCCACTGAACTAATGACCTTGTCTTTCCAATTTTAGGTGTTCTTGAACTTCTTCATTTTGGACACATTTTTCTTACCATACCAAAGCCACCCTTTCAAATTGGAACCGTCAGTTTGTCACACTCACACCTTTCATGTTCATTGTAAACTATTGTAGAGGAAAACAATTGGGAGTATTACATAGGGTATTGTTCTAAGAGAGAATTTTGCAAAGGAATGTCAAAAGTACTATAAATATAATCATCATTATCATTATCAATCTTAAAAAAGGAACTTTACATATAAAATCCGAAGATACAATCATAGTAATCAAGTTGGACAAAATCCTACACTAATAAAGATTTCATATCAACTTGTCACAAAAATTAGACTTCCCTCCTAGAACACCAGAAGCAGGTTTACAACAATGAATAAGCATATTCCAACAAACGGCCTTTGTCTCAAGCCAATCAAAGAACACGCCTAAAGGTAAGATTAATGCGTGTGGCTTCAGCTTTAGCACGCTTAGGCACAGAGTGAATCCAATCCCGTTGGGTATAGCCTCTCATAACCAAAAGGGATCCATGCTTAAGTCTAAAGGTATGCTGATCGGCATGGCTACTCTTCTTGACTCGCTTGCTAGCAGGCTCATCGCTTCCATCTGGAAGTCCACACCAAAGGGTAAACATATTATGTTTATGAACACCCATATAAAGGTAGATTGCTCTTGTATTACAAATACAGAGACAGAAAGAGAGACTCTCTTAATCCGTATTTGCAGAATGCAGAACAGGAAAAACATACGCACACACATACCCTCAATGATAGATGTGTCAACTTAATGCAGTATTCTTTAAAAAGTACAAGGCAATGAAGAAAAGCCACAAGTAGACTAGAAATTCCTAATACAGACAGCACTTCAAAGAAAACAGACATGAAAAAAAAAACACACACACACACACACACAAAAAAAAAAAAAAATAGAGTTGCATGGTTGAAGTGCAGCAGAGAAGAAATCATACCATTAGATTTTTTACATGGCTTCTTCTTCAAAATGAAGTCACGTTCACATCCGAAAGAAACAGAAGCAATCTCAGGCGTTGGTCCATAAAGCTTCTCATCATCAGCATGCCAACCAACATAGTCATTACCACCTTTATACCTATTTAAGAGTAAGCTATTAAAACTACTCCCAGGGAGAGCTTTATGGACCTTCAAAAGTAAGTAGAAAAAATATTAAGTAACATTAACAAACATAGGCCAAAAAGTAAAAACCATTGGTCAAGTATATTAATATTAAAATTATTATTGTTATTATTACGATTTGTCTAACTTGTGCAATATTGTACATGTTAAGGAATCAAGAAATAGAAATGTTTCATTGGAAAGAGTAGTATTTAGACTTTCAAAAAACTGATTACACAACTTTCAATACAATATTTCTATATTTGATTCCTTAACATGTACAATATTGCACATGTTAGAAAAATCCTTATTATTATTGTTATTATCAGAATTGATGATGATTGATAAAAAAAAAAGCAGAATTGATGGTGAACAATTTTGATTAAGGATAAGTCTTACAGCATTCAAGATCTCTTGAAGTGGTGGATAATCATCCCAAGAATATGCATGTGGCTGATATCCACTGTAACTCAACTCAGTCAATCCTGGACTTGCAACATAACACGTGTCTCGAGGCTGCACAGAATTACATTACATAACATTACAAACTACAATGTCGCAAGGTTACAGAATCTGACATATGAATACTAATAACAATAATAATAAGATAATTATTATACATGATACAAAAAATAAGAGAGGATAAGTTACATATGGATAATACTTATATCAGCTTTATTTCTTAGTTCAAAAAGGAATCAATAAAAAATGAGGAAAGGAAAACAAAAGATGAGGATTTTTTAGAAACCCCAGATTTTATTGTGGGTTGAATCTGCGGAAAATAAAGAGAACGAACCTGGAGGCAAGATTTTCCAAAAACACGAATGGTGGGTCTGGTCCAAGGGATATGCTTGTCGAGGTAATGGAACCAATTCCATGACTGATCGGAAGGTGCGAACCTCTGAATGTATACGACGTCGCTTCCGTTTCCGAGATCCACCGTCTCCGACTTCGTCTTCTCGCTAGGGTTCGCCACGGACACCGCCTGCAGCTTCAACACACTCATCATGGCGATACCATTACCATAAGGCTGGAAAATGTAATAGATAAAGAAAAGAAAAGAAAAGAAAAGCAAAATTAATTTGTACAATTATTTATCTTTTATTATGTTATTTTAATACTTTAATAGAAATCAAATTTATTTAAAAATCAAATATAATATTTTTTTCTAGGAAGAAAGAAACAATTGTTGAAATGACTTTCAAAACTATTTTTTTTTACTTATTGATTATATATATTATTATCCAACAAAGTTCAGCATATTTTTGTTACCCACTTTCACACGTAACCACATATACCAATCTCTCAAATCTGGATAGGATCATAAGAGTGATAAGACTTTTCCTCAAGAGTTTTTAACGTTTTTAGGGCTTGGATTCGAATTCAAAAACACTGATTGAACTAGAAGATAATGTATCATGTCATCTAAGCGTTCTTGGGTCACAAAGTTTACCAATTTTATTGAAAAGTAAATCAATTAGTATGTAATTTATAACTTTGTATGATTCTGATTGATGTTTTAATTTATATATATATATATATATATATATATATATACAAAATTATCTTACTTCATAATGAATTTATCATTTTCATGGCTAACGGGGTGTTTTTTATGGATTTGGATTCCCAATATTCACTATTTTTATATATTCACGTATTTATTGATATAGAACATTAGATAAATTGAGTGTGTATTAAATAAATTTTAAAAATAAAACAAGATTGATCTAATGTGTATTTTGTAAATGCAAGAAATCTAAATCCTTTTTTATTCCTGTTTCACAAGTGCTTTATTATGAATTCAAATCTAACGTTGCAAAAATCCTCCTCACATGTCACAATTAAGTTTTCTTTTTTCCTTAAAAAAAAAAATAGCAATTTTTCTTTAAAAAATAAACAAATCCAAACATGCACTTGAGACTGGTATAATTTTACGTTTGTGAAGTAAACTGCATATATAACTCGTTTTGATTATTGTAAAATAACTTATTGGAGCCATCTCTATCACGTTTATGTAAATTTGCAACTAACAATGTAGAAGTATAAAATAAAAATAGCAACCATCTTCTGTTCTTGTGAAAATCAATAATCCTAATCAATATCCAATGAATGCTCCTTGCTAAAATGAAAGACTAAATTTCTGTAAGTTTTATGTGATGTAATACTACTAGATAAACAATCGCAACACACCATAAGGCCTAAAGAAGCATAAATCACAACTTCATTTGGAAATGCAGATTTAAGAGGCTTCTATCTATCTAACTGGGGATGAGGCATCACCAAGTACATTGGAATACACACTTAACTACATATAATAAAATGTTACAATTATGATCTTGTTACAAATCTAGTAAGAGGGCACTTGCAATTTCTGCACTACTTTGAGGGAGCAACAGGCGTGATCAACTTCACTGTCAATTCTACCTCCCCAGACTCTACTCCACGAAGCCTTAACCAAACATTCTGCACCACTTCTCCATTAACACAATTGATGCTGCTATCGCGGAGAAGACAGTTGTCACTATCAGGTACCACCTTCCTTAATGTTGTCTCACCAGAAGAGACTCGTAGGATGTCTCTTAATCTAGCTGCAGAGACTAATGGTTGAAGGTTGAGGAAAGCATTTCCCATCTTATCATCAGCCTTCAAAAGATCTTTGTCAAATACTTCCTATACAAAAAAACAACTCAGTTGTACAGCATGAAAACCTGTTAGATTTCAGAATTTCAAAAGTTTCACCAGAAAAATTATCAATATATTTCATAACCACAGTAAATTATGTGAACTTGAGTACCTTCCAAGCAAATGGAAAAAAAAAAAAACTGAACAAAGGGTAAGATGTCACATCTAATAAGATGTCATAAATAATTGCAATGCTACCATTTTTAATGTTGGTATAAATTTAGGGTAAGATCAACACTTCTTTCTAAATGCTCTAAGGATATATTAGCATTTGGGATTCATTTGCATAAGCTAAAGTGGATGTACTATGTAATCCATAAATTTGGCATGCAAGCTCCTCCAGTTGCAGTGACAAATTTAGCATACAACATACAACTTAATAATTATGAAATGACGTCCACATGGATTTGTGATTTAAGCATGAAGAAAACGAAAGAAATGGAAGGATACACAACAAACCGGGAGAGCTTGGTTTAACTGAATACAGGAAAATAGCAAAGGTGAAAATGACCCCATAATAGTGTCTAGTAAAATGAATATTGCCATATAAAAGCACAAAGTTCATCCAAAAAAATAAGGTTTAACTATTGAGTAGGTCCCTGAACTATTTGGGAATTTTCAAATAGGTCTCTACACTAAAAAAATTTGTAATTGGGTCCTTGAACTTTTATAAAGTTTTCAATTGGGTCCCTATACTAAAAAAGTTTCTAATTGGGTCCTCGAACTTATATAAAATTTTCAATGGAGTCCCTAGGGCAGGGTTCCGTGAAGAGGGCTTTAAGTTTGCTGATGTGAAACGTGACATGGAATTCCCCCCAAATTTGTATTTAGGGTTGTAAGAGACCAAAATGTTGAGCCAGAAAACCAAAACGTGACCTGCTACTACTTCTCCTCCATCTGAACAAATAGTTCATTCCTTCCCTGATTTATATTTTACGGTTGTATATCCCTTCCTTTAAATGATTTCATCCAAAATAGTTCTCCCACTTGCAACTTACTACATCTCACTTCATCTTGTTACATCTAGCTACATTTTGTTGTGACAATATCTCAAGATTCATCTTCCACCCAAACTACTCATAAATGACTAATATGATGATCCAGTTTGGATGAAATCAATTATATTTCGTCCAATTCAACATATCACTAACGAATTTTATAATTTAGGGACCTCATTAAAAAATTTATATAAGTTCAGGGACTCAATTAAAAACTTTTTTAGTTCAGGGACCCAATTGAGAACTTTATAAAAGTTCGAGGATCCAATTACAAAATTTTTTTACTATATGGATCTATTTGAAAATTCCCAAATAATTGAGGGACCTAATCAATAGTTAAACCAAAAAATAACTAAATGACAAGCAAGTTGAGATTTGCAAACACCTAGGGAGTCTGCCTAATATGCAAAACCAGCGTGCTTGAATCTGCAATTCATCCATTATTGATGTGGGGATAGTTATTTATGAGACAAAAAACTGAAAGTGATCTGACTCACAAAGTTGTCATCTAGCCACAGATACAAGATGTGAGTTACCAGTACCCTTATGTATTATTATTTTGCGTTTCTTTTTAGGCCATCTCAAGGGGATTTCTCCATTCAATCAACTTCCCAAAGTAGAAGAAATTATTGGGGTATCTGACATCTCAGGGATCAAAATATTCAAGAATAAGTACAAATATAAAATATTTGAACTGCCTCTAAAGTTTGAAATTTACAAATGCCAACATCAGGAAACTCACCAAACTCAGAACTCCCAAGGGATCTGTCAGAGTGAAATTCAGCTCTTCATTCCAAACAGGATTCAAACAGCTATTTATGACCTTGGTCTTTGCCGTCTGGTACATTACAAGGAACCATTTCAACATTTTGTGGTAAAAAATATGCTATGCAAATGTCGTTGTCAAGAGAATCAAGCTACAAAATGAAATCAAAATATAAATTCTAGCTACCTGATTCTCAATTTTGAGCACAACATAAGGATCACTGCTCTTGAAATCCCGGATCACCAACCTTTTCCCTTGCAAAACTATGACTTTAAGCAACCCCAATTGTTCACCCATTATTCTCCTGATAAAATGTTAAATTTAATACTCAACTTACAATACCACAACACCAAATATGCAGTTGAAACAATCAGTGTTTATGCAGATAACAAACACCAGAAAAACAAACCAAGCAGGAGCCCAATACATAAGAAAACAGGATAATGGAATAAACCATGAATATTCTGCTGGATAAGATATGAAAAGAGAGCAAAGAAATTAGATTAGAAGCCTCAACCCCCCACACCCCCAAAAGGAAAAAGTTGAGCTTTTTGAAGTAACTATACTAAAATAGTAAAATTTGCAAACTTGTTGAGAGAAAAAAAAGGGGCCTGTGAAAATAAGAAAGAGCAACAACCCCTAGAGTACGGACAACAAAAACCATGGAATTATTCAACCAAATAAGAAAGAACTGAGAGTATATTCCTCACTGAATCCAAATTAAATAAAATAAACAAAGGAAATGAATTGTAGGAAAGGAGTGAGAACCCATGTGAAGTGATGAACTGTGTTTAGCAACATTGATTCAAGTAAAAATAAAAAATAAAAAAATGGTTAGGACTTAGGATATCATTTTTGGAACATAAATTAAAGGCAGAAAGCAAAGAAACAAAAAAGCTCACCAATGGATATTTTGATGTCTCTGTAGGAAACTAAAAAAAAACTGAGTTGGTTTGTGTTGTTGTTGTGAATCAGCAATCAGCATCAGATTTAATGGCAGTGGAACAACCTCTTTCCACCGGCGAGGAGATCTGAGTTCCAAAAGGCAAAGCCAAAGTGGAACAGACACGTGTCGGTCAACGGAATCATTGTTGATCATAGCAGATAGACTATGTTGGCCGCAGCATTGACCAGACCTGGTCTCTTTTTTTTTACCACTGTCCATATCATATCAAAGTGTAGCACTACGTGCGCGTTCACTGCTGACTCTGACAACGTTTTTTAAATTCTCTTTAACTAAAACAGTAATGCTATTCACCTGAAAAAATTAATAGTAATGTTCCTTGCAAATTAAAAATGTTACATAACTTTGGAGAACACCATCTATTGTGTTGTGTATGTTTTGACCGCGTGCACCACAAAGCTTGCTATGGCCTATCATTTTTTCTATGGCCTAACATTTTGTCTATGATTTTATTTAGAGTAATGCTTTGCACACATTTAAGTATAAGTAGAAAAATTACAATATCTGTATAAAAATATTTGCATAAATCTCTTATTGATGGTCATCACTGTATACTTGGACAATCTTCGTATTTTTGTTGCCAAAATATTAAGCAAGAGCCAAGAGAATTGCTTTGTTATTCTTAATATGAAGGTGTTGGAACAGTTAATATGGCCATTTAGCTACCCAACCAAACTCCCTTTTAATTTAATCCTCATAATACCGATGGGAATGACACGTGTATAACGAAGTGAGATAAATTTGGAGCAAGTATTTTTATTTTATTTTAATCTGTGGAGTAAGTAATTAGTAAATTTGGAATTAGGATTCAGGAGTTTCCTTATTAAATATCCTTTGGTTTTATTGTCGTTCTACTTTCTTTGTTACTTATTTGACGTAAAAATAGTTGAAGCTTTTACTAATATGACACGAATTTGTATAGATATATTGTGAGTGAAAAAATCCAGACAACTTCCTCAAACATATTATATTTTAGGTCCATGAGAACGCAAACCATATATTTTATGGTACTGTAAGTTTCTATAATCGAGTTCTAAGTAACATCTTTAGTTAAATTTTAGTTAATTATGGGGTTCTTTTCATGCGAGTGACTTTTGCTTATTATATGCAGATACTAAATTTAAGTGTTTGATAAACTCTTTTTGAGTCTCTGATTAATACCACTTTGGACTATTTCTTATTAAACGTTAAAAGTATGTTCACGGATACTTTAAATATGTTCTTTATATAACAAGTAGAAAGTTCATTAAAAAGGAACAACTATCAAACTCACTCGTTAATGGTAAGGGCAATATTTTAAACACTTGACGACGCAAGGGATGTGATAGTTAATGAATTCACTAGGTTAGTGTATATATATTTTCCCACTATAATAATCTTATAAAGTGGGCATGTGTTGACACTCACTCGTATATGGTAGTGCCACTGAGTCTGGCTAACTTTGTAGGCATGTAAAACCAAACTTTTAAGTTTAATTTAAAAAGATTTATTTCAAAAAAAAAAAAACTATAAAAGAATTTTATGTCAAAGGTGTTAGAAATATAAATCGTTCATTGACATGATACAATTCACCTTCGATAATGATACTTTGGCAAACACGGTTGGTTCTCTTCACTGCTTTTGTTGCCATTGGTTCAATACAAATTAAACACAGTTGTGAAAGAAGTATGCAAAAATAATGTGCAAGTAATAATATTGTTCTGATAATTATTTTATTTCCAAATAATAATTATTTGATCAACTGCATTATACTTCAATTATTTTATTATATAACGTAGTTAGAAAACCCTATTTTTCGTTTTTGGGAAAACGAAACATATGCACCACCAGTCAACAATTCCTAGTAGATATCATTGGCCTCATTTCAGTTCATAAAATCAAAAAACCGCAGGTTATAAACAATGTACAACACAAAACCACGTGAAGGAGTGATGCTAAGACTATAGAAGTATGAATAAGCTAGAGATACAAATACAATTATCCCCACGTATAGCTGTACATGTTTCCCCAGGTCAATAAATATCAATCATGTTGGAAGGATGAACCACATCCTCATGAATCATATGCTAAACCTATCACTACACTAATTAAAGGTCATTTAGCAGAACATAACTCTAAAACCCTAAAGCACCATCAATTTTTTTTCCCTAAACGTGGGTATGACAACAACTGTTATTTTACATTCTGCAGACTACAAGGTACAAGACATGCAAAGCACATCTACTAGTGTATCAATGAATGGCGGTCATCATTCACACTGATGCCTGTACTTGCATTGAAATAGACTAAAACGCGGCCGCAGCACCACTAATGCTGCCATCTTCAGAGATTTGTGCTACATCAGCCAAAGTGCTCACCTTTTTTGCCCCGAGCTTTTCTTCCCTGAGGGACGTTTCCATTTGCTCTGCATCAGCCATTCTCAGCAATTAGCTTAGAAAATGTAATATTTTTTTCGAACAAAAAAAGTAAATAAAAGTAGGTGCTGCAATTCTTCAAAGTTTGAGTTATTTACCAGCGGCTCATCATCAGAAACCTCAGCAATTCTGGCACCATCAGGACTTGTTAACTCTACAAGCGATTTTTCCACTTCTCTAGGACTATTTTCCCCATCACTGTTATTTTGATTCCCTTCAGAACCTGATTCTTCTCCATTGACATTATCTCTCAAAACTTCACTTGATTCAACCACATTTCTCTCTTTTGAACTATTTTCTTCATCATCATTTTGAACTCCTTGTGGGACACACACTCTTTCTTCAGAATGCCTCTCACCATAATCCTGCTTCTCTTCATCTGATTCTTCCTTATACTTCAAGCTCTTCTCTTTCTTAACCCTCTTTCCACGTGAAACTGATTTTTCTCTCTTGTTAGATTTGTTTTCCTTGGTTATGATTTCATCAGATTCTTCAGCCTGTTCCCCTTCAGAACCACCTACAATAGATATAAGAATTGAGTAAAAGCATAGAAAAAGAGAGAGAGAGAGAGAGAGAGAAACAGAAATGTAACTGAATTGATATATTGAATTGATATTTCTCAAATGAATCCTTTACAGAGATTGACTATTTATACAATGTAATTGTGTAACTGCCACAGCAGTGCACTCTAACTACAGTGCATTCTAACATAGGCTAGCATACCCTAGTATACTCTAATATACCCCCTTGAAACTCAAGGTGGGTTGACCAGTGCATACAGGTCAAAAACCCTGAGTTTCCTGCGCAACTCTTCAAACCTTAGCTGTGACAATGGCTTTGTAAGGAGGTCTGCAGGCTGATCTTGTCCAGGAATGTGTGTGACTACCAAGGTCTTGTTAAGCACCTTCTCTCTGACAAAAAAGAGATCCAATTCCATATGCTTTGTACGGGAATGAAGCACTGGATTGTGAGATAGAGCCACAGTGCTCAAATTGTCACAGAAGATCTCTGGTACAGTGATGGGAAACTGAAACTCTGTGAGCAGAGACTGTATCCAGATTATCTCAGCAGCTGTGTTTGCCAGGCTTCTGTACTCTGCCTCCGTGCTTGACCTTGCTACAAGTTGCTGTTTCTTCGACCACCATGAGATAATATTCGGTCCAAGGAAGATACAAGACCCTGAAACAGACCTGCGATCATCCGGGTCTGCTGCCCAGTCAGCATCACAGAAGGCTCGCAGAGGCAGGGGTTTGTGAGGGTTTGCAGGCTGTAGCAGTAAACCATGAGAAATGGTGCCCTGCAGATATCGGAGTATCCTTTTGACAGCTTTCCAATGGTCCTCTAGGGGCTGAGATAGGAACTGACAAGCTTTATTTACACTAAAACTTATCTCAGGTCTTGTTATAGTTGCATATTGCAAGGCCCCAACCATTGATCTATAAAGTGAGGGATCCTGCATATAGTTTGACCCATACTTAGTTAGCTTGCAGCTGCTGATCATTGGAGTGGGCAAAGGTTTTGCCTCTCCCATCTTGGATTTTTGCAAAAGGTCCTTGATGTACTTGGTTTGAGACAGAAGCAGGGAGCCATTAAGAACCTTCTTGACCTCTATTCCCAAGAAATAGTCTAGATTTCCCAACTGTTTTAGGGAGAAAGCTGTGTTGAGCTTAGTGATAAGCTGCTGTATTAGTTGAGGATTAGTGCCTGTAACTATGATATCATCAACATATATCAGTACATATAACTTGTGAGAGGCTGCTGATTGAATAAAGAGGGAAGGGTCACATTTGCTCTTTTGAAATCCAAAAGCAACAAGGGTGTTAGAGAGCCTATCAAACCAGGCTCTGGGGGCTTGCTTGAGCCCATAAATTGCTTTCTGTAGCTTGCATACCAGACCTTTGTTAGGATGTTCAAAACCAGATGGCTGCTGCATGTATACCTCTTCCTCCAAAAGACCATCGAGGAAGGCATTATTAACATCAAGCTGCTGGACAGCCCATTGATGAGTGAGTGCAATGGTGAGAATAAGCCTAACAGTGACAGGCTTTACCACGGGTGAAAAGGTCTCAGTGTAGTCACAGCCATGTTGTTGATGGTAACCCTTGGCAACTAACCTTGCCTTGTACTTGTTGATTGACCCATCAGGGTTTTCTTTCACCCGAAACACCCATTTACACCCTATTGCTTGCCTATTCAGAGGCAATTCAACAAGTGTCCAGGTCTGGTTTTTAATGAGTGCAGAATACTCATCATTCATGGCAGCCTTCCAATGAGGAATGGACAAGGCTTCCTTAACATTATTTGGTTCAGCATGAGTAAGAAGGACACTAGGGACAGTTCTGGACAAGCAAATTCCAGATTTGGATCTGGTTTGCATAGGATGAACATTTGTAGTTATAATGGGAGGAGGAGGGACAGTATTTGCAGGAGTATTATGCTGAGAGGATTCAGCAGGAGTAGGACTGACAGACTCAGTGGAATTAGAGGAATGTGTGCTGATAGAGTGAGGAGAGGAAGGAGTGTGAAGAGAATGAACCAGAGGAGACACAGGCTGAGCAGTAGGGACAGATTCAGGCACTTGAGGAAGCACAATGAGAGGGGCACTAGGAGAGGACAAAGTGTCTGGAAAGTTGTTATTAGATGAGGAAGTATGATGATTATAAGGGAATCGGAATTCATTAAAAAGCACATCCTTAGATATATAGAGTCTTCCTTCAGATGACAAGCATTTATACCCTTTATGTGAAGATGAATACCCTAGGAAAGTGCACTCAGTAGATCTAAATTGCAACTTATTTGCATTATAAGGCCTCAAACAGGGATAGCAAGCACAACCAAACACTTTGAGAAATTTGTAATCAGGTGTCTTGTTATAGAGAGTGGTAAAGGGTACTTTGTTATGTAAAGTTGAAGTGGGAAGCCTATTAATTAGATAAACAGCAGTAACAAAGGCATGATCCCAAAATTTGATAGGCAAAGAGGCTTGTGCAAGTAAGGATAGACCTGTGTCAACTATTTGCCTATGCTTCCTCTCAACACTACCATTTTGGTGGTGAGTGTGAGGACAGATTACCCTATGAACAATACCTAAGTCGGCCAAGAATTTACTGAAGGGGTGAAATTCACCACCCCAATCAGTTTGAACAGCCTTAATAGTGGCTTGGAATTGTACAGAGATCATATGCTGAAATTGTTTAAACAAGGTTAAAGCTTCTGACTTGTTTTTAAGTAAGTATAACCATGTGAATCTAGTACATGCATCAACTATTGCCATGTAATAGGAGTAACCAGAGAAGGATAATGAAGGGGCTGGACCCCACAAGTCAATAAAAATAAGATCAAAAGGTTTGTTGTAAGTTGTAGTGGACAAATGAGAGGGTAATCTGTGAGATTTTCCAACACAACAAGCTGAACAGAAATCAAGAGCAGTTTTATTTATATTCAAAACATTACATTGCTTGAGTATATCAAGAACAATTGCTTCACTAGGGTGTCCTAACCGGCAGTGCCACAAATTATAAGTAGTTGGCACTGCTGTTACAGAGTTCATTACAACAGGATTTACAGAGGAATGAGTAAGGATTACACCAGAAACATGTTGAACACTAGGAATTACACAATCAGAATTACATGGAAACAAACTAGAACGTAGACTACTTGTGGCAGCAGGAGCCAACTTGAATGATGACTTAGAGACTGGAAAATTGGTGAAGACATAGAGGCCATCAGGTCCTACAGTCCCTTCTAAAAGAACCTGATGATCAACCTGAGATTTCACACAACAGGAGTTAGGATGGAACTCAAAATAAACTGAATTGTCCCTAGCAAATTTGCTTACACTAACTAAGTTTTTAGTGATAGCAGGAACATGCAATAAATTCTTCAAGGAAAGAGTAACATTTGAATTAAATGGAGAGGGAAAAGATGCTGAACCAATAGAGAGAATAGGTAAACCTTGGCCATTACCCATGAAAATTTGGTTATCACCACACAGGTCTGATCTTTGTCCAAGATTGTTTATATCTGCAGTGAGATGATGAGTGGCACCAGAGTCGGGGTACCAAGTTCTTGCATCAAAGCCTGAGGAAGTGGCAACCATAGCCATGGCTCCTGGATGTGAAGGTGGTCCAGTGGTTGAATTTTGTGACCCTGGTGAAGCTGGAACAGAACTACCAGGAGCCCAAGGCAGGGATGGTGTCTGAGAATAAGAAGGTGCCTGATTATAGGAAGGTTGAAAGTGCATTGGAGGAGCATAGGGAACTCTCTGTGAACTATAGCCTTGTGGAGGAGCCCCAAAGTTACCACCTCATACTCTAATAATAGAAAACCATTACGAATATGAAGAAGTCTTACATAATAATGAGGAACCACAAAAACATCAATACAACCTTGTATAGTTGACGAGACTCCAGGGAAAAATTTCATTTTCTAAAGCAAATTCGCATACTAAGAAGTAATGTATCACTAAAGCACGATTTCTCAATGTCAATGATCATGATCAATAGATGGAGTGAGACTATACCTAATGAGGGGGAAAAAACTTGAGCTAAAAGCTATAAGATTCAATATCACAAGTGAAATATATGCCCCAGCCCCATTTTGCAGCACAACAATTAAGAGTTTGGTTACTAACATCTTCCAGACCTTTCTCCTCTTAACCATCAAAGTCTATTCAAAGATCATCTATTTCAAAAACATATGCATTATTTATTAACTAATGTTTTTTTAATATATAAATATATGGGTATGGCAGATAAGAGGGTGAGCCTGGGCAAAACAGAAAGGTAGCTGCTTAGCAGCCTTGTGGTCACGGGTGCTATTCACAGAAACAGGCTCTACTTTTATGGGGGTATGATTGAGTACAGATTGGCACTTCTCGGACCACAAAATGATGGGCACCTCGTGCACTTCATATGGGTAGAAAAACGACATTATCTATGGGCTTTCACAAACGCCACTGCATTAAATAACAAATTTATTTTCCTAACTGAAATTAACATTGTTGTCAACTTGTCATTATTAGATGGGAATTTGGGATATGACAGATTTGCTTTCTGACATTAAGATTTGAATGATTTCAGTGAGTCAGCAAGACAATAATCTTCCTGCGACATGTACATCTAAACCTTGACAGTTGACTCTCAGTCTTTAAAAAGAAATTAAACTTAGATACACATTGGTCAACAGCATCCATGCCTCCAATAGATGTACCAGACAAAAATGTGCATATCATAGACTCATCTGAACTACCAAATACTGAAAATCTGGTAATAATCCAATAGCCTCTGTATGACTGTATCCATGAATTATTATAGTTACAAACCCAAAGGTTGACACATAGGATTATAGGAACGACAATCCTAGGTAAGGCATGTAAACATACCAAGCACTTAATTTTACATAAACTAACATTTAAGCAAGCCTGGAGATATATACACCTGCTACGGGATGACTGGAGCAGTAGTTGGGTTTTATCTAATAAAAATGTTGTTTCGATTTCACAAAGACACATTTAATGACAATCTTAGTAGTCTAAAAGTCAACGAATAAAGGAAAAAATTTAAAAGGAAAAATCACCATCTTTCCTGAAGCTAAAATGAGTTAGCAAATGAAAGAACTGAATAAAAGCTAGGAAAATTTCACTTGAGGATACTCAGAGATCTAAACTAGAAATACAAGTCATTGAAAACAGAACCATATAACTACCAGGTTCGTGCATGTCCCGAAGCATTAAATCTAGTATACAAATTTGCTTGACACACACAAACATCATCACATGTGATCCGTCAGAACACATAGAAGACAATCAATACATGCATCACATATATTTTAAGATACACTACCTGAGTTCATCGCAGCTTCAGATATCATGGCCTCTTCAGGGTTTGATATGTCACAACTCTCTTTGGCATCCTCTTTATGCAAAATACTTTTTGATACACCTTTTTGTCCATGTTTTACATGCTTGTTAGGAGATTGTCTACCATTAACTCTGCACAACAAAATGATACATGTTATAATGATAAAACAGAGAACAAAATCATGAATGCACCATAAGGACCTCATATTTTTCCACTAACATTTTCTTCGACTTTTTACTCGCTGACCCACTTGAACTTCTCTGTTTCTTCCCAGAAGACCTATAAAACAAGAAAATCACAGGTATCCAACTGTTTTAAAAAATATTGTGAAATTTTTCATATTTAGATTTAGATGTACAGCAAAACATGTTCATTCAACTAAAATAAAAAGTAATTTGTAAAGGGAATACTTACGGATCAAGAGAAGAGAGTGTTTTTGTGGGCTTTATCTTCTGGACAAAAGATAATATACAAAACAAATCAAAATTCAATGATACTTGATATCTTTTAGTAGAAACAGAAAAAGTAGAACTGCTTCAGATAAAGAAAGAACACTAATGGAAAATCAGAGACCTTATTAGTAGGTTTGGGATCGCTGTCAATAAGCTCCCAGCGCTCCTTTTCCAAACGAAGTACTTCTACATCTCCATCATAATATAATACCTTCCAAAAGACATGGCACAGTAATAGTGTTAGAAGTGTAATAATTATCTGGCATAATAACTTCGCATCAACTCAGTGTCTGAGCTTACCACATGCTTCCTCTTTAAAGGGTCATAAGACTTAACAGTGCCTTCATAAAATCTGCAGAACATCAATACACCAACATAAGAACTTCAGTTAGAAATCCTACCAAAAGATGAGAATGCACTGGGGATTTTAGAAATTTGTCTCTAGGGTTCAAAGAAAGCGGAAAGTACACTAGATAGTTGCAACATGAAAAAGATGCAGCTAAACCCATAAGTCATCTTTAGAGAATGTGATCAAAATGCTTCCAACATCACTAATAAAATGCCTTTGTCTAGTTTGTCCTTTATATAACCAAAAATAGTAGAATCCATGCATTGGTTTGCTTCTACAACTGATTTCTCTAGATTTATCTTAAGCACTTACTCCTTATCCATAGGCCACCAAACTTTAATTCTGCAGCCAATTAGATCTTCAGCATCACTTTCACCTTCCTTCGATGTGCACTATAGACAGTTTTAAAAAGGAAAGTTAAATCAAACTATTATCCAAGGGACTTGCAGGAACACAAACATTACAGTATTGTGTTCTTGTGTGTGTTTTAGGTTGGTGGGGTGGGGTGGGGGGTGGGGAATCCGCACATGGAATATAGATGCTACTGACATGAAAAGCACTACAACATTGATCATAAAAGCTGTTGAAATATTTACCTTAATTAATCCTTCAACACTTTTTCTTTTCAGCTTTTTAGCAGACCCTATGGAGGACTTGAAATTGCCACCTTTAGTCTTATTAGGACTCTGCAACAGAGGCAGAAAATAAGCAGAAGTCTACAACATTGATACATTCTACTTTAAGGTCCTACATTAGTAATCTACTTGACAGTAAGATTCACCTTAAGGTCATGCTCATCAGATTTGTCAGCAGAATCATTATGATGGATTTCAGAGGCCTTAACTTTTGGTTTTGATGAGACGTCACTGCCTTTGACCATTTTTTTGGGCATAGTTTTGAGATCTGTATCAGAGTTCGTTTCTGCATCCAAACAGTAATTTCACTCTAGGGGAGTCTTCCCCAGAAATTTTTTGAGGACCCTTTGAAGTACTACTTGATCTAGATTTTCCATGAGTAAGGGAAGACCGCCTACGTTTAGGCACTGGAGCAGGTGTTGCTTCATCAGCTTTTCTTTTTTTAGTTGTTGCACACTCTGGATCCTTTTGCACCTTCTTACTTAAAGAATGTTCATGACCATTACTTGATTCAAAATTAGAAGATATCCCCAAGTTATCCAAATTAATTTCTCTGACCATATTTAAGATATCAATATCATTTTCAGTCTTTTTTGTTTCAGCTGGTACAGACTTGTTCTTCTTCACTTTTTTGCCCTTGGTTCCCCGAGATTTTATGTTCTTTATCATTTTTCCCAGGGGAATTTCATTTCCATCCTTTTCACTGTCCTTTAAAGCATCATCCTCAGTTAATTGAGATGGAACCTGAAATATGGAAGAAACATTATCACATGGTTCAAAATTTAAGAAGCACCAAAAGTGGCTATTTGACTTTACCCAGTGCGTCAAGCATACCATCTCTAATTCAAGTGATTCAAAGTGAGCCAAGACACTTTCATCAGACAACCAGGTTTTCACTTCGCTTACCTGCCAGTTGAAATAAATGAATTAATAAACATTTTCTAATTAGAAGTGATCCAAGATCTTACAAATGTTAAAAATCCTTGTCAATATTAAAGATTAATACCATCTCAATTCCATTTTCAGATTAAAGCCTATTAAAAACCAACCCAATCACATTCCATCAAACAATAAGATGCTATAACCGTTTAATCACAGGGAAATGTCTTCCTGTAACTAACACTTCGTTTGGTATGATGGAATAAGGAAAAGATTGAGGATGGAAAGAAAACACGCAAATCAAAGCTTTTCCTTTGTTTGGTACTAACAAGAAATAGAAGGGAAAGGAAGAGTTGCATGTGGGACCCCTAAAAATTGGTGTCTCTCCACTAATGGAGAGAAGCCGCTAAATGATAAAAATCTTATCTCTTTTACACTATTATCCTCATCTTTTTATCACACCTCATTTTTATTCAGGGATATTTATGTCATTTTAAATGTATATTTTTCTTTCCTCTCACTTTCTCCCCAGCCAAATAGGAGGAGAGAAAAATTTTAGTTTTCTTTCCTTTCATTTTCTCTTCAACTAAACTAAATAATCCTCTCATTTTACACTCTTTTTTCCTTCCTTCCTTCCCCTTTCTTTCCTCCCACTTTCTTTCCTCTCACTTTCTCTCCTACAACCAAACATAGTGTAAGTGTTATATTAGAGCTATAGCATCACACAAATTTAATCAATTAAAAAGATCGAATACCATATGTTGAGCCAAAGTAACAACAAAATCTATAACTTAAAAGACATTCAAAATGTTCAAATAAAATTGAAAAACTAATAAAGGTAATATGATACAAGCAACAGCAATGTTACAAATTGATAATAAATAGGTATCTTCAAGAATTAGCAACTATTTGGATAGCGTTTTCCCAGTTCTAAAGGAAACTAGCATACCAGAAGGAAACTATATAATATGACAAGAAAAGAAAATACCACGATGTTGTCTTCCTTTTCATGTGCTTTGTATAGTATTGGAGGTAGAGAAACTGAAGAAGATAACCCTTGCAAATCAACGTCCTTTTGTACCAGTCGCTTGGTGATTGCTAACCCGAGGTCACATATGGCATGAGAATTCTGGCCATTCATTGATCACAAATGTAAGATTACAGTCTCTTATCACTTTGACATTTGAAAGCTTAATCTGTCACAGATTAAAAATAAAAAATTTATCCTCAACCTTTGACTTTGATGCATCAACCATATCTTCAGAGTGCTTGATAATTTGAAAGATAGTAGTGATGGTAGATAGAATTTGCTTTTCGTTGTCAGTAACTACATCTGACTTGACATCTTCATCTCTTTGCAGTAGCAGTGATAGGATCAAGTGCAACTGCCTAAATATTCAGGACATAATAAAAATTCGATTAGAATGGGAATTCTCAACATATTCCAGATTTTGAAGCATACTAGCAGAAGTAAATATATAGTTATCAGCCCTAGATGCAGTCCACTTCATATTGACAAACATCACATATGCATAATTTGTGGAGTTCAACAAATCAGTAAAACAGATACATTTAAGTGTAACAACAGCCAAACAAAAAACTATACATATGTAAAGACCCTAACTTTGTTTGGACAGAAAAGATCAACCAGGCATTAACAAGGGGACCCTTAGAAGCAAAAGCCTTCACTGCACATACACGACTGTGGATTTCAAAGTTATTCCATACTAAGACTATATAAGCTTTCTATAAACTGTGCAGCCTGGCATGCATAAAAGCAAACTTTAAAAAAAGCATGTGCCACACATTATGTCCTTCACCCTGCAGACAACAATCGATAAGCATTATGAACACTAATATAAATCATAAAATCAGTATGCAGGAACTAACAGATACAAAATACCAAAGTAAAACCCAACCCCCCGCCCTCCATTTTTTTCTCTCTTTCAACTCTCACTTTAGAACCTGCTTTAGAAGGATACCTAAATAAGCAACAAACACAGATATGTCCTATATGGGTAAAATAGTACCTGTATATATTATTGTATGCTTCAACATCCTTGCACTCGTCAATATTGGGACATGATAGGTTAGCGAGTGCATGAACTAGGTATGGAAGAATGTATTCAGGGTAAGTGATCAAGGAATTTGCATCTGATTGCACAGAAAGCTGTCGTGCCTTAGCTTGTTGATGCATTTGAATAATGTCAGCTAGGTTCTGCTTATCCTGCATTAACAAACACGAGTCATCACAAAGACACATAATTGGTGTCGAAGGTAGAAAAATTTGCAATTGCAGAAAAGATTGAATTGATCAGAAAATTTATAAATTACCTCTGCAAATTCCTCTGGCTTGGATCCAAATATGTTGAATACAAAGGCACAAGCATACTTGGCATCCAATAGGCGTTCTTTAATATATTGATGAACTTTGCTTAAGAAAACCTTCTTAGCATGAGGGAAGCTAATCTATAAGATCCAAAAGAAAACAAATAGCAGTTATTTTTACACTGAAATAAAAACTTTGACAAATTAATTTCTACCTATACATATGAAAAGAGTACTCTTGATAATAATGTGATAAACAAATCATAAATCCTCAAGAAGAAATTAAGTCAACAAAAGGAGGAACCCACCTCTGATGTCCTTAAAGTTAAGTGGAAAATATCAACAGGTATCTTATGATCCCAGAGCCTTGACAAACGAAGAACTGCCTTTGCAGAAGCAAGCCTCAAATGGGCCTTATCAACTGAACTGCAAGAGCACATAAATGAGTACATAGTACTTGAACCCACAAATCCAATTTGAAATGAAAAAGAGAAAAAGTGATCATTTCCAGGTAAAGTGATAAAAAGATATAGCTTTGTGAAGCTGATATACCTTGACTGTAGGTCCTTCGATATTTCACCATAAGAAAGAATATTTCTAAGGATATCCAGAAGACCATCAATACCAGTACGAACATGAGCATCTTTGACTGGTAAGTAGCTCTTCACTAAAGTTTTAATGCCATATATCTGCAGCAAAGAAAGAGATGGGACCAGAAAGGGAGAATAAATAAACTGTCAAAAAGGTGCTAACTTAAAAGCATTTTCCAATGTTAACTTATAGATTACAGATGCTATCCGAAGTATCTAAACCAATAGAATAGACTATTCATTCTACCTACCTTTAACATGCAAAGATCACTTTTATCATCCCAAGATGCTCTTGTGTGATCATCTTTCTGAAACAATGAAACATGCATGTAAATATAGACCAATTACAACGATGCTTATCTCATAAACGAGCACACCATTCAGAAGAATTTGAAAGGCTTACACTATCACTTTTAAGAATCTTGTTTATTATAAATTCTTCAATTTCACTTTCTCTAGTTTCAAAAACAGGCATTGCAGTCTGTGCTATACACCCCAGAGACTGCAGTACTGCAGGCAGATGTGTTTTCTCATCCAGCATATCCACAAGCCTCTGCATATGAGGTGAGACCAATCAGGATAAATAATTTAAGAAAATTATACTATATGAAATAACTATATGAAACCTTGTATAAAAACAGAGAGAGACTTGAGGCCATCATCCTTTGTAATTGCCGCCAGTGCATGCACAGCATACTTGGCCTGTCTCCGATTGCCTTCTAAACATAGTCTCTCCAACATAAGGTCTACAGAACTGCATAAACAAGGGGACAATAAGAATACTATTGGAGGAAATGGATTTTAAAAAGTTAACAATTTAATGGTGGCACCTTGATGTAGCTGCAAGTTGTTCACGAATAGTACCACCAGCCTTTGATAAGACATTCAAGACACCCTCTTTAATCATATCATTGTTATCCTTAAGTAAACTCACCAGCTCCTCCTCGCTGCCACTAAGAAGAAATGGACTGAAACGAGCAATTATCTGCATTTTATCACAAGACACCAGAAAGTTAGAAAAGGTGGCTCAATAATTGTAATTTTCATGTCCAAAAGGACTAAAAGGAATGAAAACATGCCACTACATAACAAAATTACAGAAGCATATGAGGTCATTGAAAAGGCTACATGACATGGTAACGATGCCTCTTTGACCAAGGGCACAATCCTTGCCACCCACATTCTCTCAATTAAATTAAACTTCAGCACAAGGTATTGATTGGACTGTGCTTTCTTCATACTTGAAGCTTAAAAAGGGCTTTCATATGAAGAGGTGAGTTAGAAATGTCAATAAAATCATTCATCGGCCTTATCCTAACCGCATATGTTTTTGGGATGAATTGTGACTGTTGTAAATATGTAATCTTTTTGTGTATGCAGTTATTAGGCATATATCCTGTAATTTACTGTATTAGGCCTATTAACCAGGCCCATTAGGTATAGCGTAGCTTATATAATCTTATTAGTGCTTGTACTCATTACAACTTCAATAATATTCAATATATTTTTCCACATGGTATCAGAACCAGAACTCACTAGTGGAACAAACAAAGTGCATAAATTGAGGAAGGCTTTATATGGGCTTAAACAGTCTCCCCGAGCGTGGTTCGGGAGATTCACAAAAGCAATGGTGTGCCTGGGTTACAAGCAGAGTCAAGGAGATCATACACTTTTCTTCAAACATTCACAGGGAGGAAAACTAATTGTACTTCTTGTTTAAGTTGATGATGTTATTATCACAGGAGATGATTTGGTTTAGAGACAATTACTCAAGAAAAAATTATATGCAGAGTTTGAGAGGAAGGACCTTGAGGAACTCAAGTATTTCTTGGGGATTGAGGTGGCCTACTCAAAACAAGGCATTTTCATTTCTCAAAGAAAGTATTTGTTTGATCTTTTGAAAGAAACAGGCAAACTTGGATGTAAACCTGCCAGTGTTCCCATAGAGCAAAATCACAAATTGAGCATCGAAGAGGAGAGTGCTAAAGTTGACAAGGTTTAATATCAGAGATTAGTGGGGAAGTTGATTTACTTGGCACAGACTAGACTAGATTTAGCATACGCGGTTAGTGTTGTGAGCCAATTCATGCATGATCCAAGGGTGAGACGCTAGCAGGCTGTAGATCGTGTTCTGCAGTATCTCAAAGCCACTCTAGGGAGAGGACTCTTGTTCAAAAGAGGTGGAAGCCTGACTATGGAAGCTTATACTGATGCTGATTATGCAGGTTCGGTGAGTGATAGAAGGTCCACTTCAAGCTATTGTACATTTTTGTGTGGGAACCTTGTCGCTTGGAGAAGAAGTAAAGTGTAGTGGCTCGATCAAGTGATGAGGCAGAATTTAGAGCTATGGCACAGGGAATCTGTGAGCCATTGTGAATGAAGATTGTTCTTGATGACTTGAAGATAAAGTGCGAAGGCTCTATGAGGTTGTTTTGTGACAACAAATCGGTTATCAGTATTGCTCATAATCCTGTTCAGCATGACAGGACAAAACACATTGAGATAGACCGACATTTTATCAAGGAGAAGCTGGATAACGGACTGATAACTACGACTTACATCCCTTCTGGACACCAGCTGGCAGATGTGTTGACAAAGGGCTTACCAACAGAACGATTCAGCAAACTTACTTGCAAGCTGGGAATGATAGATATCCTGTATTTACTGTATTAGGCCTATTAATCAGGCCCATTAGGTATAGCATAGTTTATATAATCTTATTAGTGCTTGTACTCATTGCAACTTCAATAATATTCAATATATTTTTCCAAAGTTACTCTACAGACATTTACCCTATGCCCAAAGAAACGAATTAATCAGAAACGAGCAAAGACATAAAAGAAGGCTTTGCAATCAAGGTTCTCTAGAAAGAACTCAAAAGCGGATATCGTCCATGACAGACAATACATAATACATATGTTCAAAAAGACAAAAACCAAGCTCAATAATTCAATATATCTAGAAATGACGTGTTCTTCTTACCACCAATAAATTCATGCAAGATTGTACACGCTGATAATCCTCTGCAGATTTGTGTACAACAGTTTCTGAAAGAATGGCTTTTACATGCTCCTTGTTGAAAAGCAAAAAGGAGCACTTGACATAAAAGGTATTCAGAAATTCATAGAGCCGATGTTTCTCACCAAGCATTTTAACCAAATCATTCTGCAGACAAAAAAAAAAAATACATAACCAAAATCAGTAAATAACAAACTACAAATTATAGTTCCTTTCTTTCCTCTTACTAGAAAATAAACATAAGAGTCAATCTGAATCATAACAAGACTACCATTAGGAAGTTCCAATACTAGTCCTCATAGACTCCTAAGGTGGCAGAACTATATGGTAGTGTCAACATCTATTTAGTTCAGCTTATTGATACCTTTCGAAAACATTCATATAGTCAACAGCAAAGCAGATCCAGGGACACATTGTCAGAGTATGTTGTATTATGTTAATGCAGTTTAGAAAGTTATTTTCTAAGTTCGGTAGTTAGATAAAATGTTCTAGATCCTATACATAAAAGTAGCTACTCTGATTCAGTTAATTCAGTTGCCATATATTAAGATTTTTTCTTTCTCCCGTTTTCTCTCAGATTCTCACATTTTCTTAGATCCCTAGAATTCTGAAACATGTGCAAAGGGATTGGCATGCATTGTTGCATGCCTCTGTACCTAGTTATTTAGCTGTTTCTTTTTATCTTTAAGAGGATGTCTTATCCTCTTCTTATGCACTTTTCTCTTCTCATTTATTAATATTTCTTTTATTATAAAAAAATAAAGATTAGTAATATATCCTAGAGGAATTGAGAATTAACTTCAAAGATTTAGTTCTCATATTTTCACTTCAAAGATTAATTCCCATGCAGTTTGTAACAATGATTACCCAAATAAGTATATATTCAAAACCACATCTATCAGTTTCTGAATATATTACCCGGTTTACAAGGGTTTGATGGAAGGAAGTATTCGGATCAACAAGTTTTGTCAAAATTTTCCAGATGTTAGTGTCTTTTAATTGATCAAGAATCTGGAAGCTCTCCTCAGCCTTTGTTGGGTCAGCAAATGAACGGGACATTACTCGGAAGCAGAACGCGATCTTTTTTTGGACCTCAGGGTTGTCTTTATCCTGCATTTAAATGAGATCAATCCCTTTTTATCATCAAATTTCCTTTGAAAAGTTCATCTTTCCAACTTCCAAGGTCACATACCTGACTCATCTGCCTCAGAGCCAGATACTTCTGCATCTCTTGCTGTAACCTGCTACCAAGGTGGTACCATGAAAATTGAAAAATAGAGACACACCAGGAGGTGTATAAGCCATCACAGAAGTTAAGCAAGCTTACCGTTGTTTTTGCTCCAGTATTTTTTCAAGAGCCTTGACCTCCACTTTATCAAATCGAAGGAAAATCTCAACCCAATGTTTAACCATATCATTGATCAAAAACTCTGATGGAAATAGGGACCAACATAGAACGGATTCGATTATATCTGATCTGTAGAATGAAGTGAAAGAAATGTCAATAATAAGAACATCTCTATCCCTAAGAAAGCAAACAAAGGAATAGAAAGAAACAAACTCAGGCGAAACCATTATTATACTGCTAAAACAGTGTTCACCACTAAGGCGCCCAACTATTTCTATTTTGTACCAGGGAAGTATATGAAAACTTGAAAGAGTTACAGAAGCACCAACAAAAAAAAAAACACAAGTGAAAAGCAACAGACAACAGCATGAAAAGTCATTAGCCTAGTAAGGCAAGGATCTTTCAGGATGACAGATTTTTTAAAATGAGGGGCCAATTGAATTCCATTATTCACACTATTTTCAGTTTCCAATCAATAGAATACAAAGGAAAAAAAAATCCATGATATAAGTGTAGCAACTCTCCTCAAATCTGGAGAGTTAAAATGAATCCCTATGCAGCTTCAGATGGATTGTGTTTGCTTAGTGATCACAGAAGCAATCTGTTAACAAGCGCTTTCAGTTTACAATAATAATAACAACAACAACAACAACAACAACAACAACAACAACAACAACAATATAATAATAATTTGAGAAAAAACGTCTGTCCTTATTTTATCATCACAGAACAGTAAAATTTGTATTTCCTGTGTCTTCAAATATTATTTGGGAAATAAAAATCCATACCCTGAAAATAACAACCATGGTGTAAGATGATTACAGAATGTCTAATCAAGCAGCATCAGTGTTTCACCTGAAATCTTTGTCATAGAAACATCTCAGGATCTTCCCAGGAATCCAGTCATATTCATTGGGATTAACCGTGTCCGAGCTATTCTCACAAAAAACTCTATATATGTCAGCCAATCGCTCCATGGTATACTTTTTAACAAGTAGCTGGAAATGCAAAGCAAAACAAGGATTTGAGAGAGGAGAGAATTTAGAAAAAAATAATTGATAATTTAGAATCTGAAGGCATACATACAGATTTGTCACGAAGCCGTTCTGCAACAAGTTTCACAGTTTCAAGAGGAACTGCATGTAGGGCATGACATGCTACATCACAGATGACAGCCACAACTTGCTTACGGACATTTTCATCAAAATCCAGCAGTCGTTCACAAAGGGCAGCTAAAATGTTATCCAAAAACAAAATTAGCATATATAGTAAAAATATAAAAAGCGAGGACTAAATGAGTACATGCATTTAATGCACTCACAGATTATTTGAGGAGCCTCAGCCCTAAAAGGATTCGACAGTAGACAGCTCTTTACATGCTCAAGGACAGACATGCGAACCCCAAGATCTCTATCAGTCAACCTCTTCAAAAATTCTGAAAATATAGGCTGAAACACTTCAGGAATGGAAGATCCAGGAAGAGCAATTATATTGCCAACCATGTTTACTGCTTTCAAACGGGTTTCCAGCTGGTCAGTCTGCAAGTTCCAAATTACAAATGAAAATCCAAACATCAATTTGAATGATAAACAAGAGTACAACTTTGCTAACAATAATTCTAAATCCTCCTAACCAATCCTCCTAACAATCCTCCTAATTACTAAATAAAGTATTGAATGCCTTTTATATTCCTAAGACGTTGTGTGTATTTACTTTTTCATTTAATACTTTTTTTATTTAGTATTAGGAGGATATAGCAAAACTCTTTGGCTAAACTTGTAAAATAAGTTTGATGTGGAAAAAAAATGTCAAAGTGACTCTTAAAGTTCAGAAACTCTATAAAGCATAACATAAAATTTACACAATGGAACATCTTTATCATAGCAACAAGGTCAACTTAATGGAAATAAACGATACTCATAAAAACCACAGAGAATCAGGAAAGGCAATAAATCACTAATCACCAGTAGTTCTCCTGTGACATAAGGTAGAATTCCAGATAAGATCTGAGGAGCACAGATATAGAGATCATAGATAACTTCATGGTAGTTAACTTGACTGTCCACTGGCTCGCTATCTCCCGACATTAGTGATAACAGAAATTGTTTAATGCTGGGTTCAAGTTTTCCTATGCATTGCTGTAAGACATTCATAGAAAGCTTCCTAGCAGCCACATTAACATCCTGGAATTAAAAATTCCAAAAATCATGTTTCTTATATAACATTAGAGATAACACCCAAAAAAAAAAAAAATTTGAATAATAATACTCATTCTCCACGAGCATCGGATCTGCCTGTAACAGGAAAAAAAAAAAACTAGAAGTACTTACTGGTTTCTCACGACCTAACATGGACAGTAGAATAGATAAAAGATCTTCACGAACATCCTCACTCTCTTCTAAGAGAACGACCATTATAGTTTGCATGGATGACAGAACACTTTCTGGATGATCATCTCTGACAATGAAACAAAATACACATGCACCACTCTTTAATCCAAAGAGGACATTCAATCAAGCAAAGGAGTACAAAATATTTGACATTCAAGAAAATGACTGACATATCTTCCAAACTCTCAACTCAGTGACAAACAGTTTAATGTTAACCAATAAAAAAGTTGAATCATATAGAATTACTACTTATGATTAATGCTTCCAAAGTGTTATCACAGAGAAGAATTAATCAATGCATACGATTGATAAATCAAAATTAGACACTACAAACGACAGGCAAGGTAGTACGGAAATGATTTAAAAGCAGTAAACCGATCAAGAAGCAATCAACCTGAGTACACAAAACCTCATGGTATGCCTAGCAAAGTTTCATGTATATTATACTATGCCAAGCATCACACATACAATGTCTAAAATGTAATAAATAAATAAATAAATAAATAAATAAATAAATAAATAAAGAGAACAATATAGGAAGCATAGGGGCCAATAGAATGAGAGAGGGAGTTTCACTGTTTAGAGAGAATTACAGCACTTGCCTCTTCATTCAAAGTACTCAAATATGCATAGTTTCTGTTTATTTTTTTATTTTTAATTCATTTTATAATATTATATAACCAGCAAAAAGAACATGGGCTCCAGAACCAAATACAGAAACAAAATATAAAGTTTACAATCTAGGAAGCCAATAGCATAAGCTTTGAGGGAAACAATATTACTCGTAACATGAGCACAAGCCTACATTTAACTAACTAAAAGATTTTATGAAAAACTAACCGGGCAACAGCAAAGAAAGTACTGAACATTTCATTCACCAGATCATCACATTCAAGATCCAACATTACAACACACGATCTATATTTTGCAAGAGTCTCCAATATAACAACTCTCCGGCCAAAGGATGGACCACTGGTATCACTCAGACCACTAAAAGTGCTCACAATCAACTGAAAGATGTCCTGCAAAGAGATCTATAAAAGATCAGTATGAAGACATTATGTTCCCAACTAATTTTCTCTTTTGGTTTGGCTGAAAATAAAAAGAAATTTTTTTTTAACTTAGAAGACAACTTATGTTATATAATCAGATAACTTATGTAAATAAAGGCACCTTTAGAACATCATCACTGTAAGGTGCTTCAGGTGCAGTGATCCGAGTTATCTCACAAACAGACGTAGCAACTAGAAGCTTGACATCCTTATCTTGGTGCTTCAGCAATTCTGGCTTAACAATCGCGTCAAAAAAGGACTTCATTGACTCCAATGTTGACGCTGATGGTGATTGATCCAACTCAGCAAGGCATGCTACCGCTTGCTGCAGGCAGAGAAACATTTTGTCGGGGGAGTGAGGGAATTTAGAAGTTACCAATCAAAAATCAATTTGCACTTAAAATGAAAGAAAATATAATGACAAAGTAACATAAATATAATAAACTACTGTTTAATATTAAACAACAGCATAGCACACATTTGGCCTCAAGCATTAATCTTGTGTGTTGAGATCCCATATCAACTAGAGATATGGCCCAAGCAATCCTTACAAGCCTTGGGCAATCCTCAACTTTGAGCTAGCTTTTGAGGTCGAGTTAGCCAAAAACCCAAATTCTAAGATGGTATCAGAGCTTATCTTAGATCTGTTAATGGGCCAGTTATTCCACTCACATTTGTCCACAATCCAAATGTCCAATCCTGGACATAAGGGGTGTGTTGAGATCCCACATCAACTAGAGATATGGCCAAAGTAGTCTTAAGGATTGGGCAATCCTCACCTCTTAAGCTAGCTTTTGAGGTTGAGTTAGGCCTAAAGCTTAAATTCTAAGATTGTGTAAATTTGGTTTTTTGTTTTCAGCCATAGCACATTCATTTTGCAGTAGGAAAAATGGCAAACCCATACATGGAATTCCTATGTACTGCTTTGAAGTCCATTCTTGTCTGCCCTTTATAGTAAGTTGCGCAGAAAGAAAGAATTTTCTACAAAGCTTAAACAAAATTAGTACATTTTGTCATGCTTATGATTACAAAGTTCAGCCATAATTAAAAGACCCAGCAGCTATAAAGCAAACAACTGGCATAACACTATATTGGTGTGTCTGTATGACCAACTTAAACAGTAGTATCCAAGCCTTAAGTGAAAGTGTGAAACCCTCATTCACAATCCAATATATGCTTCTCAACTTTTTCTACTCGTGCTGCTGATTGTTTAATCAGCAATGATCTAGGTCTTTAAGACTGAACCACCCTGTTACTAGTTACTACTCGTCTCTGGTTACAGACTTACAGCACAAGTATTGAGCCACTTCAGCCAGGTATTTTAACGGAATCCTCAATTTTTCCCAAGAGGATAAGCATTAATACTGAAGGAACTAGAGATGTAAAAGCCATCCCAAGAGAAAAATAGAATTTATTGTATGATCAGATATGTATCATATTTGGCCAAGAAATCAAGTAACATGCTTGGTATACAGGTAAAGTATACATCAACAAGATTGATTTTAAGAGTAACAAAAAAAAGCTGCCCAAGCATTCAGCAAGTGTGATCCCAAATCTTCCAAATTCAGTTTTTTTGGAATAAAACTATGCTTCTTAACTTATCACATAATCAAATGCAAGTAAACAACCCTTTCAAGCTCAAATGCATTTGAAAATTGAAATGGCCCTCTAAGTCATCCACACATGACCACTTTCACTAATAAGGCCAAATTCTAGGGTTCATTGAAGTAAGGGATCCAGTCGTTCAAAAATAATTCAAACTAGTATTTTCCCTCCATTCTCATGAAAAGTTGCATATCCTTTTTCCGCTCAGTTTTCTTCTTCATATCATCCAGAACAAAGACAGCTTATTGAGCTTAACTACAGCACAAGTCACAGACAATACCAACTTAACACAGTACTCAAAAACGAAGCACCTTCATGACCATTCATTCACAAATTAACCTAACTGAAAAGATTCTCCACAAACTTGCTTCAATTTAACTAGAGAGTCTCACATCAAACAGAGTAAATCTGCTAATTTTTGTATTCCACGGCCTAAGGCCCACTAACACAATTCAAATCCTCAATTACAAACCACACGGACGAAGAAGCACAGAACATGGGTCCGGAAACGCAGAAAACACGATAGAATCCCTAATTAACACATTCTGAGCTAAATTCAGTTTTTCTGAGAGACAAATCAACTTAACCCATAAAATTTATCACCCAAACAGAAACTAACAGAAATAACTAACCTAACACAACAAAACAGAAAGTCGAAAATTGTTCATAAAAAAGGGTCAAATTATGGAAGCCAAACACACCTTTAAGAGCTTGATGAGAGAGTCTTTGGAGGAGGGGAGGGCGTCGAGCTTGGATCCCAGCTCCTTGAGCTGTAGGTGAGGTTTCTGAGCCATGTCGGGAGAAAACAAACGGTGTCGTTTTCAGTGTTGCGTGTGCTCTTTCATAGAGTTTCTATAAGGTTTGAAAGCAAAGGGAGTGAAGAGGATAAAGAGAAGAAAGAGGGGAAGGGTTTTCTTTGGTTTCTCTCTGTCTGTCTAATGTTTATCTATCAATCTTGTTCGTTGGGTCGTCGAGTCGAGTGGGGATTTCGATTTCGATTTCGATTTTCTAACATCAAAGCCAATTACACTCCTAAAGTACGCGAATGCTCACGTGCTGACTTTTGTTTTGCTGGGATGCCCACTAATCGTTTCGTATTTCCCAAACTTTCTATTTGTATTTTGCGTTTCTTGCAGTTGCACCCTTCTCATTCCGGTTCTTGCAAGAGACAAAGATTATAATCATGTTTTTCAACTATTTTATTTTAACCGAAATAACAAAGGAATTTTACTCTTATGCTATTTCAATTCTTGTTAATTACTATTATTGTTGTCGTTCCTTTTCCAACACGAAGTACTATATTTGTGTAATAATCTATCTTAAATTTTATGTATGATACACCATGCCCCATTTACAATTATATATGGTTTAGAGCCATCAATTTTCAAAATTAGCAAATTTTAATTCATTGATTTCCGCCATTTACTTGATATCAATCACTCTAATTTCTTAGACCTAATCGGATCGATAGAGTATTACACGAATGCAAAGTCTATTCCTAGATCAATGTGTCCATAATACCAAATCCAAGTTCTGCTCATTTGCAGAATTTCCCAATTACATAAACGAGAAAAGGTTCATCTCATGAGTGATTAATTCATGGGCATGAAGAACAGGAAAAATGTTACAAGATTGAAGCAAAGAAATCAAAATAAAAACAAATTCAAACTACAAGGAGCATGGGGTTGAGCTTCATCTTCCCTTAACCAAGGGTGGGTTTAGTTACACATGGTGATGATGATGAGGGAGATGAAGGATGAGATGATCTTCAGTCTGGAGTTCCTTTTTCGAGGTTGACATTAAATTCCCCTGGATTTTTGGTTCCTCAAGTTACTAAAAGACAGACATCTCTCTCTCTCTTTCTCTCTCTCTCATTCATAACTGTCACTATTTAAGCACTCATTTTTTAACATTAAAGTACCCGAGGTCCAAAATCCCCCACGTGACTCCAGCGCCATGGTGTTGGATTTCCACCATTGTTACACGTGAGGTCCAGAAAGCACATGCTGATTTTCTCCCAATGTTGAGTCTCTCCGTCACTGAAAGTTAGACACATTCTTCTTGAAATTCCTCTTAAGAATTGCCAACATGAAATCACATCATAAAATTGATAAACATTGTGATTTGAATAGCATGATTCCATTGAATGCACTCCATACAATGATAATCCTAAAATATGTTTTAAACTCGTGAAAATCATTACCCAACTATGTGAATTTGCTAAATTCTTGCCAACTTTAAGTGCCAAAGAACCTCAAAATATGATGTTCATCCAATGGGGTAAAAATATATTTTTTTGGCTCTGATATCCTTGTATAAGAAAGTCATTTTAAACCCTAGCTAATACGAGTTGACCCGGGAAGACTCCTTTAAGGGAAAACCTTTCTTAGTACTTGTTTTTCCATTCAAAAGGTTCGAACATGAGACTTTATTAAAGGGAACCGAACTCCTTATCACTTAAGCTAACCAACTTTTGTCATATAGAACTATTTTGTAACAAACTTTTAGTGTCAAATTACAAAGATCATGAATATTATGTATTATTACCACGAAACTCGATGAAGAATAGTATAATTTGTCCATAGCCTAATAAAGTGGGATAGCAACCACAATGATATTCATTTACTATTTGATTTGTTTTGTTGTGGGAATTTTTAAAAAGGTTCGAAGTTATTCTAATATTCTTCGCTTAAACTATTGATGTTTGTTCTGACTCGATCCTGAGGTCATGCTCCAGATCTGATCCTAGCAAGGATTGAGGGCAACTTTATCTATTTGTGATGGCTCCCCATTGAGGGGGTGAGTGTTTGCAAACACACTCTGACGCTTAAGTTAGTATGGTACTTTAGTGCGAGTGTCAAGAGAAGGGAGAAAGGTATATCTGGAAGGTCTTCCCTGATATATAATGTAATGGGTAAGTTTAAAGGAGGGTTTCGATCATTCAGTGTAGCCCACTCAAGTTGGGCCCGAACCTAAGCTTTCGTCAAGAATATACGCCCCCAACTCGGATCTCTAATAAAAAGGTGAAGTGTCGATGTATTTTCTATGAAGACCAACGTGGTCCCTGAATGCCCTTGGCAAAGGAAACCATTGCAATGTAAAAATCAGGGTTCATATGAGTAAACACATGTTACCATTGAGATTGTTATTTCAAGATGTCTTGATCATGGTCAGGATTATCGAGATGGAGTCGTTGTGACATTGAGAATCTACTCAACGCAGGAGAATCGGTCGTGCTTCTCATTGACCACGGTCGTGCTCAGCAGCACGATCGTGCTCTTTGTCCTGCACGGTCGTGCTGAACAGCGCGGCCATTTACCCAGAATTCAACTGGGAGCACGATCGTGCTCCCTGTTCAGCACGGTCGTGCTCATCGCGCGACAGTGCTATTCTGGGCAGGAACAGAGACTGTGTTTTAACCAACTTTTAAGATTAACATAAACTCAACCAACCATGAACATAAACATAACATATTTTCAATCATTATCATGTTATCAACTAACCAACAAGTATACATGCATAACAGATTATCATATAAACAAAACCGGGGCCATGGGGACCCTTTTACTCTACTCTAACCCCGAGCCTATGATCACACTACCCTTCTCCCCATACCTGGATTGAGTTCGGACCTGAGCACGGTCGTGCTCTCCCCTGAGCACGGTCGTGCTCCACTTAGCGTCACGAGACGCGGTCCACGCATTGAGCACGGGCGTGCTCCCTGTTGAGCACGGTCGTGCTCAACTTAAAATCAGAAACACGCTTCTGACTTTAAGCACGGGCTTGCTGGCTAATGAGCACTGGCGTGCTCATGTACCAAAAGGGAATTTTAACAAAAAATCCCACTAAGCCCTTGAACGATAAATCCAACTTAACCAAAACCAGCTTAATTAAATTATTCTGAAAAAACAGTCGTGTGGTGTCCCTTGATGTTATAGCTCGTTGTGTTTCGTGGTGTCGTAATGTTAAAGGTATGAAGTAATCAAGATGTGGCCTTTTGACATTGGGCTAGGGAACTTGATATGGGGTTCCCCACACTCGAAAATGAAATCGGAGAGGGAAACTCATCATAGGGTTCCTCGTACTCATGATATGAAGTCAGAGAAAGAAACTTGACACGGGATTCCTCTCACCCTTAAAAAATGAAAGAGAAGAGAGTTCCTCACATCATTATTTCTTCCTTTGTTAAATAGTGGGAATGAGAAATATTTCAATTATGAAATTTCAGACTCATAAGTATATTATATGTTATTTTATTGTTCATAAAATAAATTTAGGGTGAAATTTTATAAAATCATAAAAAATCATAAGATTTGAATATTTTTATATAAAATTTTCCCTAGACACAAATGGAATTAATGAATTACAGGTAATTAAGAAATAAGTATTCTTGAATCATGAATTTTAATCCTAACCTCAGGTATTAGTAAATGGTATGTACTGAATAATAAGAGGCTTGATAAATAATATTTTTTTTTCGCTTTATTGCACTTTTGGTACACCTACTATTGGTCACGTGCGCTCTTGGTCCATATAGTTTTTTAGCATATTTGGTTCCCTATTTTTTCAATGTTGCAAATTTGGTCATTCCATCTAATATCCATCAATATTTTTTTGATCAACAAAAAGAAACCACTACTTTAAACACATTGAATCATGTTAAAGTTGAGTGGTAGAGGAGAGAGAAGTTGAATATGAGGTTCTATTTGCTTAGAACAGTGGTTATTCTCTGATAATCACTGAAAAATTGATAGATATTGGATGAAAGGACATGATTTGCAATATTGGAAAAATAAGATGACCAAATGTACTACAAAAAATTATAGGGATTAAAATCGTAATGACCAATAATATGAGGACTAAAAATGCAATTATGCCTTTTTTTTCCACAAAATAAGAGTAAACCTAATGAATTTTTTTTTGAAACAAAATAAACCTAATGAATTTAATTTGCATGCATTATCATTATACAGATTTAATCACTCCTAAAATAATTTGTAATTAACTATCAATATTAAAAAATTGTCTACTGAATATATCAAAATTATTCTCATCCACTTCAATGATCTTAATTCTTAAGTTACTTCATATTTTGCTCTTACACCAAAACTTTGATGATTTTCGAGTAAAATGTAATTAAATTTAAAAACCAACTGTGAATACAAATGTAATATGAAAATTAGGGAGAGCGAGCAGTAAAGTAATAACTAATAAGCAGTTTGGTAAGAGGAAGTGCGAGTGTGTCCCTCTTCGAAGCCCTAGTAGTAACAATGCCGGAAGCGGACGGCGATGGAAAGGACGAACCCCAAAATGACGAAAACGCCCTCGAGAATCCCCCTCCCCCACTTCCTCCTCTTTCGAAGAACGCGCAGAAGAAGCTGTTGAAGCAGCAGAGATTCGAGGCGAAGAAGGCAGAGAAGAAGGCTCAGGCAAAGGAGCAGAAGAAAATTGAAGCAGAAAGGAAGAGGAAGGAGTGGGAGGAGAAGCTCGCCACCGTCTCCGAAGAAGAGAGATCGAACCTTCTCGAGTCACGAAAGAATCTCAGGAAGGAGCGAATGGAGAAGAGATCCCAAGAGAAAGAGAACAAAAGAGAGAGGCTACTCAAAGCCAAAGAGTGCGGTCAAAACGTCGTCGTCGATCTCGAGTTCTCTCATCTCATGAACCCTAACGAAATCCACAGCCTCGTTCAGCAGGTTTATTTATTCAGAGATTCAAATCTTCGATTTAATGAAGTTTTTGTGTGTTAATTGCTAACTAATTGAATTAATTATGCAGATTATGTATTGTTATGCGGTAAATGGAAGATGCGATTCCCCTGCTCATCTTTGGCTCACTGGATACAATGAAGAAATGGAAAACCAATTGCAAAGGATTCCTGGCTTTGATAAGTGGATAATTGAGAAGGATAATAAATCGTACATTCAAGCATTGGAACATCGGAAGGGAAATTTGGTATATCTTACAGCAGATTCGGACAATGTTCTTGAAGAACTTGATTTGAACAAGATATACATTATTGGTGGGTTGGTGGATAGGAACCGGTGGAAGGGGATAACCATGAAGAAAGCACAGGAGCAAGAAATTCAAACAGCTAAACTCCCAATTGGAAATTGCATCAACATGTCCGCTTCTCAGGTATTATTCATCAATTTAATTTAATTTTGATACATTACAAAGTTTTTTTTTTTTAATCGTAAACCAATGGTAAATCATGATATGGGTTTATGTTGAGAATGACTTTCAAGTAGTGTTTTTTTTTTTTTTTTGTTGAAGACTTTCAAGTAGTTAGTATAAAGGTCACATATTTTTTGTTCATGTGATAACTCATGATTATTTGACGGTGTAATTTTTTTTACACATACCAAATAAATCCATTATTCATCTAATGTGAATCATCATCATTTAAAAGTAAGGATTAAAGTAGTATACATGGTCAGCGTAAAAGGTTTTTACACTAACATTCACTGACATTTTCATCCAATACACTTGCAAAGTTAAATTTTGCACTGCACATTGTAGTAGTCATTTCAACCCCGTGGGCACCACAAAGTTTCCACCAATGGATGGTGGTGTTCTGATTAAGTTCTCAATCTGACAAGTTGCATGCTAACAGAGAACTTATTTCTTTGCTGATATCCTATTTTAGAAAATGTAAATCTACTATCTTTTTATTTGAGCTTTCAGGTTCTTACTGTGAATCAAGTGTTTGAAATACTACTCAAGTTCCTGGAGACAAGGGATTGGAAAACATCTTTCTTTGCAGTCATCCCTCAAAGGAAAAGATGTCAAGCAAATTCAGAAGGAAATGCAGATGATACATTAGAGGAAGAAAATGAACAAAATGATGATCAAATGGCAAGTAAAAAGACGTGTGTTGAAAATGAGGTCCCTTGTAACAAGTTAGAAACTTAGAATAGTCACCGGCTCAAAGCTGTTGATCTTCTCCCGGCCATTGCATAGAGTGTAGGACCGGAATGTCAACATGCTCATACTGACCTAAACAATTAGCACAATTTTTGTATGCTTGTCGACAAATCTGTTCCTAGATGCTCCATCTGGTGTGTGTGCTTCTCAAGTTCTACGGTCTTTGGCATTTGGATTAATTCGCGGTTATGTTATGATGGAAATGAGCAAATAGACCATTTATGAGGGAATAGTTTTGTTCCGCACTTTCCTTTTTTAGAATGACAATTATTGGATATATCAATAGTATATTATTATTATTATTATTTTGTTTAACTTAACGGAAAATGCATAGATGACAACTTAAGCATTTTTTTTTTAACCATGTGATTTGACACTCAAGACATCATTTCGAGTTGAGAGTTTGATAACTGAAAAAAATCATAATCTTCAAATTTTCTTCTTCTTGTTACACCTCATTATTGGAAGATACTCCTACTTTGGTATCAGTACTTCGAAATATTAGGTTTTTTTCTTATCAAATGGGAGATACTGGGAGACCAAAAGTAAACCATACCGCTACAGCCCAGATCAGTCCGTTTAGACAGTGCCATCTTAACTAAGGCCCAAACCGAAGGACTCCACCCCTTATTCAAAACTTTGCCTCCTCAATCCACACACCTCACAGTTATTTTTTTAGGGGGTGATATTACAGCCTCAGGCCCTCAACTTTCAACTTCCCGTAAGGCATAAATGTAAAAGAAATTAGGTAGCATTTAATATCAAAATAATTTCATATTTTTGGGAAAGTGGGGTGAGAATACTTATTTTTTTTTTTTCATATTTGATACATGGGACAAAAATTAGTTTAATTATTGAGTTGGTCCCTGAACTATTTGAGAATTTTCAATTAGGTCCCTGAAGTAAAAAAATTCTAATTAGGTCCCTAAATTTATATAATATTTTCAATTGGGTCCCTAGACTAAAAAATTTTTAATTGGGTTCCTAAAGTTATATAAAATTTTCAATTAGGTCCCTAAAGTAAAAATGTGACTATATAAAATAAAAAGTAATAAAATGATAGATGATGAAATTTAGGAAAAAAAATATTGTTTGACATATAATAATATAATGACAAAAGATGAATATCAGAGAAAAAACTCACTATTTAAAATAATAATAATAATAATAATAATAATAATAATAAAATTAAAAATAAAACTTAGTGAGAAAAATTATTGTTTAGCATAATAATTAAATAAAAATAGATAAATTTGAGAGAAAATGTTTAGTTCTTGAAATGATTATAACAAAATAATGAAATATGAAATTGTGGTAGAAAATCCATGTTTTATAACAAAATATTAAGAGATTAAACTGATAATCCTCAATTAAAAAATATAAATAAAATAAAAAAAGCCTCAATTAACAACAAAGTTATTTTTGAAATAATATATAAAATAAAGAATCTAGTTAAGTAAATATCACATCTTAGTTTGATTATCAATTTTATTTTGAGTTATTTATTTTATTTTATTATTTATTATGTTATTTTATATTTTAATTGAGGTTTTTCTTAAGTTATTTTAATATTTCTTAAATAATATTTTTTTGCTATGTCTATTCTTATTTTAATGTTAATAACTTAATATTTTGTTATAAAACATGAATTTTTTAACACAATTTCATATTTCATTATTTTATTATCATTTCAAGAACTAAATTTTGTCTCTCAAATTTATTTATTTTTATTTAATTATTATGCTAAACAATAGTTTTTATCACTAAGTTTTATTTATTATTATTATTATTATTATTATTATTATTTTAAATAATGATATTATTATTATTATTATCAATAATTAAACCAAAAATAAAAGATGCCCATAAATAAAATTGTGAATGAAAGTTAAAAATTTTATTCCCACATGTGATAGTGAAAATTAATGAAAATTATCGGGATGGAATTATCTGAAAATGTAATCTTTATAAATTGTAATTAAAACATTCCATGAAATAAACACTATATTGATTCGGTGATTCCTTATCTTCTTACACCTCAATCTGATGTCATATCCCTTTTTCTTTACCATACTCTAACCTTACATTAATACTTTTCGGTATCTATAGATTCAAAGAATACTTCTATATCTTAAAAAAATAAAAATAGTTCTATATCAATAAAAAAAAAATATCCAGTCAATATATATATATATATATATATAGAGGAGGGATTAATTTACACCTAAAAAATTTACACCTAGTACACTTAATCTTATCTATTGGTATAATGTAAATCTGATGGTTAAAACTTACTCATTTAAAAAACTCACGTGACCCACTTTTGCCTTTCTTTTCTCCACCTTCCTGATTTTCATCCCATATAGGAACATTTCCCATTCTCTCTTAAACCTTGACCCTGTGACAATTGAACCCTTTTCAACCTTCATGTCTTCTGCAAACACCGCAAACACTGGATGTTAGTTGGATCAATGGATAATATTGAGCGTAAGTGGGTCACGTGAGCTTTTTAAATGAGTAATTTTTAACCATCAGATTTACACTATACCAATGGATGATATTAAGTATAATAGGTGTAAACTTTTTGGAGTGTAATTTGATCCCTACTCATATATATATCCTTAAAATGAAATTCTCTTAGGCATATTTATCGGTGGTTTTATTGGGGTGCTTACAAGTTAAGCACAGGTTCCTATAAATGGAGCACCAATGGAGAGGGTGCTTACAAATGTGCTTAATAAGGAGGGATCTTGCACAAGTACCAGGTGCTTGCACTTGGTCCAGACTTTTTTTTTTTTTTTTTAAAAGTAAGTGAAAAGGATGTGAGGTCCAGTTAAAAAATAATATAATTTTATAATTGTAAGGATGTGTGATTACTGCTGGGGTCCATTTAAGAACTTTTTAAAAGTTGTTGGAATGGAGAGATTAAATGCTTAAGTTATTAAAAATAAAAATCAGTGATGTGTAATGGTGGGACCTATTTAAGAACTTCAAAGTGAGGTGCTAGGATGTGGATGCTCTTCGATATTTTTTACAAAAAGAATATTTAATATTTTTTAATTTTTCAAGATATCAAATATATTTATTTTAATTTTTTTTTTTTTGTTCGGAACCCATCCTAATTAACCTTTATTTTTATATGTCCACCATATAAAATTAAAGGTTAATGAAAAGACTATTTTTTTTCACAATTTAAAATTATTCAGTGTTGTCCATCTGAATGTAATTTACCACTCATCTCATGGATTGTTCCAACCCCAAACGAATTAAGAAAATCATACAAGACTTCTTTGTTTATAGATAGAGCTTTGGATTTTGGGGTTTTTTTTTTTTTTTTTTGGATAATAGATTTAGGATAATTTTTAGATTAACTATTCCCTAATAAAAACAATACAATGAACCTGATCAGAGTAACTGACGTAATATATGAGCCTAATATCATCACTTCTTTATATCCACTTTATTATTATTATTTTTTGGCCTTATGTGCAGATACATAAATATTCAAATGAGTGGAAGTATCTATCTTTTTAAATTTTAAATTTTTTATTTTGGTGAATCATATCCTTTTAATTTAATCTCTTTCCTTTTATCCTTCCTTTTTCACCTATAAATAATTTATTTAAAGTTTTGACAAATTTTTAGACCAAATCCCACTCATAAAACTAATACATGAACTTGCTCACAGTAATTGGTGAATCTATATATAGAACCTTCCGTTTCCCCTATCAAAGTTGTTGATATAATTTACACGATTGGGATAATAATTTATTTTCATATTGATTTATTATCATTTTTAAATTTATGTTAATATAAATTGTATAGTGATTTTCCCTTTAGATACGTTGCATGCTGAACCATTAGATGGATATACTTTGATAAGGATTTCATTTCAATTTAAATTTATAATTAATGTATAATTAATTGTAAAAAAATAATCAAAATATAGCAAATAAACTCTTCTGGGCAGCGAACATCTATCCAACCAATAAAAAAAATTATAAATAGTCAAACCAATTCATTCAAAGGTGCTATTGGATTCTCATCATTCTGAGATTCAAACCTCAAATCTGCAATTTTTTTTTATAAATGTATGCACCTTTTTAATATCTTCTTTTTTTGGGGTAATAAATAATTGCATGCACCTTGTTCATTTGGTTCACTTGCTTACCTTAATCCATTATCTGACTATGAAACCAAAATGATACGAAGTTTAGACCAAAACAAATTCATTGTTTAGAATTAAGCGTTGCCAAAACCGTCTTCATAGGGAATAGAATTATGATGATGGTAACTGATGTCAATTAAGGCTCATTCATCCAACCCAAATGTATATCAATGTTTTTTCAATTTAGATTCCAAAACTGAAAAATAATGCTTTCCACTTTTCACCATTATTTCCTTAACCATTAATCCATTTTTCGTTTTTCTATGTGCCACCTGAAATATGGCTGTATACTTCTGTATGTTCTCTTCAAATTCCATATAAAATAGAATGCACCACATAGTCACATAAGACTAAGAAGCAGAAGTTTGAACGGTGAGAAAAGGTTTGTACAAGATAATAAAATGGGGGATTTTAGCAACTTCAAGGATAACAGAACTTTGGCTAAAGTGCTAATGGGTTTACTTTTAGTATCCTCTATTGTGATTTTCCCTTACTTTATGACCCCAGAGCCTCCCATCTTCTTGCTTCTATGGTTATGCAGTATCCCTATTTTTGTCTTCTTCTATTCCGTTTTCCTTGCAATTTTCGTTTGGTGACATCAATGATCATGCATTCCATCCCAGAGACTGAGGAAGAAATAATGTTTGGTATAGAATTGGAGAATAACACAGGGAGTTTTACTTTTTTTTTCCTTCTCTTAAAAAGGAGGTGAATGAAATACTTTTGTATTGAAGATTCCCCTGTTAACATGAGGGACTTTATGATATAAATCAAACCGTATGGTGTCATTTGCTTCATTCCATTCTTACTCAACGATTAATTTGTGATTATTGCAATTATGTTGCGGCCATTACGGATAGTTATTCTAAAATATGGCAACTATAATTACGGTTGTGATGCACTTACCCGTTCATTGCCTCATTTTAATTCTATCACTATTTATTTATTTATTTATTTGATGTTTTATTTTATGCCTAAATGCAGGAACTTCAGCGAAATCCAAATTTAAAGAATCCAATTTGGAGGCTATGATGTTTTGATTTTCCTCTAATTAGATCTTTTTATCGTGACATAGCCAAAAACTTTAATCCTTTGTAAATTTAAAGAAGGTTAAAGTAATGTTTTGGTCCCTATACGTGACACTGATTTTCAATTTGGTCCCTATACGTAAAAAGTTATCAATTTGGTCCCTATACGTGACACTGATTTTCAATTTGGTCCCTATACATAAAAAGTTATCAATTTAGTCCCTATACGTGACACTGATTTTCAATATGGTTCCTATACGTGACACTGGTTTTCAATTTGGTCCTCACCGCTAATTGGTCCCTATATAAGAGTGACCAAATTGCAAATTATTATCACATGTAGGGATCAAATTGAAAATAATTGTCACATGTAGGGACCGATTTCAATTTTTTTTTGTTGAATTGGTCCCTACATGTGACAATAATTTGTAATTTGGTCCTCTTATATCGGGACCAATTAGCGGTGAGGACCAAATTGAAAACCAGTGTCACGTATAGGGACCAAATTGATAACTTTTTACGTATAGGGACCAAATTGAAAACCAGTGTCACGTATAGGGACCAAATTGATAACTTTTTACGTATAGGGACCAAATTGAAAATCAGTGTCACGTATAGGGACCAAAACATTACTTTAACCTTTAAAGAATCTAATTTGGAGGCTATGATGTTTTGATTTTCCTCTAATTAGATCTTTTTATCGTGACATAGCCAAAAACTTTAATCCTTTGTTTTTCCTATGGAATTCAGACCCACCAAAAGAGGAAAAATCAGAAAAACCCGAAGTCAATCTCTTCGGATCTATTCCAAAAAGTACATATCGAAAAAACAAAGATGAATGCAAAATGTTGCTGTCAAAAGATTTGAGTGAAAGTTTATACAAGAAAAATACCCAGAAGAAAAACCAAAGCACCATAATAGATGAGAGAAGACCATAAATTTCTGAAAAATTCGAACAATAGGCCGTTCAACAAAATCTCAACAAGATCTGAAATAGAGAAGCTGTCGTGACCGTCTCATCCGGGCGCCGCGAAAAAAAGATAAAAACAGAGGAGTCGTCACCAAAATTTTTATTTGGGAAATCTTGGAAAACCCTTTTATTTAAGGAAAACTAGTCTTAGAAAAAAGAAGAAGAGAGATTTGAGTTTGGGAGTCGGTTACGAGTAGGGAAGGTGTTAACACCCTACATCGTCAGTTTAAAAATGGTACCTCAAGCTAATTGTGCAAAACTTTAAATAACTTTTTAAATTTTTATTGTTACCCATTTTTAAAACTAAAAAAAGAATATAAACACAACAAAAGGACAATTAAAATTTTGGCCTGACAAAATGATTGATTCCGGTCCAACGTATTCCTGGGTACAACGAGAAATTCAAAGCCACATAGTTCTTATTATAAATGATTTGATTGGTTGGTTAATTTGATTTTTTTCAAAAAGAAAATCAAGGGTTAACAATATGTCACATCTCATTTTACCATTTTTAAAAGAAGTTAAGTTAATTCTTTATTTTTAGAGACTTAGGATCATCAAGTTGTCATAACTCAGATGTCCTAAAAAGACAAGGATTAACAAAACGTCATATCTCAGATAACCCTTTTATTTTAAAAGAAAATACAATTTTTTTTAAAGGACTTAGGATCACCAAGTTGTCACAACTCAGGTGTGCTAAAAAATAAGGATTAACAAGATGTCACATCTCAGTTAACCCTATTATTTTAATATTAAGATAGGTGCAATTTAATATATTTAAATTAATTGGATATGTTATTGTAGAAAATAAAGATGTGTTCAAGTAATAACTGTAACCAATTTAAATAAACATTTTTACTTCAACAAATCATTTCTTTTATACATATTTGATTTAAGAAAAAGAGGTGAAAAACCTTTTCTTTTGAAAAAAAGATTATTTTTTTTTTAGTTTTTGGATTATTATTTTTTTTTTGGATTTTTGAAGAATGATCTTTTTATATTTTTTTGATTTTTCTGAACTATCCACTTAGACCCAGAAACAGAAAGCTTTGCCCATTTATTTGAAGGGATTTGATTTTATCACCCCCATAAATTACTATTCTTACCCCCTTATCCCTCTAAACTTTCATTTATTCCCTAAATATCCTTCTTAACCCAAACCATTTATTTTCCTTGCCCACCTAACACACCTCATTCTCCGTCTTTTTCTTATATCCTCCCTCATTCTCCTTTCACATCTCATTATGCAACACTCCACAATTCAAGATTCAACTATATCCTTGCACCCTTAGTCCAGTTAAACGCAATCGACACAGGGAGATATAATTCTTCCTTTTAATTTTTGGTTTGATATACGTTTTCTTTAATATTTTATTTTACATAAAGAAACTCATGTCTGTAATTATAAAATTTATAAACACTTACTAAAATTATTTATAAACACTTATGGAAACTAATTTCCGTAAGTGTTTATAAGTTTTATACTTACAGACATTAGTTTCCGTAAGTAAAATCTTTTATACTAACGTAAAAATTGTTTCCGCAAGTGTTGTGGTGGAAGGTACTGCTACTCCTCTCTGCTTTCTCTCTGATTGCTATGCTATTTGAGTTAATGCCCTTTCTGGTGCTTGATATATATGCATGAAGGCACAAATTTGCAAGGCCTACAGATCTGAATTACGATTGTCCATGTATATATTTTCTCCCCTTTGATGCTTAATATATTTCGCACAATAGGAGCAAAGAAGGGGGAGAGGCGTAAAAATTATTCACTTTCAGAAAAATCCTCTCCTAGCCTTCATCAAGAACCAGTAGTAACCACCCTCCATTCTCAACCTCAACATTGAAGCCTCACCAAAATCCCTCCAAACAATCTTCTGCTTCAAGCTTTAGAACCAAAACCTCTCCTTCAAAAACCCACATAGCAAAAACACACTTCATCTTTACCTTCTTACACTCCCTTCAGTCCATTCATGTTCTGACATTTACATCATCCTCTAAACCATCTACCATAATCCATTACCATTTCATAACAACAAAAAAAACCAAAGAAATAAGAAGTAAAAAATTAATCTTGTCCTGCTCCTCCTCTATGCATGCTCAGCCCGAGATCGGAGTGAAGCTGCCGTGCTCCGCCTTATATCCATGAATCGCCAAGGTCCCTACACGGGTTCCGATCTGATCTCTGTCTCTGTCCAGACCCTGTCACGCTCCACCACTGTGAGCAACACCCTTCCACGAACCAGGCCGCCGTTCGCCTCCGCCGTCCTCCACGTGAACCTATCACACCAGATCCGTTCTCCCCGCACAACGCTGTTGGAGCCGCCGCCTTCGACCGCCGTCGTGTTGGTGGGTATCCATGCTTCTATATCCATGCTTCTTTCCCCATCTTAGTGAAGAAACAAGCATCAACATCAAGGGTGATAGATGAGCATGGCTACCCACCTTATCAGTTGTATTACGACAGTATACATTATCCAACCACTTGTAAATTACTGAATACTTACGGAAAAAACATTATCCGCAAGTATCATTTTTTACTTACTTATGGAAATGTATTTTCCGTAACATGCGATTGAGATTGTAGCAGGCGATTGGCCTAGTCGTCCTTGTCTTCTTCTTTCGATTCATCTTCTCGCTGCTCAAGGCTACTACTCATAGTTAAGTTGTTTTTCTTTAATTTAATTTAAAATATAATATAATAATAAGCTTTTGGAATTGAATTTCCGGTGGGCACGGTCGCCGGAGATGGAGCGAGTTCTTTTCCGTTGAAGCTAGTTTAAGGTGAGGATGAGGTGGGAAGGTGGAGGATTGTTGGAAAATGGGGTTTACGGTAATAAGTAGGTAGGGGTAAAATCGGTAAAGTATTAAAATAATTGGTAAATAAGAGGTGGGAATATCAAAATAGGAGTTAGGAATATCAAATCCCTTATTTGAAAAAGAAACCATTTTCCTTGGCCCAACCAGTTAGCCCATACATATTAACCCAAGACCAGCAACAAGAAAACTGAATAAAATAAGTAAATCTACCATCAATCATTCGAATAAACCCAGAACGTGTGGGAGAGGCATGAACTGCACGACGAAGGCGGGACTGAACGGGTGGCGGGCGTCAACAGGTTCTGCCGCTGTTCGTTGTGGAAGGAGCGGGAGGTTATGACAGTGACGTTGGGAGATGGCCGAGGACGTGGAGGAATAAGACGACGCGACGTCGAATAGAGGAGCATCGGCGGTGATTGGCGGAGCAAGCTGGTCGGCGGAATAAAGGGGGTGGCATGACTATGGGTTCTATCATGGGTGCTTATGTGTGGTGGTTCACGTGGCGGAGGCGGTGCTGCTTATGACTGGGACGATTGAGAGGCGGCTCTGCTTCACGGTAGGGACATGGTGATGATAGATTTGGGTGGTGATTCGCATGCAAAGCAAGGCGGCGGTGGAAGTGTGGAGGTGTTCCCGTCCGTCGAGATGACGATGGCGGAGGTGGCTGGTGTAGAAGCTAATTCAAACTAGCATCTTATCTTATCTTTGACTAAGTTTGTTAGTTGTATATTCTGGAACAACTTAGAATTAGTTTTATCAAGAGTGTTTAACAACTTTTCAAATGTGTTGTTAACCTCTTATCCTATACTTGTGTATTTATATCTAATTGTAACTGTGACTTTCATTTCAAATTAATGAGAAAATCATTCTCTGTTACAACCTCTTTATGGTATCAAGAGCCCATCTTGCCTAACCAGCATTTTTTCTTCTGATCCACCATATCTTCTTCCGCTGCTTCCACCGATTCCACCACTGCTTCCCCTATCTCCATCTCTTCCACCACTTCTTTAATTGAATTCAACTTTGCCTCGAATCTTCCTATCAAACTGAATAACACCAATTACCCCACTTGGTACAAGCAGATTATGCATCTGCTATCTGCCAACAATCTTGTTGGCTATGTGTTGGGCTCCGGCAAGTGTACCGGATCGAAGCAAGTAATAATCAAAACGGTAAGTAATTACCGAGTATGGAACACAAGGATTGGGTGACCAATTTATCTAGATTTGAAGAAGACAACTAATATTTGACCAAGTCAAAGATGAGAAAGAAGGAGAGAGAAAGTTGTTGGGAAAAATCAATTATCTAAACAAATATCTAATTAAAGCAAGATAAAAAGAAGAGTTACTAATTAATTATTTAGATTATGATAGTGAGTTCTAAGTTCACGAATCCACATATCCTATCAAGCAAGTTACCCAAGTGTTTATCTCCTTATCCCTATGTTCAATTTAATTTCTTTGTCAATCAGGAACCCTCAATTATCCTAATGTCACTGCCGATTTTCAAAAGGAAATTTCTACAATTACAAGTTGTCAATCTGCCAATCTATTCAACCCACAATTAGATTTATTAAGTTCTTGGTTCCTATAGCAATTGCACCGCTTTCCTACCCTATCCCTAGCAATATTCAAACGGTGTTTTTAATTCAATTCCTAAGTACGAATCGCCTGCCAGCCTCAATGCACTAGACTAGTTAACCACAGGCCTTGATGATTAACGCAAACAAATCAGAATTAAGAAACAAGAAAAGATACAAGGGTATAAGAAAATATTACTTGAATTCATGCCATCAAAGGTGACTTCATCGTTCCCTCAGAGAAAGAGGATTAGCTCCTCATCACATTCATAACAAAATAATTAAAAAGAGAATATAAAATAATACTAAACTAGGAAAACGCAGCTCTAAAAAAAACAAGGAAAAGAAAAGAGAAAACTAAAACTACTGTGTTGCTATGTTGTGCCCTACTGCCCCCGGTACTGGACTGCCCTCCTCCCTTGAATGCGTGGGCCCCTGCCAATTCTTTTGTCACGTTGCTGGCCCTTTTGCATATCAATTGCCAATTTGCAAATTTTTCAACATCCTCAATCATTAGAATAGAGATAATGCGGGCCCAAGCCAATTAATTGGCAATTGACTTTTCAAGTCATAGCAATTGGCCTTCAATGAAGCTTCATGCCTCTGTACGTAATGTAGTGCCAATTTCATCCAAAAACAAACGTGGGACTTTAGGCAAGAATTGCTAGCTTTATCACTTGAGTCCTTATTGATAACAAATCATTCTTGCAGCTTCAGGATATAAAATCACTTTGCCTTTAAGGTGGCGTTTGGAAGAGCTTATTTAAGCTCCTTTTGACTTATCCGATGACATAAGCTCTTATGTAGTGTGTTTGGCAGAGCTTATAAAAGTAACTTATGCCATCCTATAAGGAGTTTTTGACTTATTTTTATAAGTCACTGGAACAAGCTTATGGAATTTTAACAAGTACTTATGACCCTCCGTGTTTTTCCCCCCTTCGAATCCTCTCCTGCCCCTTTCTTCATAAGCTCTTATGGCATAAGCTCTCATGCGATAAGCTCTTATGTAATAAGCTCTTAATTAAGTTGTTTACCCAAACAAGGCCTAAATAGATATGTCCATGATTTAATTGGATCCTTCCTGGAGCAATTCAATTCTCAAATCTTATCATATCCTTTATTGTTGTGATAGACAATTATTATCCAAATCCAATCTTTTCTCTCAAAGCCAATTGAATTATCTCTTAATCATAATAATTCAAATCCAATTTGATTTGGACTCAAAATCATTATGTGGATCCTGTATAAATTTAATTCACGTGACTTTGGCTTAAGCAGATTTTAATATTCGCGGGGCGAACACTTGCTCACGGGGCGAGACTGAACGATCTCAATTCCTTACTCAGTATCAGCTCTGGCTCGCGGGGCGAGACCTTGAAATTCTTCTTTTAGCTTGTTTCCTCTATTTTCCAAGTTCTCTCGAGCTTCACTTTTAACCTGAAAAAAAAGAATAGCATTAAATGCTTTATTTAACTCAAAATTAACCAAAAATTCCTAAAAACAAATTAAGAGACTCAAAATGTTGCTTAAGGACAATTAAATCCAAATTTGGGCGAAAATAAGATTAAACTCACACAATTAGCTCAAAAAGCATGGCCTCAATAGCTATAAAACTAGATGAGCCAGAGGCTGATCACTATGTCACGGGTACCATTCCTTGTCCTTCGCCTAAAATAGAAACTGGTGAAACAGCAACTGACAATCCAGCCTTTCTTCATTGGTGTCACCAAGACAATCACGTTTCCTTTGCTCTCCTTGGATCATGCGGCCCTGAAGTGCAAATTGTGATGTCCTCTGCTACCTCATCTGCTGATGCACGGTCCAAATTGAAGAAAGCTTATGCAAATTGTTCTCGTGCTCGTGTTATGCCTTTGAAGGAGCGCCTCTCAAACCTATCCAAGGACTCCTCTTCTGCTCATGACTATCTTCGAAACATTCGGTCCATTGGTGATGAGCTTGCCCTTATTGGCTATTCGATTGATGATCTAGATCTTGTCACTGCTACTTTGAATGGTTTGGGGCCACAATTTTGGGAGTTTAGTGCTTCTATTCGTACCCGTGATGCACCCTTAATGTTCGATGAATTATTTGATAAGCTAGTAGATTATGAAATGTACCTTAACAGGGAAGACCAGCAAATCATATCTGTTCCAGCCATTATAAATTGGGCAAACAGTGGCAACCAGCAGCGGCAGCAATGCAGGTATCATAATTCAAACTACAACTCTCAGCATCGCAAACCTTCCAATTTGGATGCTACCTGTCCCACTGTTACTTGTCAATATTGTGACGAAGAAGGTCACACTGCACGAAACTGTTACAAAATCAATGGTTACCCATCTAAATTCAAGGGTAAATCATATGTCAATCATGTTAACAAGAGGTCTTCCTCTGATTCCTCACGGCTGCTGGAATCTGGAGCTTCTCATCATGTCACAAATGAGCTTGCCAATATCTCCTTCTCCAAAGAGGTTACTGATCCTGATCATTTGTTTGTTGTGGATGGTAAACCTCGTTCTATTCTAAACAATAATATTGCTCATATCTCTACACCTTCAAAGCCACTTGTTTTACATGATGTTTTACATGTTCCTAATATCACTCAAAATCTTGTTTCGGTTTCACAATGATGCTAAACTAATGATGTTTCCATTGAATTTTTTCCATGGCATTTTGAGATCAAGGATTTGCGGACCGGGAGGATGTTGCTGCGCGGAAGCAATGAAGATAATCTCTACAAACTACCACCAACTCATGTCCACCATTCTGTCCATAGACCTTCCACTGAACTCTGGCATCAACGCCTTGGCCATCTTGATCCTCGTGTCCTTTTCTGCTCTCAAGACTCATAATTTACCTTATATTCCATCAAATAAATATTGTTCAGATTGTCTAGCTAATAAGAGTCATAAATTGTCTTTCAATAAGTCTAGTTTAACTAGTCATGGTCCTTTAGACATTGTGTTCTCTGATGTATGGGGCCCTGCTCCAATTCGTTCAATAAATGGATTTTTATACTATGTTATTTTCATTTATCATTATTCCAAGTATGTTTGGTTGTATCCAATGAAGAAAAAATCTGATGTGTCACTAATCTTTCCCGTATTTAAATCCATGGTTGAAAGACAATTGCAAACAAGCATTAAAACTTTATATTCAGATAATGGTGGTGAATATATCAAACTTCGATCCTTTCTCCAACAAAATGGAATTACCTATCTCATAACTCCTCCCTATACACCTGAACATAATGGTCTCTCTGAATGCAAACATCGCCATTTGGTTGAAACAGCCCATTGTTTGCTTCATCATGCTCAACTACTTCCCTTATTCTAGTGTTATTCCTTACAAACCGCATTTTATCTTATCAACCGTCTACCCACACCTAGCCTAAAAATGATCACTCCTCTGGAAAAATTGTTCAATCAATCTTCAAACTATGACAAACATAAAACTTTTGGTTGTCTATGTTATCCTTGGCTTGCTCCATACACTACCAACAAACTTGTTCCCAAGTCTCAACCTTGTGTCTGTCTCTACTATAGTCCCACTCAAAGTGCATATCTATGCTTCAATCTAATCACCCAAAAACTCTACACTTCAAGACATGTTCAATTTGTTGAAACCATTTCCCCATATTCCACTCTCACTCTACCATCCTCAAACTCAAATTCAAATTTGTCCCTCAACCGAGTCTACTCCTAATCCTCCAACAAACTTTGACTTATTCAAAAACTCCTCTTATCCATATCTTCCTCAACTGATGCGGTTTCCACCTTATCTTCCTCTCATTCCGTTACATCCAATCCATCTCATTCAACCAACACTAATTCCACTCCACCGAATTCTCCTCACCAATCCTTATCTTCTATGCAACCTTCTGCCTCAACTAATTCATCACAACAATCTATCCCTCCACAAACATCTCAACCATCTTCCTTAGATCCTACTTCCTCTTCTTCTCAGCAATTCGCAGCAGTACCTCTCCCAGGTCCAAGTCCTTCTCTTCATCCCATGGTTGCTCGTTCTAAGAATGGCATACACAAACCGAAAAAGATTAACACAGTTAGCAAATTTCCATTGGCTGCTTCTATAGAGCTCTCTTGTCCATCAAAGGCAATTCAAATTTCTCAATGGAAAGATACAATGAGTGATGAATTTAATGCCCTTATGACTAATAGCACTTGGTCTCTTGTTCCTGGACACTCCTCTCAAAATGTAATTGTTTGTAAATGGGTCTTTCGCATTAAGAGAAATCCGGATGGTTCTATTGCCAGCTACAAAGCACGTTTAGTTGCCAAATGATTTCATCAACAAACTGGTATTAATTATAAAGATACTTTCAGTCAAGTTGTCAAACCTCAAACCATTAAATTGGTATTGTGCATTGCACTTTCTCGTGACTGGTCTCTATCTCACATGGATGTCAATAATGCCTTTTTGAATGGCAAAATTACAGAAGATATTTACATGGCACAACCTTATGGGTTTGTTCATCCTCAACATCCTCATCATGTATGCAAACTGCACAAAGCACTATATGGACTCAAACAAGCCCATCGAGCTTGGTATCAGGCACTTAGAGAGTTTCTATTGGATTTTGGTTTTACAAATGCCAAGTTTGACACCTCTCTCTTTACTTATGTTAATGGCGACATGTTGCATATTTTCTGGTCTATGTTGATGATATCCTACTCATAGGTAATGACTCTAAGTTTTTGCATCGGTTTCAACAAGCTCTCTCCACCAAATTTTCGCTTAAAAATCTAGGTTCTCCTAGTCATTTTTGGGGGGGTTGAGTTTGTACCTACTGCTAAAGGGTTGTTTCTTTCACAACACCATTATATTCTCCACAAGCATGCATGATGCAAAACCAGTGTGTACTCCTATGTCCAAAAGGCCTCATACCAATTGGTATGATATTGTAGGGTACCGAGGGGTCCTACATGTCTCCATATTGGTATGATATTATCCACTTTGGGCTTATACCCTCATGGATTTTCTTTTGGACATTACCCAAAAGACCTCATACGAATGGAGACAATTTCCATGCTTATAAACTCATGTTCCTCCCCTTGTTTTAGGCAATGTGGGACTTTGTTTGCACATCAACAATCCTCCCCTCAAATAAAGAACCATGGTTCATCATCCTCTCTAGTGGAAGCCTTCGAGTATTTTAGCCTGTTTATACTTGTATCGTGTTGACGATCCGGCAAGTGTACCGTTTCGTTGCAAGTAATAAAACACGGTAAGTAAATACCGAGGTTAAACACAAGGATTGAAAGACCAGTTTAACCAATTTAATAAGGAAATTCAAAGCGTTGACCAAGTCAAAGGGAAATAGTTATGAAGAGAGAGAGAATTAAATCAAAGATTAAATAAAAAAATAATTAATTAAAGATGCTAAAAGATTGTGATGAGATTTGATTTGACTAAGGCTCTAAGGTCACGAATCCACCTACCCTATAAGGCAAGTTACCCAAGCATTTATCTCCTTATCCCTATGTTCAATTTAATTTCTTTGTCAACCAGGAACCCTCAATTATCCTAATGTCACTGCCGATTTCAAAAGGAATTATCTACGATTGCAAGTTGTCAATCTGCCAATATATTCAACCCACAATTAGTTTCATTAAGTTCTTGGTTCCCTATAGCGATTGCACTGCTTTCCTATTCTATGCCTAGCAATATTCAAACGGTGTTCTTAATTCAAGTCCTAAGTACGAATTGCCTGCCAGTGTCAACGCACTAGACTTGTTAACCATGCGTGCATATGATTAACACAAACAAATCAGAATTAAGAAACAAGAAAAGACAAGGGTATAAGAAAATTTGCTTGGATTCAAACTATGCCATCAAAGGTGGCTTCATCGTTCCCTCAGAATAGAGGATTAGTTCCTCATAGAGACGAAAACAACGATCAAAGTATGGAAAACATTCATCCTCAAATAAACTGAAATAAAACTCACTACACAGCCCTAAATAAACTAGGATTATAATCACAATTCAAAACTCCCTTCAATTGACCTAAAACAAGCTACTTATATTGTTTGGGATCTGCGCGCGCTCGCGGGGGCGAACAGGGATTCGAGAGGCGAATCTTATGTTGGCCCACGTTCAAAATTGGATCTTTCACAAGGCGAGACATAATGATCTTCAATTCCCTGAGTCTGGCTCGCGAGGCGAACACTGCCTCGCGAGGCGAGGCTGAATGGCTGCCTGTCTTGCTTAATCTGTTCTTCTGGCTCGCGGGGCGAGCTTCTGTTCGCGAGGCGAATGACCAATTTTGCCTTTTTTTTGCTTGTTTTCTTCATTTTTCCTAACTTCCTCGAGCTTCACTTTTAACCTGGAATACAAAAAAAGCATTTTAATGCTTTATTGACTCAAAATTAACTAAAATATCCTAAAAACTACTTAAGAGACTAAAAACCTTGCTTAGGGACAAAAGAAGTCAAATTTGGGTGTTTAGCGAGGTTAAATCGCTCAATTTGCATCAGAACCTTTTCCTTTCTAGCTGTAAAACTAGATAAGCTGGAGGCTTATCATATCGCCAACTAACGGGACATGCCGACTGATCACTAGGGCCAGGAAGACTTTTGACACAAGATTTTTTTTATTTTTTTTTTGACTTAGATCCCTAACAACTATTCCAATACTCGCCCAAACCGACACCATCGACTATGATACCACTTGTAGGGTACTGAGGGGTCCCACATGTCTCCACATTGGTATGATATTGTCTACTTTGGGCTTATACCCCTATGGATTTACTTTTGGACATTACCTAAAAGGCCTCATACCAATGGGGACAATTTCCATGCTTATAAACCCATGTTCCTCCCCTTGTATTAGGCAATGTGGAACTTTGTTTGCACCTCAACAGATTTGTAATGGTGGCCAAGGAGAAGGATCTCTTCAGTTTTTTTTTTGGTATTTTGATTTTTATTGGGGTGTTTGATTTGAACTGAGAAAAGAAGATAAAAGGAAGAATGAAGGTGGGGCTGTAATTAGACGATAGATGAAGTAAAAAGAAGAAATAGGTGTGATGAAGAATGGTGGGGACTTTGTTTAATGGAAAAGAGAGCTTCAATTGTGAAATTTCTGTATGGTGCTTTTGTATTGCATTGATTGAATTGAAAATTGATTGATTACATTTCTACACTGCCTTACTTATATAGCAGTGTGGTCAAGGAGTCTAACTGATTAACAGAAAAACTAACTTAGCTTACAAACACAGCAACACTAACTACCTATAACTAACATAACAAACTTTATGCTAATAGATGAAGGTAGACCAGATAAGAGGAGATAAAAGGGCTATTTCTTCACTCCCCCTCAAGTTGGTGCATGCAAATTGATAATGCCCAACTTGCCAAGAAGTTGCTCATATTTATCTTTTCCCAATGGTTTTGTGAAAATGTCTGCTATCTGATCCTTAGTTCCAATCTTCATAGGTTCAATATCCTTTGATTGCACTCTTTCACGAACAAAGTAGCAATCCATTTCTACATGCTTTGTTCTTTCATGAAAAACAGGGTTCATTGCTATGTGCAATGCAGCCTGATTGTCACAAAAGAGTTGTGTTGCCTCATTTTGTGTAGCTTGTAATTCTGTCATCAGCCATCTTAGCCAAATCAATTCACTTACAGTTGCTGCCATGGATCTATATTCTGCTTCAGCAGAGGATTTGGCAACAACTGTTTGTTTCTTTGTCTTCCAAGATATTGGAGCACCACCTAGGAGGATAACATAGACAGTGCAAGACCTACGGGTTAGAGGACATCCTCCCCAATCTGCATCACAGTAGGCCTGCAACTTTAGGTTTCCTTCTTTTGGTATGAAGATCCCTTGTCCTGGTGTCATCTTTAAGTATCTCAGAACTCTTTCTACTGCATCCATGTGCTTCTGTTTTGGGGTTGTCATGAACTGGCACAGGGTATTCACAGCATAAGTGATGTCTGGTCTTGTGACAGTCAAGTACAAGAGTCTTCCCATCAGTCTCCTGAATCTGGTAGGATCAGCATCTGGTTCTTTGTCATTGACCCGAAGGTTACAATTCTGTTCCATTGGAAATTTGCTTGGCCTGCAATCCTCCATCTTTGTTTCTTTTAGAATGTCCAAAATATATTTTCTCTGACTGAGTACCAATCCTGATTTGGTTCTGGTGATCTCAATTCCTAGAAAATATTTTAGTGGCCCCAAGTCTTTTATACTGAATTTTCTGTCCAGATATTGCTTTACTTTCTTCATTTGCTCCAAGCTATCTCCTGCTAGAATCACATCATCCACATAGATTAAGGCTGTGAGAAACACTCCTTTCTCTTTGAAGATGAAAAGGGAATGATCAGCTCTAGATTGCTTGAAGCCAATGGCATTTAAAGCATTGGTAAACTTTTGATACCAATTTCTGGAGGCTTGTTTGAGACCATATATGGATTTCTTCAATTTGCAAACTCTTGAATCTCCCTTCTTTGCAAAACCTTGAGGTATCCTCATGTATATTTCTTCATTCAAGTCCCCATGCAAGAAGGCATTATTCACATCTAATTGGTGAATAAACCATCCTTTCTTTGCTGCCACAGTGAGCAAACACCTCATTGTTACAAGTTTTGCTACTGGAGCAAAAGTCTCATGGAAATCCTCTCCCTCAACTTGAGTGAAGCCTCTAGCAACCAATCTAGCCTTGAACCTTTCTATATCACCATTTGGTTTGTACTTGATCTTGTATATCCACTTTGAATCTACTGCATTTTTGCCTTGTGGAAGAGGTTCTAAAGTCCAAGTATCATTCTTCTCCAATGCTTCAATTTCTTTTCTCATTGCTTCCCTCCATTCCTTATGAACTGCAGCCTGTGAGAATCTCTTTGGCTCATCTCTTGAAGAGATGGCTGCTAAATAGGCTAAGTGAGAATTTGAACATCTGTCATATGACAGATATCCTGACAAAGGATACATAGTTGTGCAGTTTGAAGATGAATTGGACATAGAATGTATTAAGGATGGTGGCAATTGAACCTCATAATCTTGTAATTGCACTGGTAGTTGTCTGGTCCTTTCACTATGTCTTAGCAGGTTTTGAGGCTCAGTGTTGGTGATTAGTCCCTCTTGTACCTCTGCAGATTTATGACTTGTATCAATTCTGTCTGTCATCTGTTTCTGTTGTTTTTGTGCAGATCCATGTTCTGCATTATTCTCTGCAGGTTCAGCAGTTTGATCAATGCTTTGCATTCCTTGATTTGTGGATTGAAGTTGTATTTCCTCATCTTCCCAGGGAATGAATTGATTCCTTCTCTGCATGACCTGTGTTTCAGTCTTTCTAAAAGGAAAGTTAGTTTCACAGAATATTACATCTCTGGATACACTGATTTCCTTATTTGCAATATCATAGATCTTGTAACCCTTTTGACCTTGGGGGTAGCCAACAAATACACATGCTCTCCCCCTCTCATCAAATTTACCTTCTTTTCTTGTTTTTAAACCATACACTAAACAACCAAAAACTCTCAAGTACTCATAGTTAGGCTTCTTTCTGAATATGACTTCATAAGGAGTTTTGTTGTCTAGAATCCTAGTTGGTAACCTATTGATGATATGAACTGCTGTGAGAACACACTCACCCCAAAACCTATCAGGCATATTAGCATGGAATCTTAAGGCTCTAGCTATCTCTAAGATGTGCCTATGTTTCCTTTCTACAACCCCATTCTGTTGAGGAGTGTAGGTGCAAGTCAATTCCATAGATATCCCCTTTTCTGCATAAAAGTTTTGCATATGTTTGGATGTGAATTCCAACCCATTATCTGTCCTTACCCTTTTAATTTTCTTATTAAACTGTGTTTCTATCATGCAAATGAACATAGGTAAGTAGTGTTCTACTTCAGATTTATATTTCATCAAATATATCCAAACACCTCTACTATAATCATCTACAATTGTAAGAAAGTAATAAGCACCTGAGGTGGATGCAGTGGCATACCTCCCCCAAATGTCACAGTGAATCATATCAAAACAAGATTTAGTTTTTATAGAGCTTACAGGAAAAGGAAGTCTTGTCTGTTTAGCCCTAATGCAAGAATCACAAGGAGTTTTATTCCTAGTTACATCAGTAATACAGTCTATATTACTCAATTTAATATCAGAGGCATGCCCTAATCTTTGGTGCCATAGGTCTGCACTTATAGGCCTTGCTACTTTCATTGCCATTCCTTGCACTGGCTCAAGAAAGTACAGCCCATTGTGATGCTTACCCATCCCAATCAGGGTCTTGGAAGCTAAGTCCTGCACAACACAAGTGTCAGCCATAAAAGTAACAACACAATTAAATTGTTTAGTTAGTTTATTTACAGATAAAAGATTGCAACGAAAATCTGGAATGTATAAGACTTCATCTAGTTTCATGCCATTGAACAATTCTAATTTTCCTGATCCCTTTACTGATACACTTGTACCATTAGGGATGTGCACTACTTGCTGTTTGGAAATGAGAAATTCCTTTAGCAAGTCTTTGTTGCAAGTGATGTGTTCAGTGGCCCCAGAATCAATTATCCAGGGCCTATCTATTAGAATGTTACCTGCCATGTTAACTAGAGATTTGGATTGTTGGGATGTTGCCATTGGCTCATCATCAACCTTCAGATGTTGCATCAATCTCTCATACTGCTTCATAGTCAATCCTGGAATTGGACTTTCTTCCATGCTTACTTGGGCTGCTTTATATCCACCTTTCTTATTGTTCCAATTTCCTGATCTTTCCTTTCTTTCTCTGTTTGGCTTCCTCCAGTCTTGTGGATACCCGATTATTTCCCAACATTCTTGCTTTGTATGGCCAATCTTTTGGCAGTGCTCGCATTTTGGTCTATCCTTCTTGATGTTCTTGCCCTCATATGTATCTTTGTATTTGTCACCTTGTGCTTGAAAGGCTGTTAACTCAGTGACTGGTTTATGGGTTGATGAAATCAATCTTTGTTGCTCATCTTCTGCAACAAGATGATAAGCATGTCCCAATGTCAGGTTTGGAGCCATACTCAATATTTGAGTCTTGACCGTGCTAAAAACTTCATCTAAGCCCATGAGAAAGTCATATAGTTGCTCTCTTTCCCGTATCTGCTTTAATTGCTTCTGCACTTCACATCTGCATTCTCCACATACACACTCGGGCCAAGGTGAAATTGATTGAACTTCATCCCACAATCCCTTGAGTTTTGTGTAATATGAAGGTACAGACATCTTTTCTTGTCTAAGGTGAGTAATTGCCCTTCGTAATTCATCAACTCTTGGTGCATTACCTTTTGAAAATCGTTCTGCTAGCTCCACCCAGATTTCACGAGCTGTGTTTGCGTATCGGACCGTGTTCTTGACATCTTTATCCATGCTATTCTTTAGCCAGCCCTTCACCATCGCATTACATCTCATCCAGTGGGCAAGATTGCAAGAATCAACCTCAGGCATTGGGATTGATCCATCGACGAACCCAATTTTATTTTTCGCATACAAAGCATTACTCATATCGGATACCCATTCCCCATAGTTGCCAGAATTAAGAGGTTCACTTACAAAGATTTGCCCTGGATGATCTGAAGCATGAAGATAGTAAGGTGAGAACGTATCTATGCCTCCTTCATTGTTTGTTGCAGCTTTATCAATCGGACCTTTTTCTTTGATGGGTGAATCTTTGGAGGACGACTCTGGTTCATCAATTTTGGGAGGATCTCCTTCTTTCACCATGATGGAAGATGATTGAGAAAATTACACTCTCAGGATTTCGGCTCTTGATACCATGTGAAATTTCTGTATGGTGCTTTTGTATTGTATTGATTGAATTGAAAATTGATTGATTACATTTCTACACTGCCTTACTTATATAGCAGTGTGGTCAAGGAGTCTAACTGATTAACAGAAAAACTAACTTAGCTTACAAACACAGCAACACTAACTACCTATAACTAACATAACAAACTTTATGCTAATAGATGAAGGTAGACCAGATAAGAGGAGATAAAAGGGCTATTTCTTCATCAATTCCTTCTTTGAGAAACGAAAATCTAGAGCCTCCCTTTTCTCCCTCTAATGTGTGCCAATTTATTATAGCAAATAATAGTGAAGAAGATGACAAAAGGTTTGTTAGGCCAGCTGCTGTGTGTAGGTGCAAACAATGGGGAGGATATGAACCTTTGTCTCCACTACATTTCTGAGTGGTGCAAGAGGAGAGGGGTATAGTGTACTGTTGTCCTCCTTTTTCTAAGAAGATGACAAACAAGGGTAGTTCCAGCATGGAAGCACAAGAAGCTGGAGGACAAAACAAATTTTTTTATATTTTAAACAATTTTTTTTTTACTTGGGTTTGGACTTTGGGGGTAAAAAACTTGCAACCAAAAGAGAAATATTTTGAAACAGATAGAGTGAATTAAAATGAATTAAAATTTAATCTCCAAAGTGATAAATATTTTGGAATAGATAGAGTGAATTAAATATATTGAAATATTTTTTTTAACTATTATGAATAATAAAAAATTAATAAGTTAAATGTACTTGACCTTTATAGTGTATTAAGAAATTAATTTTTTTATGTCAAAATTTAAATCTAACTTTATGAGTTTAATTTGGATACTTGTTACTGTAAAAAAAAAATTATACTGACTACCAATCACAAATTATCGCGTGTGTGACTTTTAAAGTAATTATTATAAGAGCAATGTTGAATAAGAGTCAAACATTTTCATTATCTGATAGTTTATGATTGGTCATTGACCGGTATCCATACATGCTAAGCTGTGAGACTAACCCTGAGGATAGTAGTTAGGTAAAACCCTCCCAAAGTGATGACTCTAAGATTCGAACCCCTCACCTTATAGTAAAGTTCCTCTTAGAACACAATTCACTTCCACTAAGACCAGTTACCACGTGTGTTTTTTATTATTTGGTTTACTCATTATTCTCCATTTTATTTTGTTTAATTGTATTTTAATTTCTGAATATTATTTTATTTTAATTGTAATTTAAAAATTCTTAAAAATATAATATTTTTTATTTATTTTTAAAAAATATATTTGAATATTAGAGATTGAATTAGCGACCACCAGTTCCTCGCTAAATACAAGTCTTATGTACATTTAGCAACCACCAATACGGTCGCGGTAAACTAGCCGTTACAACATATAGTGAATGAAAATTCGGTCCCTAAATTCAAAAATCAGTCGCAAACCTGGTCCCTTAAAATGTGAGATGACCAATATTAGACACCAAAACGGTGACCAAAATTTTGGTCACTAAATAGTGACCGCTTAAAAATGGTCTCTAAATTGGTTTATGACCAATGTTTTAGTCAATGCTACAGCGGTCGCTAATTCAGTCGCTGACCAATTTAGCGACCGCTTTTCTTGATTTAGAGACCGGATTTACTGTCTCTTGATGTCTCATTTCTTGTAGTGCACTTTTGGGTAAATCCTAATTGTATTTAAATTCATAATAATAGACCATGTATTGACTTCTCTAGTTCCATTTCATATATCTCTAACATTTTGTCCTCTATTAATTTGTTAACATAATTCAGAATATACTGGTAAAATAAAAACATAATTCAGAATATAATACTTGTGTATATAGCGCTTCTAAAATAATATTTTAAGGTGCAAATTGTTACACAGGGTAATCGATTAAGGCTAATTATAATTTGACGATGGACAACAATTATGTTTTCTAATGTTTTAGTTACTGTTCTATATTTAGTTTAGCATGTATAGAAATGTTTGAACAGATCTTTAATGAATTTAAAATTAAAAAAAAAGCAGTTATATTTTTAAATTCAAAATATTTATATGGATACTTTTTGAGACATTAATGAAATACTAAAATGAATTCATAAATGACATTACAAAAAAACAATTTTCAAATATTTTTAATCATATTAACATTAGTTTCTTTTCCATATACCTATTTCTTCCATTTTCTATATTGTTAATATATTAACTAATCTTGTTACCAAAAAAAATAAAAAAATATTAACTAATCTAACCATTCTAAAAAGGTCCATACACATTTATTTGTGAAATGCGTGTGAGAAAGTAGAGGCTGAGTTGCGGTTTGTGTCCCTTGATCCTCCCTCATCAAACGTTTCTCGGTATAACTCTTCACAAAGCAACGCCATTGCACCTTTTTTTTTTATAGGCAAATGTTAGTATGTTAATATTAGTATTTTTATTAGTGGGTGAGGTTTAAACCCTCAACCTCGTTATTACTCCACTCGTTAACTTCCTCACCCAAACTACCTTAACTACCTTATGACTCCCAAACATAAACAGGTTCTATTGACCAGCCATTACACCCTTTCAAACTCTATTTAAAGGCCATTCCACCTAGCATAGTGGTATCATCTTTTCATTTCATCAAACACCAATCTTCTTTTGGAGGGACAAAATGAGGCAGCCAGAAGTTTGGGGTCATGGGTCCATTGCCATATTTTTGCTCATTGTTGCTATACTGCTGCTTGGACCCTTGTTCATGGGTCCCGTTTCACCACCAGGAATACCTTTGCTTTTGCTGTATCCGATAGTTCTTATTGCCCTAGTAACCTTTCTTATAATAGTCTCTAATTGACTATTACTTCCATCCATGGTCACAAATATATATGCTCTTATTACTAGTATGATGTACTCTTGGGTTTTCTTAAATTGAATAAAAATAAGGCCATGGATTATTATTTTTATGTTTATAGAGTTTTCAGTTCCAGAAAAAGCATGTGGAATCACATGCAATTGTATTATTATTATTATTAAATTATATGTACTTGTGTGCTATAGTGAAGAGTATTCTTCATGAAGCATATATATGCTGATGATTTATTTTTTTTGAACAAAATATACGCTGACGATCAAATCCCTTTTTAGTGTCATAAAATCCTACTTTTTGTTAATTTTAGTTTATTTTCTGGCACTTCACGTATCAATTTTTATGTTGATTCATTCGTTCCTATCGATCTATAAATGCATACATATCTCGCTTTCTTTGAAGTTTGAAGTTTGCGTTCCAAAAAGAACCCCACCGTTCTCGTATATATTTGACGATTTTTATTTATCAGTAAGATAGGATGAATTAAACCCTTTTACCCAACTTTCAGAGAAAATTTCAATTTAATACAGTTATGTTCCGTTAATATTACATGGATGCAAACTTAGAGTGATCAACCAACTGAGATTGACACAAGTAGGAGTGGACTTGTGTCCCTTAATCAAGTGGCTGGGGTTCGAATTACAGCTCTTGCGTATGGAGCGAATTTCAGTTCAGAGGGGGTTTCCCACCTTCAGGTGCCATTCATTCTCCCGTAGGAAATTAATGCCCACTTCCGATGGGGATACTCCTTGTCAAAGAAAAAAAAAAAAAAAAACTTAGAGTGATCATGGGTGAACCTCACTCGTTTCAGACGCAAGGAGCCAAACCCTTCATAGATTTCCACTTCCCCCGCATTGAATTGAATTTATTTAATTTGTCCCAATGTAACTATTGCAACGCAATCATTAAAGGTACGTACGAGAATGTAGAAGACAACACGATAGGTTTTTTTCTTCATAATTTCATTATTATGGTGTTAACTTTGGGAAATTTATTTCTCCTTTTCACTTAATTTATTTATCAAAAGGAAAAATTGGCCTGTTTGTTTTGTTTCAGGTTTCTTATTTTCATTTCCTGTTTTCAAAAATAATTACAAAATTGTCACATTATTTTCATTTTGTTTTCTGTTTTTCAGAAATTTGTACAGGAAATACTGAAAAAAATATCTTCATTTTGTTTCCACTGTTTCCTGTACAACTTTATGAAAATAGAAAACAGAATGAAAACAAGGTGGCAGTTTTGTAATTATTTCTGACAAGAAATGAAAATAGAAAATTGGAAACAAAGCAAACAGCTCTTAAGTTTTGGCACGCGTGAATTATGGATCATCTTCTTCTTAATTAGTGTAAAAGAACCAAAGTAGATATTATGAACCATTAACTAAAATAAAAGTAGACATTATGAAGGGTTACGGATTGGCTCCCCCACCCCACCCCCCTCTCCCCCAGCCGGTTGTTGTTTGTTTGTAGTTTCCGTTACTGTTATCTCTGCATATATAATTTCGATAAATGTATCTACAGAAACAAAAATTAATTAATCACTTAAGGAAAGACAATGGTTAATTCACTAATCGACAGAAACGTCACAAAACTGTCGATAATTAAGTGTTTTTGACAGGTTACCGACGACTCCATATCTGTCGATAACTACCTCCTTGGTAACAGTTAACGATGGATTTGGGGGATTCGTCGGTAATGACATCAATAGGTTGTCCTATTACCAACGGAGAAAGCCGTCGGTAAATCTGTCAGTGACTTACTGACGGTTTTTTCCGTCGGTACTAAGACAACCCAACCCACCGACGGAATAGTCCATCGGTAATCTGTTTATGGATTACCGAGGGACCAATTCGTTAGTAATTTCAAATTTATTTTGTAAACTTAAATTAAATTAAATTTTTTAATATAAAATAAAATAAAATAATTTTATTTATTAATTAAATCAAAATTAAAATAAATAACATCATATATAATAAAATGCAATACATAACACAACACCCATTATTGAGCATGCGTATAACAATTAATACCTCGAAATAGAGAACCCACAGTACCTATAGGAGCAGACAACCCAAAACAGTGGTAGTGGCAGCGGTGACTGGCGACAGTGGCGACAGTGGCTTGCGGCAGTGTCAGCGGTGGCAACCCTCAAACACACATACAGCTACAACTTGGAAAATGCACCAATATTAGACATCACATAATAAACAAAAACAAAAACATATAATGCACAAAAATTATGTACAAGCATTGGTAAAATGGTGGCTACCATGTGGTGGCAGTAGCTCTCAAAGGTGGTGCTCGCAGAGGAGACAGAAGAGAGAGGGGGCGCGTGCGGAGGTTCTGGTAACAGAGGGAGAAGGAGAATAAGAGGGAGGGAGGCGCGGTGATAGCGTTCGCAGCGGAGAGATGCAGAGAGTGGGGAAGAGGAGAGTAGGACAGAAAGTAGGGAGTAGAGTGAGGGAGACCGAGCATGAGAGAAAATAAGATGGTGATGCGCGGTGGTGGGAGCTGGTCACAGAGAGAAGGGGGCGTCAATGAGGGTTTCGCGGAGAGCGAAGAGAGAAATGAGAGAAGAAGGGAAAACAGAAAATGAGGGGAGGAGGGCGCGCGGTTGGGGTTTAATGAAGGTTACCGACGGCCATAACTGTCGATAATTCAAAAAATATGATTACTGACAGATTTTCCCCCCGGTAAAGGAAATACAATTTTTGATGGATTAACTATTGGTAACTTCTGATAAGCATTTCTGACGGATATTCCGTCGGTATACTCTCGCTCCAAGAATTTCCCATTTCCCGCCACCAATACTGACGTCTAGTACGTCGGTAACGTTACTGGTGACCATTCCATCTGTAATTCTTGTGACTTTTAGTATTCAAGTTTACCAATGGATTGGACCAATCTGTTAGTAATATCTTCTTTACCGACAAAATCGATGGTCGTTGGTAAAAAGCCATCGGAAAACAAGCCTTTTCTTGTAGTGATTATCGGTCCCCCTCAGTTTGTTTCCATTCTAGATGGTGTCTATGTCCCTTTTTAAAATTTTCTATGCAGTAAGGCAAAAACATTCCCATATTAATTAGCATAACGACGAAGATAAAATCGAACATCACCCGAATTTAAGGGACTAAAAACATATTTAACCATATATATATTATACAGGACTTATACCACTTGGTGCATGGCGCACACCTTGCATCGAACCATGATCAATTATACATGATTGTTCATAAGAAATGAACTGATGACACTTATTATCCCATTTCTCTTGAGATATGATAGGGAGGCCACTAGAGGTTTTGGGTTTTTGATCCTTCAAGGTATTATTCTTCATCAATATCTGCATATTGGGTTCTTCAAAAATAGAGGCTACATTTATCCTCTCGATCTGCATGATATCTCAGTTTGTTTTTCCCGCAAATTCTGGTATAATCATGTACCCTCAAAAGTCATGGTTTGCTGTTGACAATTGATATTTAGATAGGATCCAACAAGGATTAATTTGAAAAACAAATTAAAATATAATTTATGGTGTTAATTCTTCTGGCTTCGGTATTTTATGTTCTCAAGAACCACAATCTGCTATACATCTCTTCTTTTATTTTAAATTAGGGGTGTTTTGAAATTAGTCCCTGTTAAAAAAATTGTTCGATTTTTGGTACCTGTATTTCGAAAATATTTGCTTTAGGTCCCCGCTGTTAGTATGTGCCGTTAACTTGCTAACGTGGCTGATGGTGCGCCGCGTCAGGCTTGCCACTCGGATGAAATTGTTCACCGTGTCAGCCATGTCAGATTCCACATCAACAATTTATTTTTAAAAAATGTTATTTAGAAAAACATATTAAAAATTTTTTATCCAAAAATTCATTAAAAACTCAATACTTTACAACAACAAAAAAAAAAAAAAAAATTTGGAGAAAAATTATTGCTCATGGGTCGTCGTCTTCTTCGATCATGTCGCCGTCTCGAGCCAGCTCCGACCGACCGCACCTCGTCTCCTCCATCTAACCATGCCGTCTCTTTTCTGTCCATGCCTTCGTTATCTCTTCTTCCGTCCCGGACGCCGATCGTCACTCCTCTGCTCGATCCCGCTACCACTCACCTTTATGGATCTTAAAGGGTTTTGTAGATCTGGAGCGTGATTGTTGAAGATCGGATTAGTTGAGCAAGCAGCGTGCTTGCAGGCCGAGCGGCTCGCTGTGTAGAGAGGCACGAATCTGTGTGGGAGGGGTGAAGGCCGCGACGCAGGTGGTGACGATAACTTGGCCAGAGACGCGTATCTGTGAAGATTCTGAGCTTCTTGGGGTGGAGCTGATGCCAGGCTTCGTCGAGGAGGGGTGGTCAGCATTGTGGCGTTGCCGCTCCAGATCGAGGAGCCGGCGCAGGTCTTTGGCTGTTCCAGAACAAGCTCGTGGTGCTTCGTAGGGGAGGGATGGATCCGGACGGGCTAGGCGTGGTCAAAAGGAGAAGATGAACAATAAATATTTTCTTAAAAAAATATTTTGTTTATTTTTTGTTTTTCATTTTTTGTAAAATATTGAGTTTTAATGAATTTTTGGATAAAATATTTTTAAATATTTTTTTCGAAATGATATTTTTAAAAAAAAATATCTATTGTTGATGTAGCATCTGATGTGGCTGACACGGTGTACAATTTCATCCAAGTGGTAAGGCTGACGTGGCGCACCGTCAGCCGCGTCAGCAAGTTAATAGCACATCTTAACGGCGGGAACCTAAAGCAAATATTTTCGAAATACAGGTACCAAAACCCAACAAATTTTTACAGGACTAATTTCAAAACGCCCCTACTTTTCAGGGACCAAAACGTTCATTAAACCTTGTTTTTTTTATTAGTTTGGAGAAAATTTTATGCTTGGTTGGATTTTCAAATGGTTCTTTGAATCTTTGTTGAGCAATATTTTCTTGCATGCTTATGTAGAGAGAGTGAGTGTGTGTAATTATTAATTCATGCATGTTCATGGAGACAATATCTTTTGACTTTTATGAAAACGAATTTTTTTTTGGTCCTTGACCAGGAGTATACCCTACCGGAAGCGGAGACTAATCTCCTGCGGGTGAATGAATGGCACCTGAAGGCGGGAAACCCCCTCCCATCGGAAATTCGCTCCAAACACAAGAGTTGGGATTCGAACTCCAATCACTTGGTTAAGGGGCACAAGTCCACCACCACTTGTGCCAATCATGGATTTGCCGAAAATAAAACTCATTAAATATTTAATTAGTTAAATAAATTTTTCATACTGACATTCAATAATATCTTAATAAATCAACATATTGTTATTTCTCTTTTAATTTTTTTGTAGGCAAATGCTAGTGATAATGTTTGTATTTTGTTTGTGGGTGGTGTTTGAACCTTCAACCTTCTTATCACATGACTCCTTAACTCCCACACCCCAACCACCAAGTCAACCTTATAACCCCTCCTTATTTCTCTCTCTTAGTTATTAATTTTTTTAAGGAGAGTGATCCTGTGTCACCATAAATTTATTGAATAAAAAAAATAAAAACATAGAAAAAAAAATCATGGGGGACATAAACCAAAACCCATGCAAAATATAAGAATCAAGTAAATTTAACATTAAGCCTTCTATTCTTTCTCAGATTATACTTATGAGATTTAGACAAAATCACTGAAATTAGAATCATCCTCGGCAGCAATATCATTATTCTGCTTTGCTGAAAGAGCCTCATCCCCTTCTTCCAAAAACTTGGCAAGAACTTTCATATCATGGATAACATTAGGATGCATAGGGGTTGAACTATCACGAGAGTCTCAAAATTCTTACTACTATTAGTTAAGTCCATAGAGTGTAAGGAATTTATGGAAGGATCAGACATACTAGCTACATGAGTTGAATATTGAAGAAAGGATTTTGAGACACGATCAGGGTTGTTATTAATCGATTCGCCCTTTTCAGTGTCACAACTATTATCACCTACAATCTATTTATTGACATGCACAAACCCAACTCATTCCCATTAATGGTTGTGTCCACAATAGGAGTTTCTCGAATAACTTGAACCATAATAAAAGAAGAGGAACCACTAGTGTCTTCCCTTATGATCAATCATTGGAGTAGACGCTTCTTTATTCTTGGAGACATATTTAGGAGCAGTCTTATGAGATACCAGAGGTTTCTCTTTCTTAACCACTTCATCTTTGGCAGAGTTAGGAACAAAAGTAGCATTCTTTCTACAATTAGCCAAAGAATGACCAATTGTTTTGCAAGTAGGACAGAAAATAGGTAACTTTTCATACTCTACTCCAACAAAGAAAGCATATCTCTCTTTCCACCAGGATTTGGTTATGCAATTTCCCAGTAAGGTCAATGTCCACAAGAATTCTAGCTAGGCCAAGACCCCCTGCAATTTCAAACAAGATTTTCGACCTCTAGTATTCTTGAGGTAGTCCTGTAAACGAACCCAACATCGTGCGTGTGTCTGCCTTAAAGAATTAGAATTGAATCAGAAATTAACTCATGTCAACATGTTAGTGCATGTCAATATAAAAAGTGCTCTTACTTTATCTCTGATGCTAACCTTGTCTTTGGTTCCTGGGCATTTTTTGTTTTAGTCAAATTCAGTTGGATGCATATCTCATTTGTGGCTATTCCGATCTTTCATCAACATCAGTGAATTGATATTAGCAAAACAGGTTGCTCATAGTTTAGCTAAAGCAACCCCTCTCAGAGCTAGTCCCTGTGATTTTTATCATATTCCACACTGTATTGTTTCCCTTATTATGAATGAAATACAACGAGTTTTATTTGTCCAAAAAGTTTATACTTGATATTTGTAACATCTTCTCTTGGTTTTATCATTGCTAGCCCTAAATGGAATAGATCTCACTTTAATTAAAACTTCTCTGTTCTCTTTTTACATACTCTTTGTTATGAGTGGCAATTCTTTTTCTTGTGTTTTGTTTTCCCGGTTCACAAGTTTCATTTCATGTTTTGTTAGGGTAGTTTGGAGGTTTGTTGGTGGAAGTCTGGTGTATGTTTTTTTTCATACACTTTTGGATATTGTTTATGAGTTTTTGGTAGGGAAAGACTTAGTAACAATTTCATAGGTACATTAGGTATTATTCAATTTCCAATGATAAAAGGATTTGTATAACGTCTCATCATTGAAAACATAACATGTGCAAAAGCTGTTACACATGTCTTATTACCATTGAAAAACAATATCTAATGAACCTATGAAATTGTACTTAAGTTTTGTCCTTTTGGGTACCCTTGTATCTGGTTTAATAATGCTTTTGGCTTATAAAAAAAGCTTCTTTAAAATGAGTAAAAGTGTAAAGTAAGAAAGTAAAGGTGAATTCACTCTTGATTAGTTAAAGTATAATGAGATCTCAACTCAATGTAGTTAAAAAAAATCTTTTAGTAGTTTTGAGAATGACAAATTGACAATCATTATAATATATATCTTTATTGATTAACGGTATATATGCATATATGACAATTTAAGCATGTGATTTGGCACTCACTCTTGAAACTCAATCATAGTATATAAATGTTTGAACTGATTTTTAACGAATTTAAAATAAAATAGAAAAGCAATTGTATTTTAGAATTCAAAATAAATAGTCTCAGCACTGTTAATCGGAACGAAATTCATACCAGTGTTGATGTGTTTCAAAAAATGCTAGCGGTCAAGAGATACTTTTTTTTGGTAAGGAATTTTTTTTTATTACAACGAGTACTCGGATATACCCGAACCCATATACAATGTAGCTAAAGTTTATAAGAGAAAAAAAGGTACATTTTCAACCAAAAGAAACATCTTTCATATGGTTGAAAAACTACCTAAAGCTCCAAAAAAACCCAGGAGAACTACTCTGAAATAAAGACAATCTGTATACATCCCAAGAATCCACCGTGAAAAAGTCCCCCAGCCCCCAGATTCATCACCCAAGTACATTCCAGAGGCTAAGTTCACCACATAAATCAACCCACACAATGATACCAATAATTCCACCTGCCATAAAAGCAAAACCCAGAACCTACAAACCATAGCATAAACACCACCATTGATGAAACAAAGATTAAGTTTCCATTTGTTTAGTTTGTATAGAAACCAGAAGAGATTGAACCCCAATTAATGTAAGATGAAAGTAATTTCAACCTGCATCAGGAGATAGGAAACCTCTTGCCATTATTAAAGAAAATCGCATTTCTTTCCAACCAAATTGACCACACAACCGGGTGCCATAGCACCAAACCTCTTTTTCTTAATACTTTACCCACAAACAATCCTTTGTGTTGAAGATATAGAGCACCAATATTATCTGGTAAAACCACTTCTAATCCTAACCACTGATATATTTTCATCCAAACAAAATGAGCACTCTTTCATTGTAAGAGTGGCAGTAAATAAAATGCAAGAGTGATAACAATGCTGAAATGAATCGTACTTTACCAATCATGTTATGTACCAAAGAGCATTATTCAAATAGTCTGCATGCATACTTTCTGAGACATTAATGAAATACTAAAATGAATTCATAAATGAAATTCCAAAATATATATATATATATATATATATATATATATATATATATATATATATATATATATATATTTCATATTGACATTGGTGTCTTTTCCATTTACCTAATTTTCCCATTTCTATATTATTGTTAATATATTAACTATTATATCCATTCTTTTGTAAGTAACAAAGTTGATGCAATATTAATATGTGTATGGGTATATAAAAAAACTATCCATTCTAAAAAGGTCTAAACACATTTATTTGTGAAATGCGTGTGAGAAAGTAGAGGCTGATCGGTTGTGTCCCTTGATCCTCCCTCATCAAACGTTGCTTCAATATATCTCTTCACCAAGCAATGCCATTGCACCCTTTCAAACTCTATTTAAAGACCATTCCACTTAGCATAGTGGTTTCATCTTTCATTTCATCACACATCAATCTTCTTTTTTGGAGAGTACAAAATGAGACAGCCCGAGGTTTGGGGTCATGGGTCCATTGTCGTCTTTTTGCTCATTGTTGCTATACTGCTGTTGGGACCATTGTTTATGGGTCCCGTTTCACCACCAGGGATACCATTGCTTTTGCTGTACCCGATAGTTCTTATTGCCCTAGTAACCTTTCTTATAATAGTCTCTAATTGACTATTATTGCTCCTCCATCCATGGCTACAAATATATGTATGCTCTACTAAACTACTATTATAGTAAGAGTAAGATGATGATGTACCTGTTGGGCTTATAAAGAAAAAATGATGTACCTTTTGGGTTTTCTTTTGTTGAATGATAAATAAAGCCATGGATTATTATGTTTATGTTTAGAGCTTTGAGTTCCAGAAAAAGCATGTGGAATCATATCCAATTGTATTTATTATTTTATGTACTCGTACTCGTGTGCTATAGTGAAGATTATTCTTCATGAAGCATATGCTGATGATTTTACATCCTTTTCTCAGTTAATTCTATATTCTTGCACTTCGTATATTAATTTTTCGGTTGATTCATTCGTTCATATATACGTCTCGCTTTATTTGAAGTTTGAAGTTCTTTGTCCACAAAGAACCCTACCTACCATTCTCGTTGACGATTTTTATTTTTCAGTAAAGAAAGGATGAATTAAACCCTTTCACTCAAATTCAGAGAAAATTTCAATTTAATAATTACGTATGGATGCAAATTTGCAGTGATCATGGGTGAACTTGATGAAATTTACACAGTAACTCTCTCGTTTTCATACGTAAGGAGGCAAACCCTTCATAGATTTCCACTTCCCCCGCTTTGAATTTATTTAATTCGCCCTATCTTTTATTAATTATGTAGATGTAGATGTACGTAGTGCAATTATGGGTATGGGAATGTAGAAGACAATGCGATAGATTTTTTCTTCATAATTTCATTATGGTATTAAGTTTGGGACATTGATTTCTTCTTTTCACTTAGTAATCACAATAGGAAAAATGAAGGTTTGGCGCGGGAGGATTATGGATCATCATCTTCTTAATTAGTACTGTAAAAGAACCAAAGTAGACATTACGAACCAGTAAGAAATAAGTATATTCTGAAGCGTTTCGAGTAAGGCTTGATATATAATACACACCTTACAATCGTGTACATACACAACACACTCAATAAGGAAAAATTCGGATCAATATGCAGTGTTTTGACAGTGTGTTGTTTGATGATTATAGTCTCCAGTTCTGTTATCGATCTCTGTAATAATTTCGGATGCGAGTATCTACAGAGATGCAGAAATTAATCACTTTGAGGAAAGTTTATTATTAGATAGGCTCCAATAAGGATAAATTTGGCAAACAGAAATATAATTTTTAGTGTTCATATATCTTGCTGGCTGTGTTTTATGCTCTCAAGAACCGAAATCTGCGATACATCTCTTCTTATATTGTAAGCTTGAGGAAAGTTTATGCTTGGCTGGATTTCCAAGTTGTTCTTGCATGCTTATGTAGAGAGAGTGAGTGTGTACTGTGTATAATGATTAATTCATGCATGGTTCAATACGAAATGCACTGTTGCTGTTTGTTACACTGATACATATGGGGGGTAGAAACAGAATGAAGTATTGCTGCTTGGATGGCGTGTTATCATAATTTTGCTTAGGCATGTTGTCAGCAAAATCTATAGGTGCAGGTGGTGTCTTTTGTATACATATTGAGACTATTATGTTGTATTGGGTTAGAGTATCCTTGATATTCTCTTTTAACACTTTTTTGCTTTTTTCCAAAAAAATATAAAAAATCATATGCATGTTCATGCATATGAAAACTATCATAAATGTGCTAATCATCATGGATGTGCCCAAAATAAACCCATTTAATATTTTACTTAGTTAACTAGTTACTTTTCATAATTAATATTATTTTATAGAAACCATATTGTTGACCTATTATGGCTGGTGCTGAAATCTATTACAAATTTTAAGAGGTGGATTGAATTGTTGAAATGTGAGTCAACTGTTAGAAAGAATACAGGTTGTGACATGATATGTGATTTCTTTCTTGTATAAAAAAATTGGTACCTTTTGTATTCTCTCAATACAATTTTTTTTGTCTGATAATAAAAAAGTAGTTTAGTGTAATGTAGTTTTGTAAATTTATATGATTGAAAATCTGGGTAGACGTTTTAAGCTCAAGTCATAGAAACTGCCACAAATGTTAATTTGTTAAAAGTGTAGACTGGGTAGTCGCTCTTCAATTTGAAAAATAGGATTAATATCAATTTCATCCTTAAAAATTCGTTAACATATATCTAATTAATCTCTCAATAATGAAAAATGTAAAAGTAGTATAAAAAAATGTGTTTCTGTGCACTTAATAAATAACGAGATTGAGTAACTAAAAATGTTATTTTATATTCAAAATGGATCATCATCTCCTATTTTGAAATAGAGTAATAATATTTGGACATAAACAGTCTCCCCCAATTTTATTTTTCTTTTATTTTTTTATATAGAAAATTATGTATGGCATCCTTAAATAAATTGTGCATCATATATAACATGTAAAATTTACAAACTATCATATATTTTATGAATTAAAGTCATATATACTATCAATGTAAAATGTTTTACACTGACATTCACTAACATTTTGACATGTGTGTTTTAATTTTAATAACTGAGAGAGAGAAATAACAATAATATTGATTTGTCAAAATGTTATTGAAAGTCAGTGTAAATTTTTTTTACACTGACAGTGTATATAAATTAAACGCATATTTTATTTTGTGAAACATTATTATTAGACCCTATTGATTTATATATATTCAAATAGTTAAACAAAAATCATGCATGACATCTGTAAAATAATTTGTATAATATATATTATATGCAAAGCCCACAAACTATCATATATAATTTTTGTGGAATATTATCATTAGACTCTATTATTTTAAAAATATTCAAATAGCTAAACAATTTCATCAAAACGAGTATTATTTCCAACTCAACACCATCAGGACACACTATAACTATGTTTCTTCTCCCTGCTGTGCATATGCTTCAAGCTTCCTAATCTCCCTTGCGTGCATGGCACTATTGCAAAATTAGTAAACACTAACTAGAATTTCACAAATTGGATGTTTACTTACTTTATTTTTTTTTAGGGATAGAATTATGTATCAATTATTATAAATTTTAAATATATTATTTTGACTAGCATCTAGTGGCTTCCCTGACTTTTTTGCTCAAGATCCGCCACTGGACATAAAAATGGTGTCCAACACCGTATAAAAATACTCTTCAACACTTATTTATTTATTTTTTCTCTTTCATCATGTATTTCATCACTCTCAAAACACTATATCACCTATATAATGTCTATACATGGTATCAAAATTTGTGTCCAAATATCATTATTGTTTGAAAGAATAGAATACGATTCTCTTGAAGAGAGAAAGACACGATATTTTGCATACAATGACTCGTCATGTATGATAATAGGATCCATTAGTAACATTGCGAAAAGTCTGTGTATTTCTCTAACAGGACCATACACGGCCTGTTTTTCTGAGAGGATCCAAATCCTTTTATATTATCAAGAATTAAAATAATATTAACTTTGCATTATTGAGACAACAAATTAATATCACTTTTTATATTACAAAAAAAATTAAACAAATGCCACTATTTTTAAAAGAATAAATAGATGTCACTTTCTACTGTTGACGTATTAAATTAATGTCAACTATTGTTAAAATACCAAACTGATTTCAACTTTATATTTCAGAGACAAAAATTGGCGATTCACTCAAGTCACTATTTTATTTGCACTATGGCTTTTACTCATCAGTACATGCAATGGATAGACGATCGAAGAAGCTGAATGAAGATGAGAAATCTTCCAACCCTGGAACAAGAATAAAAGGTACATGCGCAACATGAATAGGAAAATATAGAAAATAATGACAAAATATAGAAAGGAAATATGACACGTGCACAACATGCGCATGGAGCAGATGAATTTAAGAGCACTTGAAACCAGTGTTTTTCCTTCCACAGTTGTTGAGAATGACGCTTAAGGAAAGAGGAACATCAAGGTTGATGCCAAGGACGTTAGCTTTGAGGGCAGTGCAAAGGCAAGCAGCTACTTCAAGATCAGCCAGACCCTTAATGAGGTTACAGCAAGGGAGGGTTGGTGGCGACCCTAATTTAACATTCACCAAGTTCAACACTTTGGCACACACACCCAACTTAAGGGCATCTATAGGACAGGTACCCTTTTGATAAGGCACTGAGACTGGGATTGAAGGGATATATGTGGAGCTCACCAAGGTGAAAGAAAGGAGGTTGAGACAGAGGAATATGGCAGCATAAGCAGATGCAATAGTACCCTTGGAAGCCATATTAAATATGTATATATCACAATGCTCAGTGCCTAGTTTGTGATTGGTGGCTTATGACTGAGTGCTTATTAATTTGAGGGATGAAATTGTTGGAGAAGTGTAAGGGGGGTTTTATAGGTGGATTATGTGACTTATAGGTAAGTATTTTTGTGGTTTTTTTTTATTGGTGTCTTAGATTTAAATTATTAGTTAGGGAAACCCGTGAACACATGGGAATACATAATTGAGATGCTCGACACGAGCTGGCACCGTGGGACTGCTGGCAGGGCAACACAGAGGTTCATATGATAGTTGCGTGAATTTTGTTATACATAAGATAATCACTGTTGCACCAAATGCGAATAGTTGGTTTTCTATTTATAAAATAGAGAGATAAAATTGACATAAAGATTGAATATATAGTATAGTAAAATGATTAGGACTTTAAAGAAATCATACAATAACTTACCATTTACCAATGACCAGATAGTTTCTGTAACATATTTTTATCTTGTCCTTGATCGGATATTTCCACATGTATTACTGGGAGACTATTCATCAGATCATGGGTGTGGTGGTTGGGTAAAATCCTTCCAAAGTGACAACTTTAATTAGGATTCAAACTAACATGCAAATAAAGTTTGTCTGGCTTTGATCATATAATCACTTTCATTGTGACCACTTAATTTGTATAACATCCATGACAAAATGAAATTAAAAAAAAAATTATATATATCCGATGCTTTTTTATTTTTTTTGACTGAAAATATATCCGTTGCTTAATATATACAACATTGGTATTCAAATGCAGCAAGTCATTAAAGTGTACATATATCTCCAGAGATTCGACAATTTACCAATCATGTTATATATTCATCTACTAAACTCAACAAATTTTAGAGAGAGAGAGAGCGAGAGACTCTTCCATTTACATATTTAGAAATGACCACCAAGCTGAATTGTTGGTTATAAGAAGAAATTTGAACGTATGTGGATTTGAATACTATATATGGTTTTTTCTGCTGCTTCCTACTATGAGGGAAGGGTGTGAATTGGACTTTTTATCTTTTTTTTTATAAGCAAAAAATACATTAAATAGGAAATACAAGAGGCACTCCAACAAAGAATAAGGCCAAATGTAAATTAAATACCACCACTACTTAGGACAGTATTATCTTTACATAAGACCAAGACAAAGTATAATGATCGCTATAACCAACAAGTCCAGACAGGTCGACCCCTACAAGGATAAAATTGGACTTTTTATCTGAATTTCTTTTCTCGGGTCTGGTTGCTGGCTCTTTGATTTGGGTTTTATCTATGTTCTTGATCTGCACAATGTTCTGGAAGCTTGGACTTAATGCTGGGACAATGATTTTTCCTCTTTAAATATGTATCAACAGGCGCTGTTACTTTTGTTTTTTTGCTTTTCTTTTGAGGCTCTTATGTATTTTGAAATGAATGTTTGCCTTCAGGTTTTTGGTTGTTGGTTTTTGGGTGCTTGGGGCTGGTCGGTGTAAAGTCAATACTATTAGGAAAATTATATTAGTATTTCATTTACATTGTTTAGCTTTCTCCTTATTCACTTTGTACGTATATAGATTAGAGTATCACTTGTTCTCTCAATCAATATACTTTTAGCATATAAAAAAAAAAGTTTATCCCATCGACATTAACTTTGCATCTAAATTTAACATAACAGTAATCATTGTGCAAAATAATCCCAACTTAAATGATCATCTTATGGAAATTGGAATCAAAAGAAAATTTTAGAGCTCTTTGCTAGAGCTACATCTATAAGTAGTTAACTGATACTGTTATATTAAAATAATTGTAATTGCAAATTTAAGAGATGATGAGTAAATATATAATTTGGTTTTTATATACCTTGTGCTTTTAGTTGCTGTGAGTGCATGTATAAATAAGATGATCAGTAATTGAGTCTCTTAAAGACTTAGGGTCTGTTTGTGAGACAGGGGAAGGGAGGGGAAGGGTTATAAGAGGAGGGGAGGGGGAAAGTGATTGGGAGGGAAAGACAGTCCTCCAAAACTCTCCTCTAGTTCAGTTTTTTAATTCCTCTAAATTGGGGAATTTTGGTTCTTTTGTTAAAAAATGAATTGGGAAGGATTTTTGAGGTTTTTGAAGGGCTATCCTCCTTTCCCCCTACCTTCATCCTCCAACCCTCCCTTCCCTTCCCTTCCCCTTCCAACTCGCAAGCAGGCCTTTAAAATCATGAATAAGGATGAAGTTGTTGGTGGATGAATGTTGGTTAAATGGTTATTCAATATTTTCAAGGACTGATAAATTGTGCACTCACACATTTTTTTGGGACCAAAAGTACACAGCGTGTATGTTTTTGAAGATTAAAATGAGTATTTACTTTTAAAAAAAACCCAAACTAGATGAGCATAGGCCAAATGATTTTAGAAAAAATGATTTTAATTAAAAATAAACTTGAAAGTAATTTATGTCTCAAAACATTTAGAGTAAATTACACCACATTACCCTTAAGTTTATTAAAAAATAGTAAATTCCAAAGTTGACAAAAAATTACATATCATCCCATTGTTTAATGTTGACTAATTTTTGACTAATTACATATACTAATAGACTGTCTGTATTTTTTTTCGTTGTCTATATATATATTTTTGGATATTTTATTTTCTATTTCTGTAATTTGAGAAAGACGTATATGTTTAATTGGTTATTGACAATTTCTATTGGTTATTGGCGGTTTTATTTGGTTATTGACGATTTTATATTAGTTAGCGAGAAGTGGGAATGATTTTTCTTTTGCGCAGACAATTCCTTTTTAATATTTTTAAATTGTAAGTTATAAATATAAATAAATAGTAACGGTAAAATATAAAAGAACGACACCAAAATGAAAAAGGAAATTGCCTTTATTAATAGTAGTGGAAAATAGGTACTGTTGTGCCTGTTGACATTTTTATTTTTTCTCGTGAAGTGCACTTTTTTAGGGTATTTTATTTGCTATTTTGATGACACCAAAACTTACTATTGCAATTATAAATAGCTATGGATTGATATTATAGATTATTAATATTTTGATGAATCCAGGTACCTTATTCATATATTCCTTTTTTTGGGTAATAATTGCATGCACCTTGTTCATTTGGCTATCATTGTAAACGGAACAATGACCAATCTTTGTTGGGGAACTTGGACTGCATTTGAGGGTTATCCCTTTTCTTCTAACCAGGTTTTCTCCATATAAAAGAGTCAAGAGTCGAACTCCTGACGACTAACTTAAGGGGCCACAATCCGTTACCACTCGGACCAACCATATGTTGGTAAACGATATGAACTTTAGACCAAAACAAATTCATTGTTTAGAATTAGGGGGTTCTATTGGATTGGGATTTTAAAAGACTGTTTTGATATTAAAAAAATCTTGTGGGTTTTAAAAGACTATGCAGGAATATAATGACTTATAAGATTTTTTTAAAGACTCTTTATAATCGATATTTTATAGTTTGGATTTTAATGGATTTATATCATAAGAATTTATAAAAATTGAAAGAATTATATGAATTTATAAAATTTGAAAGGAATACATGGTGAATAAGTAGTGAATAAGCACATAAACTATAATTACAACATTAGAGAGCAAATTCAATTTTATAGTGGAGAACTCAACATATTCATAAAGTTGTTTTGTTCACCTGTTATTGTATTTATGTAGTGGAAAAGAAAATTGAACTTAAAACAATAAAAATTACTTTATGTTCATAATGTCAGAAATATTGTATTCTATACTTTTATTACTTATTGTAATGGATATTTTGCCATAAAGAGCATATAAATTTGGTGTGCCATAACTACATGTGTACTTGCAAACCAATTCTACCATATACTTATATAGCGTTCGACCCAACTTTTCGAGGGCTTAAAATTAATAACAAGGTACATGGGGTAAAAAAAAAGGTACAAGGTACCTAAACCTGAAAACAAAGTAACCGACACAAAAGAAGCCAAAGATGCAACATAGCCACTAATACAAGGCAAGACCCCTATGCCTAGCTTAAATTACAGCACATAAAACATTTAAGACATGAAGTTTGCATTAGGCACATACACCTAATACCACCACTCACGGGAACAGAGCATGGCAAAAGAACTTTAGCACTAGACAACATATAGGAACGAATATAAGTAGCTGCAAAACGAAAAGTTAAGCGCTTTAAAAATTGTTTGGTAATTTATATATTTAGTTGAACGGCAACCGTGAGGGGAGAGATGGGGAAGGAGGAGAGAGAGAGAGGTGAAGACATAAGGTGGAGAGAAAATCCTAAGAAATCTCATGTGTTAAGCTGAGACATTTTATTATTAAAAAATGACTAAAAATTCACTTAAAGTCCCTCAATATCTACCTTAGAAAACAAGCCATCGACATCAGGAAGATTTTGAATACCATCAGACTTTTTAATACTTATAAAAAGTCTTGATTGAATATCACTAAATCTGGACACCTACTTTAAAAAAATCTTTATTGTCTTGATTGAATATTACCGTACTTATTTAAATCATTTAAAAGTCTTGATTTAATACAACAAGACTTTTTTACCATGATAAAAAAGTCTTTTAAATTCTTTTAAAATTCTAAACCAATACACCCACCTTAACCTTTGCCAAAATTGTCGCGGTAGGGAATAAAATTATGATGAACGTAACTGATGTTAATTAAAGGCTCATTCATCCAACCCAAATATATTAAATGTCTTTCAATCAGTTTCGATTCAGATTCCAAAACTGAAAAATATGCCATTATTTCCTTAACCATGATCTCTTTTTCTTTTTTTCAATATGCCACCTGAAATTTGGCTGTACTTCTGTATGCCCTTTTCAAATTCCATAAAGAAATAGAATGCGCCACATAGTCGCATAAGAGGCAGAAGTAGAACTAGAACGGTGAGAACAGTTTTGTACAAGATAATAAAATGTGGGATTTCAGCAACTTCAGGGATAACAGAACTTTGGCGAAAGTGCTTATGGTTTTACTTTTAGTATCCTCTATTGTCATATTTCCTTACTATATGACCCCAGAACCTCCCATCATCCTACTTCTATGGTTATGCGGTATCCCTATTTTTGTCTTCTTCTATTTCGTTTTCCTTGCAATTTTCGTTTGGTGACATCAATGATCATGCATTCCATCGCAGAGGCTGAGCTGGAAGAAATAATGTTTTGTATAGAATTAGCGAATAACACAGGGAGTTTTACTTTTTTCCCCTTCTCTTTATATAAGGAATGTGAAGGGGGGAAGGAGGTGAATGAAATACTTTTGTATTGAGGATTCCCCTGTTGAGAAGAGAGACTTTATGATATAAACCAAACCGTATGTTATCATTTGCTTCATTTGTTCTTACTCAAGGATTTAAATTGTGATTATTGTAATTACCTTACTTGTATTGCCATTGCCGATAGTTGTAGGAAAATATGACGACTGCAACTGTGGTTGTGATGCAGTAGTAGCCTCAATTGTCTATCCACATCTTTTAAGTTTTTTTATGCATTTTCTTTTGGGTATAAATAAATGGATGCAATTGAAAACCCTGAAAGAGAAAGTTGTAGAGATCTGCAAACATATCAATTGATACACAACATATTTTTTTCTAAAAAAATTGGAAATGATAGTGCTTCTTTTAAAAAGTGCTATTAAAGATATCACATTTAACATTGTTTCCCCGATCTTTAATAGTATTTCTCTAAGGAGACATTATTAAATGTATCACCTTTTATAGCGCTTCCATGAAGAACCATTATTAAAAATGGAGAGTGTTTTTCATTTTAAAAATTGGGGAAAATGTAACGGCAATCTTGAGGAAACGCTGTTAAAAGTGTCTCTTCAATAGCACTTCTCTTAGGAAATGTTATTAAACACCTTCATGCATTTTTTGAAGATGTTTTCGCCCGAAACTGTTATTAAATATGTGTTTTTAAAAGTCGAATATAGCATGATGGATGGTTCTAAAAAATCTCATCAAGTGAGGCTAATGTACAATGTTAGACTCATCTAAAGTGGGCAAAAGTATAAAGTGAGAAAATAAGAGTATATTAATAAAGGTTGGATATACCTTTACTTTCTCCTTTTACACTTTTACTCACCTTAGAGGAGTTATATAGTGTACAGATTAAGGTAAGCAAATTTTGTATATATGGAGGTTTTTTAGATTCGAAGTCATACATAATAATGATAATATATGACTCTTTGATTTATTTTATTTTTTTAACAAATTGGTTGTGACCACTCTCCTACTTTGTTTATAGTTTATCCAGTAGGTTTCCCCATGCTTGTGCGGAAAAGGTTTTTAGAACGAATTAATTTCGTACTTTGCATATGCTGTTATTTAAATGACTGAAACAGCCTCTTTCAGTTTTACCAATCTGCTTATCATGTTCTATGTTAAAATTTGAATTTGATTGGTATATAGATTTTGATTTCGTTAAATTTCGGTGGAGGAGTCCTCATACTATGAATATGTAGGAATTAGCTTTGGATTCATCGTTCCATAGTTCAGAATTGAACGATGGAACACTTCCACAAGTGAAATTATTGTTTTCGAACGCAATCAAAGAGCACTTGTACGGATTAACCAGTCTGGCCATGTATTATGGCCCAAACTGTTATGGCCCAAATCATAGGCATAACAGATTTACCTTAGGTGCAAAATAAGTGAATTAAAACATAAAAAAAATGTCTAGAAGCACTAGCTAGTAGTATGTTAGGGGAAAACCTAGAGCCGCCTCTCTATCTCAACCTTCCCTCTACTCCTCTTTTCCTTCTTCCTCATCCACCGGAAGGGGGTGGTTTTGGGTCATCTTTTGACCTGGAATCACCCCTCTACATTATTTTTTCTCTCTCTTTTTTATCTAAATAAGTGGTTGTTCCACATAGATCTGGTTTTTCTTTCGTATTTTTCCGTGTTTTCGTCTTCTGCGTGCGGCGGTGTTTTGTTCGTCGTCTTGTTACGGTGTCGTTTGGTTTCCCGTCTTGTTACGGTGTTCGTTTGGTTCAGATTGACAGATCATCTTCGATCCATTACAGATTCAATCAAGACTTAGGCGTCAACGTTACAGATCCGGAGGCATGGGTATTCCGGTCACTTTGATTTTGTCACATTTATAGGCATTTTGCCGTGTTATTTTATTAACCTGGGTGCTGTGAGTTTGTTCACAGATTCATCCTTTTCGGTTTTTAGCGATGTTGAATTTGTGTTGTTTTCGATGTATTTTACCAATTTGAATGAATGAATATCCTTTTTAGTCAAAAAAAAAAAAAAAAAAAGTAGTATGTTAGGATCAATCACTAAGTTTGTTAGAAATTTATTCTCTTATTTTATGCTTTTTAGATATCTGATAGATTATGGATAAGTAGAGCTTGACGTGAGGAAAGGTAGAGAAGAATATCGAGAAATTTGTTTTTCTTTTGCAAGAGGTTACCTCCCTCCAAAGGAGTATTTTCTTTTCCTTTGTGCTTTCTTTTTCTCCACTAAATCAATGTACATTACATTACATTGGTGTTTTCATTAACATGCCTCTCCATCCTAATTTTTTTCATCTCCAAGAATCCATCACTAGATTCAAAGCTTCTTTAGATCATTACAACAAATCTTTCCTTCAGGCCATCCATAATCTACAATTCGAACTCCAAACCCGTTGCCAACTATCCGCAACTCCAAACCCAATCCTGACAAACCACCTTCATCTTCAATCCTCTTATACCATTAGGGGTGGCATAACAATACCTAAGTCCATTCCTCCCCTCGACACTACCTCCACGTTCCTGTTCTTCGAACCAACAGAGAAGGGTAACATAGAAACAGTAAAATACCAGGAGTTCACAGCTGCTGGGATCAACTCCTCCACCATCAGCGACGAGAATACCATCCCTGTCACAGTCAATTTCTACGCCCCAATTCAAACCCCAGTAGCCAAACCTCCATTCACCTCTTATTCAGATGACCTGGAGAAATCACACGGTGGCAAGTTGGCAACACCTCCACCACCGATCCAGCTTCGGCAGTTACCAAGATCTTCAAGGATCTGGGTCCATAAAATTTGATCCTCTCAAGACCTTCGGTAGTCAGTAGTCACCATTGTTGAGCCACCGCCTTTGGATGTCGTCTCCACCATACGTTCCTCTGGTTCAAAGTTCTACTTCGCTTCTATCTTCCTCAAACCAGATTTGAGGTGCTTCGCGTCTGAGAGGCTTGCGCCCACCACCTCCATACCGTCACCGGAGAAGAAACCTGTGAACAGAACTTACGCCACGCCGCATCCGCACTCTAGCTTTGTCTTTGATCTAGGCGGAATGCTCTCACACAGCTTCCATTCCAAGTGTGCCTCCTTCTCCGCACTCGAAAGTTTCGAAAGGCGCCCTAGTCTCCGTCACGTTGTGTTGCAATTTTGGGTCTGTTTTCTCCTTTTCCATTACGAGTGTCTTCGTTGAGTGAGTTGCAGTCGTCTACAGTCCGGTCAAGTCTGTCTCCCACGGCCGCTTCTTTTCCGGCGATGGTGCCATCACTGCAATTGATTCGGCCTCTAGCAACATTTTATTTTTGTCATTTTATAGCGCTTTTGAGCCTATTTATCTTGGTGCGGGATAATTATATATAACGTTTCTGAAGCACTATATTTTCCCCAATTTTTCATATTCAACAAAGAATATAGCCAAATATTTAGGCAAGATTGTGATTAGAAAAAAAAATAAAATAAAGAATTCATACTTAATTCAAACGGGTTCATGAGAATGGAAAAAAAGAATCACGATATTCCTTTTGAGAAACCCCAGATTTTGTGTATCAGCTGGATTTGCAAACTAGAGAAATTTCATCAGTATCACGATTTGAAAACTAAAAAGGAAGTAACTCATACTTGCTTCTTCAAACAGAGGAATGAGAATAGAAAAAATCACAATATTCGTTCTCAAAAAACCCAGATCTTGTGTATCAACTTGATTTACATATTAAAAGGAAATTTGATTAGAATCACGGTTTAGAGAGAGAGAGAGAGAGGAAAGAACTCATATTTATCTTCTTCAAACTAGACATGAGAATGGAAAAGAATCACGGCATTAATACTCTTAGAAACCCCTTACTTCACGTCTCAAAGTCTGGAAACAAAAAATAATTCATCAGTATCACGATTTGAAAATTAAAAAAGGAAAAAACTCATACTTACCTTCTTCGAACGGAGACATAGGAATGAAAATAAATCATGATATTAGAAACCCAGACATTGCGCCTCTGAATTTGGAAACTAAAAAGGAAATCTCATCATGATCATGATTTGGAAACCAATAAAGAAAGAATTCATACTTACTTTCTTTAAACGGAGCCAAAGGATGCGATTCAGTCCAATAAAAACCCTAACAGAGAACATAAAAAGGGACTAGGAACATATAAATGATGAAATGAATACACAATCCAGGTGGAGCAATTTTTTTAAAAGAAAAGAAAAAAGATAAATTTTTTTCCCGAGTAAACACTATTAAAGGTATCCACTGGGGAAGCGTTATTAAAGGTGGAATGCGTTTTTTTTTTTTTTTTTTTTTTGGGGGGGGGGGGGGGGGGGGGGGGGGGGGGGGGGGGGAATTGGGGAAAGGTGTCGCTTCTATTAAAGGTATACAATTAGATAGCGTTCTCCTGTGAAGCGCTACTGATGGTTGAGTGCATTTAAAAAAAAAAAGGTATGAGGTAAAGATAGCATTTTTTGAGGAAAAATGCTATTAAAGGTATATCTTTTAAAGCGTTTGCTCCTGAAATTATTATTAAGTGTACGCTATTAAAGACCGAATCTGGCATAGTGTTTTTGTTGAATGCATCTGACCTATTTTTGTTAACTCTTAAAACTCATTCTTTCAAAAGATTGTTCTTAGATGATAATATTTGAGTAAATAGTGTTTCTGATTCTTATTTTTTTTTATTATAGGTGACACTATTAATACTCTCAATTACCTATTAACTTGATCAAAAAGTATCTGCCGTATTGTGTATAAATTTATCCATTGATAGGTTAATATTAATGTATATCATTATACAAAAATATTTTTTGGAACACCTAAAATGGGATGCTCGTATAGGCACCATAGACTAATGCGAGTCCGAGTAGGTATCAAGGTATCTCATTGTATTTTGACATGAAATGAATGTATGCAGATATAAGTATAGATGCCACCTAAGAGTGTCATTTTAGTTATACAAATAATAAAATTGTATTGCTTTATCAGTGAAAAACTAGGGAGAATATTAATCAGAATATTAATTCAGTTCATGTGTTTAATAACAGAAGTGAAGAAGTCAATTTTTCGCCTTTTGATGGTTTTCATATGGGAAGAGACATGCCACTTATTTTGGATATGGCACGTTTTAAGTATCCTCCTTATTGGGTTCCACTCACGCATTTCGGGAAGCTATGGACTGTGTTGATTTTGCTGGACAATGCAGGGGGTAGGTATTAGTGTTTGTAGTGATGTCCTTCTATTATTAGATGACAATTAATTGTTAGATTAGTTATGAAGATCTGTTTGTAGGATTTCTAATTTGTGTAACTAGAAAGGAGTTATATTTTCTAGGGATGGTTAGAATTTGTAGTTACCTAGAGCTCATTATTCTTTCCCTTTCTTTATGTTCTATCATGTCCACAGATTATTTTTAATATTGAAACCAGTTTTGCTTGTATCAAAGGAATAAAGTTCCCTTCGTTTTTTAGAAGGATTTGCACATAACTATCTTAGTCTACATCATTTCAATTGCGTTATGCCACCACAAAAAAAAAAAAAAAAAAACCAGAATCGACCCAAGGAACTGAATAATAAACTGCAGAGTTCAAGGAAGCTATATTTTCTAATAAAGTTCATTGGTGAGATGAGTCAAAAGAAAAACGACCAAATAAATATGGTAGTACAGGAATTTTACATAACCATATTAATGATTATTGAGTTTTAGCCTGGGGAACATCGATGGTATTGCTAAAGGCATTTCCGTGGTTGAGGAGACCGTTTCTATACAGAATGTCCAACTCATCAAAGTAAGGGCAAGTTTTACTCTTCTGAGGCCTCTTCTTGCCACTTCCAACTGTCCTTTTATAGTACTTGTTGATGTTTTCCCATTTCTCCTTACACTTCTTTGCAGAACGGTTGTAGCCCATGTTATGCATTACTTCAGATATCTCCTCCCATATTGATCCTTTGGATCCCATAAGACGAATCTTGCTTTCCAATGAACTTCTTACAGTTATGAGTGCTTGTACCTCAACATCTGGCCATCTATTGTTACTTAGATCACTGTTGAAATCTTTTCGAATGCTCACCTCACCTTCATCCTCTTCTCTTTTGCTGCTTACTTCTGCTGGTTGGGGGATTTGAATTTCATGGCCTAATAGATTCTGAATGAAAGATATAAGGGCTAAATTTCGAGACTTTTCTTGTGCTCTAGCCTCTTCATCTTTTTTAATTCTTTCCATCTCCTCATGCTTCCAAGCTGATTCTCTCATTATTCTTTCCCTTTCTTTCTGTTCTATCATGTCCACCAATTGCTTATGCATCTGCTCTTGCTTTTCCATCACCTTCGTTACCAAGTTTTCTACAAAAGATTCAAGCTTTCTCAATGTCTTTCTGCTTCTCTTTCTAGAGCGGGGTTCTTTGGTACTTCCTGAAGAATTGTCTTGGTTGTCATCATCATCATCCAAAGATGAGCTGAAATAAAGAAGAGTAAATCAAATTAATTTTTAAATTGACAAGAACTTTAGTTAAAGGTAACTAATTCCACAGGACCAACTGGGTTGGCTGAATCTACGGGCTATTGGTTCAATATGCCATTTCCCGAGAAAAATGCCACACAATATCACATCTTGTAGCAGAATCATAGTGTAGGTGTGTAGAAAACAAGGTGGAACCAACTATAATCAGATGGTGAAAATTGTGTAAATATAAAATAATTTGTTGTTGTATAAGTAGCTGTAGTTCTTTCCCAAACCAAAGGTTTGTCAAAGTGAACATTCCACATGACACCACCTTGTGCAAATATACACGTTGACCCAACCGTAAGAGTGTGATGGTGTTTCTTTTAACTAACAAACTTCCGTATAAGAAAACAGTTTCAATCTCAAAAGGGTGAAATAAATTAGTGGCTAGTTATCTAAAAGTGATTGACCGCAGTGGAAGTGGACCGTGCCTCAAGGCAAACTTTACCTACACACTCTTACAATCTAGATCGCCACTTAGGGGGGCTCAACCTAATCACCACCCCAGACCCTGAAGGTTAGTCTCACAACTTTGTTGGGGATACCGGTCAAAGACCAAAATTAGTGGCCAGTTACTGCCTTATTTATGGTCTCTCTCTTTCTCATGAAGATGCAAAGTCTATCATAATGAGCTTCATCAAAAGGACAAAGAACATAACAAGTTCCATGTTTCCCTCGGTGAAGCAGGGACAAAACTATACTTTCTGTCATCACCACAGATCACAAGTTGTTGCAATTTGCAAAAGTAAAAGTTGATAACCTATACTATACCATCCTATAGCATACCCATTCTTTTATCTATTAGATAAATGAAAAAAGATACCACTTTATTGGTTGATGCTTTGCCCCTATTGGACAAAGACAAAAGAATAAGATAATACAAAGACAACGATTCATGAGAGATTTAATTAAAAGGCATATGGAATAATAATAATAATAATCAAAGTTAATAATAACTTAGGCAATTAGCAGTGAACATTGTTGGAGAAGGGAGCTCACCCAGATTCCTGCCCGGACTGTAACGGGCACCCGTTGGGATGACCCGACCCGGGGGCGTGAGGTTGGGAAGGTTGTTGAAAATGGTGGAGCGGAGTGGGCCTTCCGTTGGGCCTGATGGGGCGGAGCTTCTGGGGGATGAGGTCGACGGGGGAGAAGATAGAGTCGTAAAGGAGATCGCCGGAATCGGGAAAAGGGGCGACGTGGTTGGCGGCGAAGTATGGATGGTCCATTAGCGGAAAGGATGGAGGATGGTAAAAATTTAGCGGCGCGAGGGTTTGGGTTTTGGTAAGAGGTGAAAATTGGAATGGGACGGTGGTTACTACTGCTTGGTAATTTTGTAGTGCCTAAATTGCAACACCCACGCTCTTTGGCAGGCGTGATTCTTGTTTTCTTTAATTATATTGCTATAATGCCTTTTTTACATAAATAATAAAATATGATAATTTTAATAATTTAATTGATCTATATTTTTCTTTGAAAAAATTGATATATATTGTTTATATAAAAAAAATTATATCCAATGGGTGCAGCTCAACCGGTAAGAAGCATTGAGTTGGTGGGAAAAAATCTCAGGATCGATTTCCATTTAATGCATCATTGGGGAGGAGCTGAACCTTAAACTGCTATCGGATCCTGAGAGAAGATTAGTCTTATAGCGGGTCCAAACGACCTAAGCCGTGGAGATACTTCATGGATTCACTGGGGTGTCAAATATCCTAATTACGATGAGTTCTGAATAAAAAAAAATTTATATTCTCAATTAATTATAATTTATCACATCATTAAAAGTATTGAATTCTTATCCTAACACTGTTTTCTTTTTTGAACGAATCATAACACTCTTAAAAATCATATAAAAAATGATTTGTGGTAGGTGGAGATTACAGTAAACTTGAAATAAAAACATGTTCCTTAGATAATAATAAAAATAAACAATATGTAGGGCGTGGGCTTATAATAAAAAAACTAATATGTAGGGCGTGGCCTTGCATTGACCAAAACGGCAAAACCTATATAAGCATAACTGAGTAAAAGGGTCACAACTTGCAACTTACTACTTACAATTGGATTTGGAGGTACAATAACATCAATGTAATATTCCCATTAAAATGATTCAACTATCAACATCATCTGTCAAAAAAAAACTATCAACATTAAAATTTTTATTTTTATATTTTGATTCTCTATCAACGTTAAAATTTTAATTCAGTAATTTCAGTTCCTAACACTCGCAGGTTTTTGTCAAAAAAAAAAAAATGCTCTCGCAGGTTGATTACTGCCCATGTAATGTAACTGAAACTTGGAACTAATATAAATATGACAAATGCGACGATAATATGGTTGTGTTTGGAATTGGATTCTCACGCAATAACAACATGCTCAGATCGTTGCCAAAACTCTCACTCTTCTTCTCCTCAACGAGGAATCCCCGTTTTCTTGCAAACAGTCACCGTTTCATATCTTCATGGACAACAATCAGAAGAGCAGCTTCAACAGGTACCCAAACTACTGTCTTAACCTCTTTTAATGGTTGTATGATATCCCTTTTGTTTGATTGATGCTGACCCGGTTTCAAACTCTGTGCCTTTTTGATTTTGGGTATCGTTTCTAACTGACAAAATTTAGCCTTTTTGATTGGCTCCTATTCAAGTATCCAACTTCTTCCATGGTTTTGATTTGGTCTGCATTTCTTGTATAGACATCCCCATTCCCCAAATAGGGTGGAGAGTAAGGTAACTGAAAATTCAAGAAAATTTAAGTGAGATTCGGTTTGAGATGAGTAATTCATGCATCCATATGGTACCATAAAAGTTCGGTTCTACCTCTTTCCTAATCAATCAAGAAAATTGAGCTACGGATTGAGGACTGCTAGGCTTTGTATACACTGTATACTTCCCCTTTTATAGTGAATGCTTAATAAATCTGTTCAGGTTTGTTTAGAATTACTAAAAATAAACTAGTCTTTTGTATAGAGTCTTATGTTACTTTTTCTCATGTTTCCTTGGTAGTCAAGATTGGAGTGACAACCCATGTTCCTATTCGATCCATGTCAACCTCAAAAATTTCGCCCCTAAATGCGGATGAAATGACTGCAGAAGATCAAGTTCAGCAGGTTAAACTGCTAACATCAACCAATGATGATCATGGTGGTGTTATTGTGGAAATGGATCAGCCCCTGGATTCTACAACATTTGTCTCAATTCTCAGAGCTTCAATTTCACACTGGAAGCAGCTGGTAGCCTTTTGTATCAGTTTGTTATTGAGTTATTGTAATAAATATCATCCTATTTGATTTCATTCATTTGATGGAAACATACTGGTAAAATTGTATATTAGGCGCAAGGTTTTTTTTTTTGTTTTGTTTTGTTTAAAACTATGCGTGATTTGATAGGTAGTATATTAGCTTCATGCAATGCCCATCAGGCAATAAAACAAGCACACAAATTGGGTTCTACGTTGTTACAACATATACAGATACTGACAATATCTTTCCTTCCTTTCCTCTTCTCGTGTTGTAGTTAATTTCTTCTCTTAAGCTTATCATTTTCATAGATGTATACTCGTGTAACTCTAGATCAGACATATATAGCACTTATCCATGTAAAGTTTATGCATTGGTAATGGTTTAGGTATTGTTTGTGCTTCATGTTATGGAAAGCAACTGTCTGAAGGCAATGATACAAGCACACAAATCTAGTCATAGATGTTTTCCATCTATACTTGCTAGTTAACGTTTCTTCTTTACCAAAGCATTCAGAAACGTAAATGTAGTTTTTTTTTTTTTTTTTCCTGTTTGGTGAACAACGGGGCTAAGCCCAAAACGAGAAATTAGACAGTAAGAACACTAGTGGGAGTAGCAACTCCCATAGCATTAGAGAGTAACAACTGAAACACTTTTGGAGGGGGATACAAATAAGTTACTAGCTGAGGTTGCTGTGCACAGCCAATATTTGCAAGAGCATCAACACGCCTATTTGCCTCCCTGTAGAATCTGAACTTCCAAAGTGCCTTTCAGCAGATGTGGAATCTTCTACAGCAGTAAATGTAGTTTTATGTCTAAGTGACTTTAGTTTCTACTTTGTCATTGTCCTGTCATTCACTATATAGAACATTTTTATGTATTCTTATTTTGTTTGGGTAATGTGGAAATTTTCTCAATTAAAAATGTCTCTATATTAGCTGACCCTTATAATCTTAGTTAAGCAATTATGATCTACTAGAACAATTTTCATTTAAATTCGCATTAAGCTTTTTGATTTGACAATGACTATAAGTTCAGTTCCCTATCCATTCTACTTTCTAGTTTCTAAATTGATTCTGTTTAAGATGAATCTGGACTATCAGAAAAATCTAACAAAATGTGTTAAAAAAAGCTAATAAGCTTGTCATCTATATGCAACAAAACTGGGGTCACGGCAGGGAATCTAGAACCTATCATGCTGTTGGTTTTTATCAAGGGGTTTCTGCTTCTTTAGTGTGGAGGGGCATTAGTTAGATCTTCAACCACATAGTTAGTCATACTCACATACTCATGGTTGAACCTTCTATCGTATCTTGTAAATCTGTTCTTCTTGTGTATATGGGTTCGAGTACCCCTTGTACTCATATCTATATATTTTTGCTTATAAAAAAAAGAACCTGTTATGCTTCAATGAATCCTTACGGCATGTACTGGAAATTTAGAATCTGTCACTTCCTCTGTTTATTTAAGTTAATGAATCATCATTGTCTTGCAGGGCAGGAAGGGCGTTTGGATAAAATTGCCTATTCATCTTGCCAGTCTTGTTGAAGCTCTAGTTAAGGTGACTTTGTTGCTTACCATACTGATAATGGTTGTGCTTGAGAAGTTTGGTTAATGAAAATTGGAGTTCCATTAATAACGTCATCATGTATCAATTTTATGTATTAACCATTATTTCTGTGACATTTCTATGCAGGAAGGTTTTTGGTACCATCATGCAGAACCGAAATATTTAATGCTTGTATATTGGATTCCTGAAAGTCCAAATACTATTCCTGTAAATGCCACACACAGGGTGGGCATTGGCGCATTTGTCATGAGTGAAAAACAAGAGGTATTTCCCCACTATTAATCTCAATGTAGTCCAACTTGATCAGGCTTACAGGTCAACTGGAAGCGCCCCCTTATAATTTCAGGGCTGTAACTGTGACAATATTGTTATGCCACTCTGTATGTTGATAAATTAGTAATGTCATCAATCGGTATGAAAAAGAACCAATATATGTTGCATTTCATTTGAGAGAGGAATTAGTATATTTGGATCATTTAAGTGGAAAAGTACCTTGCTTCCCATTCATTCATAGAAATAACATTGATGATTGGACTCTATCTTTGTTGTTTATTTTAATCCCTGTCTTCATTCTCTCCCCCATTCCTACACTTATTTTAGTTCCTATCAGTTTCCGTCTGGTTTATTATCAGTATTTTCATTGGAAAAAGGAGTAGTGTCTCACTAAGAAAATTCTTCAGAATTTAGTTCTATAGTACTTTATGTTCACATCTCATTTTCTAGTTATTCAATGATCTAAGGTCCTAGTTGTTCAAGAAAACAGCGGACATTTTCAGGGGACTGGAGTCTGGAAATTCCCTACTGGAGTTGTTGATCAGGTAAATGTGTTGGATACCTTTCTCGTTATAGTATAAGAAGCTATGCTGCGTGTTATAATGCACTCATTCAATCTATACAGGGAGAAGATATTTGTGTAGCAGCAGTAAGAGAGGTCAAAGAAGAAACTGGAGTAAGTAACTTGTTGCGAAACCAATTTAATGTGGGATAGTCCTGAAATCAGCAATTTGATTACCATTGTTCTAAGCCTCATAATTCTGGATTATCTCAATTTTCAGGTTGACTCGGAATTTTTAGAAGTATTAGCATTCAGGTAGTATGTTTATATGAAAATATATCAATTCATATACTTGACTGGAAGTTCCAATGGTTGAATATGGAGACTTCAAATTGGAGGTAGAAGGTTCAAATCTTATTCACATTGTATTTAGGGAATAGGGACATTAGAAGGAGGGTGGCCCCTTCAACATCATGTAGTCCAAAATCCTACAGGACAAAAGGGAATTTTAACCGTTTATACACCAACTGCAGGCTCCGTTTTAGGTCTTACGGTGTCAAGCAAAAGTAATAAAACTTGCCTATGACATATCCATTTTAAGCAATATCATGTTCTATGTAAGAATGTGTGCTTGGACATGTATATATTCCCATTTTATTGTTACTTATTGATAATTTAGGAACTTTTTCTTCCTTTCAAGTTTCTTGGATTCTTGTCATCTTATGAGTACACAATTAAATGACTAAATAATTCTTTATTCTTTCATTTGAATATCTGATTAATAGACAAAGTCATAATTCATTCTTTGAGAAGTCGGATCTATTCTTCATGTGCATGTTGCGGCCCCTTTCTTCTGACATCCAAACGCAAAAATTAGAGATAGAGGCTGCACAGGTATGTAAATTTTAGTTGAAACTGAGCAGTACTTTATGGTTTGTTTTCCATCTGTCATTTAAATTGTTCAATGCTTATGGATCATAAAAATATCATCATTTCTCTTAATCTTTCCATTTTTAAAGCTATCATTTAATATTTGAGGATGCTAAATTGTACTTCTGAAAAAGATCCCTAGAAAATGTAACATCATTATAGCCAAAAGCAGGTATAAAATCTTCATATATTCTCTGATGCAGTGGATGCCATTTGAGGAATATGCAGCTCAGCCATTCGCCCAAAAGCATGAGCTTTTGAAGTACATAAATAATATATGTTTGGCAAAGATTGATGGACGATATTCTGGATTTGCTCCTGTGTCTACATCATCAAACTTCTCTGAGCAGCAGAGTTATTTGTATTTGAATGATGGGGCCTTGAAGAGGTCCAATTCTGGATAAGGATCATTAAAGTTCACACAACTAGAAAGGATATTCAATCGTAGTTAGTACTTTGTATTATTTGATTCATCATGTGAAAAATGTAGGCCTTGTCATTTGAAAAGAATTGCGGTTATTGATGCTTAGAGAAAAGTTACACAATCAACAAGCCTACGAGGCCATTTTGTGGTAATACATGACTATTTAAATAAAAAGCAGGATTTATTATGTTTTTTTGCATAAGAAGTTAAGCATAGTACATATTGCACATAAAGAAAAAGAATAAGGTTAGTGTCACGTCCAATTGCTTATTTGCATTTTTTATTAACTAATTATAATTTTATAAAATAAAAAACTAAAATTATGGTGAATTAGTAGGGAGGGAGTATACTATGGATAGATAGTGTAAAGTGTCTACTTTACTCACAGAATAAATTCTTAAGTGCCATGAGTTTTGCGTAACATGTTATCGTTACAAAAAAAATTGAAATTATTTTTGGGCATTCTTTCATGCATCAATAGTCCAAGATCATTCTCTCAAAAAAAAAAAATTTGTCCAAGATCACTTGATGCAAATGTGAAATGTAATTGCCAAGTTATAAATTTGGGAAATTTTTAAGGAAAAAACAGTCTGTCAAGTTATAAGAAATATATACTCATTTTCTGAATCACACAATTGTATTAAAAAATTGATGTAGTTATTTAATGTAAACAATAAATAGTTGTTTAACTGTCCTCAATTATGCATATAAATCTTTTGGGTAAATTAAAAACAGAAACAACTCCCTTCATATTGTTTGGTGCACAAAGGGTATCCTCTAACCTATAGTTGGAGACTAATACCTTTTGATGCGTAAATCATTAAAATGAGTTTTGTTTCTCCTAACAAACCCTCTCCTAGCAGAGATTATTGAACCTCTGATAGCATACTGAATTAAGGAATTCCCTTCAAACTTAGCATATATATGATTTGTTCCTCACTCTGTCTTAATTAGTACAATCTGCTTCCATAAGTTTATAATGTCCAATTTATTCCTTTAGCATATTTTTGTTGTATTCTATCAATATAAAGTCAATCGGTATAAAGTGTAATACATTATACACATATAGAGATTTTTTTATCAATAAAAAACTTAGGGTGCGTTTGATTCGCTAAAAACTGAGGGACTGGACAGGACAAAAATAATTGTCCAGCGTTTGATTTAAAAATTGATTAAGGGACAGCACAAAATAATGGATGATGGACTGGACAAGTACCCATAAATTTGTAACCCACCAAACCTCAGTACAACTTTTTGTCCAGTGTCTAGAAAAAATAAAAGGACAAAACTATCCCTCTCTCTTCAGACTTTTCATTTTCCCACTGCAATAAGTGACTCCTTTTCTTCTGACTCACACTGAAGTACTGAACGTCTCCAACGCACCTCTCTCTCTCTCTCCTGCTAGCGCCACTCTCGTTTTCTTCCACCAGGTATGTGTTTTCCACTTTCCTTGCTTGTAACGTATGCTGCTCATGCCACTTTTTGTAACGTACATGTGTTTTCATTCTTTACTTTTTGATTGCCACTTTATTTCCTTGCTTTTTCATTATTTTTTAATTTGTTTCGTCATGATTTCTTTTTGTACACCATAGTACCATACTATTATGCACTATACGCCTCCCCCATGTGTATCAGTATATAAATTTTATGTTAAATAATAGAATAATTTAAAAAGTTTCAAAATCTTGTTTTGTGCTCTTTCCTAGTGCAAACTAAATATTGGACAGTACAAAGGGTATTATCGTAAAGTACACATTTTTTTGTCCAGTACATGAGCATATCAAACAAGTCACAGCACAAAATTGCTAGTGCTGTGCATCGACCACCAAACAGTGTACAGTACAAAAAGTTGTCATGTAACTCAGCTGCTTGTCCAGTACTGTTCTGTCCTGTTCTGCCCTTTTAGCGAATCAAACGCACCCTTAGAGACAAATTGCTGTAGTTTTATAATAAATTCCAATCAAGATTTTAAATGATAGATAATATATATAGAGATTAATTAAAAAAAAAAAAGAATAAATAAATATACCCTAGACTTTTTCTATACGCTTCCTATTATTGATTTCGAAGGGGTCAAAGTATTTATTTTCTTAGCTGCTTTAACTCTTTAAGTCTTTAGGAAGTCAATTTCTTATGTAGCACCACGTACTCAGTTTCAATAGTCATATCATATCTCCTTATTTTCCAACCAATGACTCTTTGACCACTTAAAAACATCATGATAAAAAATACGAATCTTTTCTTTCTTCTTTGTTTGCCCCTGGGGTTTGAGGATCCATTAAAAAGGGTAAAGTTGTCTCAGCACCTTTTTTTTTTCATCCACCAACAATTTGGACCTTACTTAAGGGAAATCAAGTGTAATTTAAGGTAACACACGTAAACTGATGAAATATGTGATAAATAATTTGACTCTTATTATGAAGATAAAACGAAAGCAATTCTTGTATATAAAGACTACATTAGATCGCATACTCCTCAATCGAACGAGGATTCATTGGGATATTCAAATGAGGCAAAATATTTTATGACTCATAAAAATAGATAAAAATAGACAATATACAAGGATTAAGGAAGCTATTAAGAGCCCGTTTCTTATTGCTTATTTTGTTAAAAAAAAATCATTTTTTTAATCATAAAATGATTTTTTTTATGTTTTTAGTGTGTTTGTTTTTGCTTCAGAAAAAAATCATTTTTGAGGTTAAAATGAAAAGCAACTTTGAGTTGCTTCTGAAAAAATCAGTTTTTATAACTAACTATTTTAAAAAAATTGAATTTTATGATTGTAAACAAACACAAATATGCTTCTGCTTTTTTTAAAAATCTCTAAAAATAATCACTAAATTATTTTATAACAAAATCAATTATTTTTTAATCTTAAACAAACGGGCTCTAAATAGTCTCACTTTCGATTTTGACTAAAATTATCCTTCATCAAAATGTTCAAAATATTATGTCTCCACTAATATCTTCTCTCGTTCAATTTGGAGGAGACACCGAAAGATAGGAATATAAAAAGATTTTGTTAATCGGTGTCCTGTATATATAAAAACTTTTTATGGGAAATCACAACTTTCATTTTTCAATGTATTGATTTTCAAAAGAATTTTTTTATATTTGATTCCTTAACCGGTGCCCGTTAGCATTTGTTTTTTAAAAAAAAAACATAACTAGTACTTTTTAGATTATTTTAAAGAGTAGATAAATTGAAACAAAATATTTTTTTATAAGATAACACTGATTTTAGTACTCTTTTTCAAAGCCAATGGCCCATTATTTTGACTAAATATAACAACAATCAATGTTCCGTTGAGACAAGGTGCTCCATCCAAACTAACTTGGACTTTTGTGTGACCCTGACTTCACATTGAGTTGAAGCGTCAATAGACAAACCAAGTCTCTTACCTTCAAAATAAGGAAACTAATCTACAACCCCTCGGAGTCTTCTAACGATTTTGCTTCAATTTCTACTTAGGTACTATTAATTTACACAAGAATCTAGCCTAAGAAAGTGGCCAGTAGCCAAAACCTTTTGGGACCATATACTCAGTCCCTTGACCAAAGACAAGCGACTAATATGAATATAAAACGGTTCACGTTTGAACAATTGAATTGTGGTCACAGCGTCGGTCTCTTTCTTTCTGCTTTCAGTCCTCTGTATATCTTTACATATCTGCAGATATAGACATACAGAATATGCACATACGTGGAGGCAATAAAGCATATATAGTTGGATAACGATGGACTTTTCAAATTGTTTATTAATACTCTTTGTTTTTTTGGTGTACATGAGAAGAAAAGGCAAAAGGAGAGAAAAAAGGACAAAAGGAAAAAAAGGGGCTATTATAATTAGTAAATTCTAATAGTTTTGTTTTTTTTTAAAGAAGTAAATTTTAATAGTTATTACTACCAAATTTGCATATCATGTACTTATTTCCATTTTTTCTCCTTTTTTACCATGTATTTTCAAATATACTTTTTTTTTTGTCCTTGACCAGGAGTATACCCTGTCGGAAGTGGGGACTAATCTCCTGCGGGGGAATGAATGGCACATGAAGGCAGGAAACTCCTCACAGCGGAAATTCGATCCATACGTAAGAGTTGTGATTCAAACCACAACCATACAAGTCCACCACCACTTGTGCCAACCTCCGTTGATTTTCAAATATACTAATTAGTAGTTATTATCACTTAATCCCCTAATCATTAATCTATTTCCATTTTTTTCTTTCTTTTTTTTGGCAAAGGTTTCTAAATGAATTTTTTTTAAAACTATATTAATTAAATTACAGTATATTCTCTTAATGTGATTAAATCTCTTGTGCCACTTTTATTTATGTAAAGATAGATGTCCCTTCTTAATTTATGTTTTTAATACTTAAATTTAAATATTAAAATTAAGGCTTAATTGCACTTTTGGTCCCCCAGGTATGACATATATGCGATTTTGGTCCCCCAAGTTTTAATTGCGCCAATTAGGTCCCCCAAGTTTTCCATATGTTACAATCAAGTCCTTCGGCCCAAATTCCATCCGTTTTTTAACCGTTGACCATGTTGACTGTTAGTGGATCCTTCTCAACTTGTTTTAATTGGCCAGTTTTTTTTATTGAATTATTAATTTATTTAATAAAAAATAAAATAAAATTTTGTTATGTCATCTTCACTGCTCATTCTTCTTCTTCTCCACTGCTCCTTCTTCAACTTCTCCTCTCCATCACTATCATCGCCCCTAATCAAGATCAAACCCAAACCTTATCAAATCAACTACAACCCTCTTCCCACCTCTTAGATCTTCAAAGATACTCACCAAGTTCGAAACCAAAAGCAACAGAGTAAAAGGATTTGTTTCCACAGCAAGCGTCCCTGGATCTTAGCTAGCCTCCACAGCGGCGTCATCCAGCTATGGGACTACCGCATGGGCACCCTCATCGACCGCTTCGACCAGCACGGCGGCCCAGTCGCGGCGTAATGTTTTGCTCGATTGTGAGGCTTAATCATTCTGGTTCGATTTTCACCTGATTGAAGTCATTTTTAGCAATTGTTTTGTGGCTTCCTTAGATCTATTTTCTGCGAACAAAGACCCTCATAACAAATGCTCAGATTTTGTTTCTAGTTCCCTTCTCTACTTGAGTTCCCTTCGCTGTACACATGGTCGATTTTGACCCATAGCAGCGGCTCATACTGATGGTACCTCCTCCATTGAAGAAAACCCACCGCCCTTGAAGAATCTCGGAGACATCTATAGAACCGCTGGTAAAAGGCATGCCTGGATTGCAATGACAGAAGCCGATTCGAAGGAGAGGAGGCGGAGGGGGAGGCGACGGAGGAGAGAGGAGGCGGAGGGGGAGGCGACGGAGGAGAGAGGAGAACCATGTGTCGTTGTTGTAGGAGGCGGTGGTTGTTGACAGTAATGGTGGTGGGAGCAGTGGAGATGAGAGAAGAGGGTGGGTTTGACAGTGGTGGGGGAAAATGGGTAGGAGAAGATGGCATAATTTTTTTAACTTTATTTTTTATTATATAAATTAATAATAATATAATTAAAACAGGCCACTTAAGAATTAATCAAGTTGATTAAGCCTAACTAACGGTCAACGTAGTCAACGGTTAAAAAACGGATGGAATTTGGGCCGAAGGACTTGATTGTAACATATGGAAAACTTGGGGGACCTAATTGGCGCAATTAAAACTTGGGGGACCAAAATCGCACATATGTCATACCTGGGGGACCAAAAATGTAATTAAGCCTAAAATTAATTGTGCATATATATATTTTTTAATAATATTATATATATTTGCATGATTCTCATAATAGTAAGCAATCCATAAAATAAATAAAACACTCTTATCTAATTTTTAGTAGTCTGTTATTTGTTTACATTTTTGTTTGTGAGAATAATAGAAAAGTATAAAACAATCACAGTTGTGAATAATAGAAAATTTTATATACTATCAAGGTTTTAAGTTACGACTGTGGTTGTAGTCGTATTGCATTTTTTGTTATTAAAGACATTGTGGGAAAATCGAAGCAGCCACAATTATTATCACAATGTGGTTTTGTAGATTATCAAAATTGCAACAACGCAGCCTTCATTACAATTTCGAACTCAAACTTAAAACATCAGATACTATTATGCTCTTGAAAAATACACTTGCCATTTCAAGATAAAAAGGTGAAAAACCCAGCATCCATACATATTAGCTATTGGACCATTTCATGTCATCTATAACGAAGAAGGGAATAGATGCATCGGTGTCTAAACTATAAATAACGATATATTTGGTTTGTTTCTAGTTTCCTGTTTTCATTTTCTAATTTTAAAGATAATTACAGCTAAAATAATTATAAAAGTGCAACCTTGTTTTCAGTTTGTTTCTTGTTTCCAAATATTTGTACAGGAAATACTGAAAACAATTAAAATGTTTTCAGTATTTCCTGTACAAATATTTGGAAACAAGAAACAAACCGAAAACAAGGTTACACTTTTATAATTATTTTAGTTATAATTATCTTTGGAATCGGGAAACGATAAAAACATGAAACCAAAAATAAACTAAACAGTCTTATGAGTCATTTCAGCCGTACGTCTCATATTCATAGTCCAGTTACCAATTAAGGGAAGTAAACATAAACGCATATGATCTAGTAAAAAACCTAAAAATGGGGAAACAAGCTAGAGCCTAGAAGACAAAAAATAGCATACCACTACACAAGCAGCGGTTATCAGTTACAAAACGACAAAAAAAAAAAAGAAAAAAAAAAGAAGGGAACTAGCTACCATCCAGGTAACGCAGAAATATCTTCTCCCTTTCATTATTTTGTTAAAAATAAAAATAAAAAATGCTGAACCAATATACTGTCATGGTACTATCAGCAAAACAAAACCTTAGTTCCTGCCCTTACAAGTTACAACCTGTTCCAATAACAGAACAACATGTTGAAAAAGAAATACAAAAAATCTGTGTTTGTATTCCACATCACCATGCATAATGTCTACATTCTCAACAACAAAATTACAAACAACAAAGTGTATTATAAAATCAAACACATATAATATAATTATATATCATCCTTGCAGATCTGAAACACCTTTAACCTGCTATCTTGTCCTTCCAGAAGATGCGGATCCACTACCAGATCCATACGCGTGTCCTTGATGATGCTGATGCCCCATCATCATCATCATAGGGGATGGAACCATTCCACCATGACCATAAACCCCACCACCACCACCACCACCACCACCCTCACCACCATCTCCTTGATCACCGTGCTGCCTCCCACTCCCACCCATCAAACCACTCTTGTCCCCTTCCATCTCCCTATACTTTTGCAGGTAAATCTTGAGCGGCTCCACATACGTTTCGAACCCAAGTGTGGTCATGGCCCACAGAAGATCATCACCGTTGATCGTCTTCCTCTTCTCTTTCTGGCACTTTTCAGATGCTTCACCTGTTATGAAGCTGATGAACTCTGATACGCACTCTTGCACTGTCTCTTTGGCTTCCTTTGAGATCTTTGCGTTTGCTGGTAACGCCTTCTTCATGATCCTGCTCACGTTGGCTATGGGGAGGAACCTGTCTTGCTCTCTGCACCCTGTGAATTCATTGCTTCCACTTGTGTTACCTGCTTGACCTCCCGAGTACTCATCGTCAGATTCACCCATAGAGTACTCAGTAGTTTTGTATAAGAGAGTTGCCACCAACCAAACACTGCCTTACTATATATATATGTGTGTGTGTGCACATATATCTATGTATTTATGCTATAACTATAAAGTATGAATACTAATTCACTGGCTATATAGCAAGACGAGGTGGAAAGTGTACATATATATAATATTATTATATGATGACTAAGATTAGATTTGGGTTTTCCTAGATTCATCAAGACATGAGCTGATAGCTGTTTGTTTTTTTCTTTTTGTTTTGGGTTAGTAAGAAGTGAGCTTAATAGTGAATGATCGAGATTAAAGAGGAGGTTAGGGTTTAAGAATAATGGAGAAAAGTGAATGAGGATGGTGGGAAAATGGCGGGTAGCTAGCTGGGAGTGGAGAAGTGGGTAAGTGGGGTTTGGGTGCTGCTGTATGTATATCATTATATTATTATATTATTATATTACTACTCCGGTCACTATTATAAGCAAAAATTAAATAAAACACACATATTAAGGAAGTTAATAAATCTCATTTAATTTTGTTAAAAAATTTGGCTTATTACCTAAGTTACCCTTCATCTAAAATTTCAATTTTTATCGTTAAAATACATCTGCATTAAATAGATATAACTTTTAATAAGGATGAGAGGGAATATGACATTTTATATGTCAATGAGTATTGAGAAATAATGTCAGCATTAAATTGGAAGATAACCCTTTATATTCAGCATTAAATTGGGAATAATATCAAGGAGAATTGGAAAACATAATTTATATTAAGTGGGGGGTATTTTGGGAATAATAGCATTAAATGGGAGGGAAGTACTAAAAATTTGCTTATATTTTAAACCAAAAAACTTAGGGTTTTTTGCTTATAATATTGACCGGAGGGAGTATAGGGTTTGATTGAAAAACTGGGTTAATTAACGAGGTTTGAATTGTTTAGGGTTTAATTTTGTCTCATTATTAATTATTAATTTGGCCTATACTTATGAGACATGTGGACAGTTTGTGGCCGTTGGAGTGCGTAATAGGTTATTGACGCGTATGCTTGATGTAAAACGTTGGATTGAGATTAGAATTTTGAATCAATCAATCAAACCCTCCACGTCGTTGCCAAAAGAGACGAGGCTTAAGCCTTAAGCTGTCTTGGTACGGCTAGCTCGGTTGGTCATGGAGTCCAGAAAGTTTTAAGCGTAGGTTTGGCATTTGGAACTTAGAAATTTTTATTTTTATGTATTTAATTTTTTTTTACAATATTAGAATTTTACTCTATGTAACAATTTTATGAAATTATAAAATAATTAACGGAAGCCCTTTTTAATTCATAGCCAATATTTTTGAATTTCCAATTCCAACTATTAGGATTTATAAAATTAGCTTTTGACCCAAAAGAAACATGTTTCTACTACTCTCAACATAAAGTCTCAATCTAACAACAAATTTTTTTTTTTTGATAGTGGCTTCTAGTTGGGTAGAGATCCTGTCTATTTCTAAACTTTTGAAGATAATAAATACATGGAGAGACTACACACATGTATATATGATACATATTTATAAACTTTAGAAATGGAGAGATGGGAAATGGAGATGATTTGTTTCATCTAGTTTGAGACTGACTTGAATGGTGGCTACACGAGGTGGAGACCGTAGCTAATGGACGGTGGGGTTTTGGCGAGGACAGAGTGTAGTGGCAGATGTGTGTAGAGAGGTGTAGTTTGGTTGGCTTACAATGACATGATGATGGCATGTTAGTGGAGATTCGAGATGGTTGTGCAGGGCAAGGTTTTAAATTGTGGTTGCAGCCATGTCGCGGTCACAGTCACGTTGCGGCCATATTGCGGCCGATTTGATTCGCAATCACTGTCCAATGCGGTTGTAACAGTCGCCATAGCTGAGATATTGCGGTCGCATCACGTGATGCGGTCCACATTTTCAAACCTTGGTGCAGACATTTGTTGCACTCGTTCTGGACGATGGGGGCAATATATTGCTCGTCACAACATTCTAGTGAGGAGTACATTGATAGTGGTTGCGGCACGTGGTGGTGTCATGTCTTAATAATTAAAGAAGAATACTAAATAGTATCCTAGATGCATTGTTAAATGTTAATGAATCAAATAAAGGAAATTTTTATTAGAAAATGATACATTTAAAATGTTAAAAAAAAAAAATAGTTTTATAATAAAAGGTTGCTTTTATTAAAATCATCAAGACTCGTAATTTTATTTTTTTTTTGCGAGGATAAAATGACTTCATTTCAACATTAATAGAATCTACAAAACAAGAATAAATATTCGAAAAGCTACGGGGGTTAATTAGCTAAAGAAGTAGTAAGACTCGTAAATAAATAAGGTATAAAAAATAAGGGTCTTGCTAACTCGTTCCCTAAGGACACTAGTTAAAGAATCAATATATAGAAAAAACTTATTGAAAATCAGAAGTTTTAAACTTTTGATACATTGAATGATACAATACAATTTCTAAGACAAACTTTCTATATTTGATTCCTTTAAGTTAATGTTTGGTACAAGTTTTTAAAAAGTATTACCGAGAATGTTGGCAAGGGAATAAAAGTTTCTCATGTTAGATATAAGTTTTAAAAATTTATTCTTGGGCATAAAAGATTCTCGAGAATAAAATTAGTGAATAATAGTTATAAATTTGATAAAACTTTATTTTTATATATCAAGGTGGGAAAGAAACATTCTTAAAAATGTAGTTATCGAATATATAATTAATTTATCTTATAATAAAATATTTTAGGTACTTAATGCCACGTACTCCCTCCGGTCTCTATTATAAGCAAAAATTAAATGGGACACACATATTAAGATAGTTAGTTGATCTTATTTAAAAGAGTCATTGGGAATAAAAAATTAAGTTTGTTACCTAAATTACCCTTCCTCTTATTTATTAAGCTTGTGCTATTGAGAATAAAAGGAGTCATTGGAAAACAAAATTTGTATTAAATGAAGGGTATTTTAAGAATAACTTTATTAAATGAGAAAAAAATAGTTGAAATTTACTTATATTTTGGACCAAAAAATTTGAAATTTTTTTCTTACATTATAGATCGGAGGGAGTAATTCCTAAGTAGTGTCCCAGAAACAAATCCAATTTGATAGGTGGCTGGCAGCTTAGAACTGTGCAGCGACGCTAACCAAAAGCCAATGAGCTTTGACTCTCGTCGGCGTTACGCTAGATGATAGCCACTTGATAGCGTGTGTGGGCCTTCAATTCATTGCCGTGGATGTTTCATTAGACAAATCCTACGGCACTGTATTCACTTAATTGCCACTAATTTAGATGGTCCTGATGTCATAACATGATTCGTAGCTACAACCTTATATTCAACCAACCGCGGCCATCTGTCAAACTGATCATGAACTCTGGGGTCCAGATTATCATTTTTTTATTGTCAGTGCTGATGAAACATCTCATTAATTAATTCGACAAGACAGTGATTTATAATTAGTTAGATGCTAATTGGTGGTGTCTTAATGTTGGAAGCAATGTAGGTTCCACTCTTGCAGGAACTTAATTTCTTTAATCTACAAATCAACTTTTGCATTATTTTCTCATCAAATCAATATATTGTACACCAAAAAAAAAGGGGGGCGAATAAAGTTTGTTGACAATGTATGAATCAGAACAGTATTATATTGCATGACTTTAGTTAATTTTCATCAACGCAAACACATATATAAGAGTAAATGCAAATTATCACCTACAAGTCCAACTATAACAGAAAAAAAAAAAAAAAAAAACTGTTATTGTGGGAAAAAGGCATATCAAAATAATAACCTGAGTCACCACCCAGACCAGAAAAAAGAAGAAAGTCACTAAAATAAAGCATTACAGCAACTCCCCAACCAGCCCAATGACAAACTGCTACTTGTTACAAGACTCCAAGCAAGAGATTGGATTGACACGGTACCATTCCGTTAAAGAAAAAAGAAAAAAGATCCTAACTTGAATTAGAACACCAATTCCAAGCTTTAGACTCTGTTTGGTAAAAACTAGCGGATAGCGGATAAGCTAGCGGATAACGGTAGCGGACAAACTAGCGGATAGCGGATAAGCTAGCTGATAGCGGATAGCTGATTAGCTAGCGGATTGGATTTGAAGTGTTTGGTAAAACTAGCGGTTGGACTAGCTGATAAATGTAAAATGACATAAAAGGATATGTTTGCATTTTTTTATGTAAATTATATGTATATATATTATTTATATTATTTATTTTAAAATAATTATCACTTATAATAATTTATTTTATTTTAAATTATTTATCGTTTATCATGTCAAAAAAAAATTATTTATCGTTTAAAAAATTCAATCATTAATTTTAAATTTTAATATTAATTTAGTTTTAATTATTTTTAATAAATAAAATGGAATAATAAAAATAAAATTATATATTAATTTGATTTTTATATAAGTTTTATTTTTATAGATAAAAATATTTTTCCACTTTTTTATCTTAAATATAAATCTAAATAGCAAAATTAATTCTTATTTATATACTATGTTAAATTATTAGTATTTTATTTTATAATCAAAGATAAGTGAGGAATTTAATTAAGATGGTAGGGATAAAAATGGAAGAAAAAATGAAACGCTATAAGCTCAGTAGCGTCTGGGAAAAACGCTATACGCTAGTGAAAAAACGTTATACGCTAATTTTAAAAACGACTACCAAACGGTGCTACCTTCCCATCTGCTATACGCTATCCGCTAAACGCTAGCGGATTTGGCAAACCAAACAGTGCCTTAATCCTAATGCGATCAAACACTTTATCAAATTCCACCTTGCTCCCTTTGAAGAGAATATCATCCCATGCATGGTTATATTGTCAAGATTTATTGTTCTTATCTTCCAAAACTGCATTTTATTTGCTTATTGCTAATTCATTATATGATTTATGAATTAATTTGCATATATCAATCCCTCAAATATTATCAACAATCAATGATCATGACTATAAATCTATTTGAGTAATTTATATTATATTAAGTTGCTAATCATATATCAAATTTGTATTATATAATTTGTTTTTATATATTAGTTAATTTTTTATTTCTATTTCATCATGTTATGCAAATTAGATTTTGGCCCCCTCCTTTACATTTCCTGGCTCCTCCCCTGATTTCTAACTTGTCATGGGGTTATCGATTATTAACACAGTAAAATAATAGAACAATTAATCTAATCTATATGGAGAAGAATCATAAAACCATATTAATTTAAGAAATAAAGCAGTCAAGTAACAAATCCACTATAACCTTAGTTAAGGCGTTTAAAAATCCATTATAAAATAGAAACCCAAACCTAAAATCAAAGGGTATATAAAGACTTTCATCAACAAAAAAAAAAGGGTATATAAAGACTAGAAATAAAAAAACCCTTTTCTAAAGTAATTTTTCCCAAAAATCTTTACATTTACCTCTGCAATTATCACGTCACGCCACTCTTCTCTTCCTCAAACCCTCCTTAAAAGGTGCAAAAGATGAATGGCCAAGAAGACCCAATCCTATTTATACTAAAAAGGGCAAACTTGTCCTTCACTATTGCTAGCTAGAAATAATTACCTCACACAACCAATGAGACACGATCGTCTTTACCAAAAACTCCGTCAGCATAACTGAGTCACAGGTGTGTGAAAGGTAGACACGATCATGTTGTGCTGCATCCAATTGATCCAACCATTATAAGGGAGGTACGACCATGCTTGATTAAAATGAGCATGACCGCGGGGAAAATGAGAAGGGTAGTACATGTACTTTTCAAATTGGTGTTTGAATCCATTTCATTATAGTCTACAAGCATAAAAGAGTTGGAGTATCCTAATACTCTCCTTAATAAAATTGTTCCTTTGTCTTCTATCAAAAAAAATTGTTTCTTTGTCTGTAAAAATAATAATAATTACAATTAAATTCATATTATTAAATATTAACTGTAATGTATATAGTTACCATTATTTTTGTGTCATTAATTTGTAATCCGAGTTAGATATGGAGTAGTAATCTATTCATTCTCCCTACTGGGTGTGTTATGATAGTAGACTGAAAACAAACAGAGTGCAGAAAACGAAACAATAAAAGAAAAAATATCATGAAACAAGTTAACAAGGTTCGGCCAATGCAACCTACATTTAGAGCTGTCAATATGGCCCAAAGCCCCCCCAGCCCACCCCATTTGGCCCCATAGAGAACCCACTAACTTTTTAGCCCCCTCCTAAGTGGGTTTAGTTTCAGTCCGTACCCATAATTTCAATTTTTTGGGGTTGGGGCAGAGGCTTTTGTGGGCTAGCCCACCCTCTCTTCAATTACTGTCTCACATATACGGTCACGACTCGCAGTCTCGCATCACTGAAAGTGAAAGCCGTCCAATGAAACAAATTTGTGAATTGTTTTATTGAATTTTCCAGACTATAATATCGAGCAACCTATGACCACGTGGAGTAGTTGAACTATGATGATGGTCACGGAAATATGATAAAGAAAAATCTTACCATTTAGATATTATTTAAATATTATGTTTATTATCATTTACATTTATTTTTTTATCCTGTGCTTATTTTTTTAATCTTTTTTATATTTAAATATTTAAAAAAAATATCACTTACGATGTCTTTTTATTTTATTTTATGTACGATGTCTTTTTTTAATGTTGAGTAAACTTTTCCTTTCATAAAATTAGATCCTTGATCCCAAAGTGCACGGGTCCAATTGAGGTTAGATTAATTGAATATAGTGCATTAAAAATATGTATTTGTGAAAATTATGTTACATTCCAACAGGGAAAAAAAACTAAAACATTGAGAGAAAAAAATGCAGCTAAACCAATAATAGAAAAAGAACTATTTTTTGTTTCCTTTCATCTTTATTGATAATCATTTGGGTCAAGTCTTATATTATTATTATTTTGTTTAAGTATGTGTTTAAATTAATCATTTTGTATTTAAAAAAAATACCAAACATGCTTACATATGTATCAACCATCAAGAAAAAAAGATATAAATGATTTGATATAAAATGTGAGTATTGAATGTAATTTATAGTGAAGTTTGTATACAATAATTTGTGTAAATAACACACCACCAATTAGTATGTGTTGACGTGTAGTTATTCCATCACAAAAATTTAATATAAAATTGTCATTTTGGTCCCTTAATATTTGATAATATGTTTATTGAATTATTCTTAATAGTTTTTCTTTGGTTGATGCATGATAAACACATTTTTATATTGTTTGTTTTAATGCATATGATCTATTATGGAGTCTACGAGTAACACCGCGAATATAGATGATATTGTTTCTGAAACTCCTCTTTTATGTAAAAGTGCAAAAACGACTCAAAAAGGAATCTCAAATGTTTGGAAATGCAAGCACTAATTTACATGTTTTTTATTTTATTTTTTAAATTAAGGCCCATGGATTGGTCCTAACCCACAGGGCTTTTGGCCCTGTGGGCTTCTTTTAGATGTGGGCTTTTTGGCCCTGGCCCACGTGGGTTAGGGCCAGATGGGATGGGCTGGGCCAAATTGACAGCTCTATACCTATATTTACAGGTAGTCAGAAAAATTCTTTATTCAACAAAAAAAGAGGTACAGTCGTATTTATTAGTATAGTGAACAACCACAAAAACATTACCCTAAAGCACACCCTATCGGCCCTTGCCCTCCACTCCCACACGGACTCTCATTTTTACCAAACACACCGGTGCTTAGTAAACCTCATAATAAAAACAGTTTCCATAGTAGATTACCTTAACCTTTCAGATCCAGAAAACAAATGTACCTTAACTATGTTCTATTTAAGCCATTAAGAGCGAACTATTAGCAAACTAGCAACGGATATTTGTATAGTTCCCATGACTTCATAGATTCACATTTCAATGCCGTGAAAGACAACTATATATGCTATATATTCTTTACTAGAATCTCTTTAAGTTGACTTCGACATATTGCCTAATTAGTAACTATGGTCTTTAATGCTTATGGAAGCCAAATTCAATATTCGAGCTTGTTTCACCCTCTTATCTTCTACAAGTTCTCACGTTAGATTCCCAAACTCCATCTAGAACATATATATATATTGTTATTTTAGGCAATTGGGAAGTTAATTTATCGAAAAAGGAACAAACAGACGAATGATGTCACTACTGATCAAAGTTAAATTAAGTTCTATTTTGCTTAATCGAGGATGGGAAGTTGGGGTAGGGATGACTATGGGAAAGTAGCTGGAGAAGAATTATGGTTGTTGACGAAGAGATAGTTGGGACAGGCTTGAAAATAAGAATCAAAAACATTTATATGTTTGAGGGATTAGTCTCAGTTTTGATAAGAGAGTTGCACCACCATTCGAAGTTTAGGGTATGTTCCTATCTCATTTACTAAATTATTTTTATAGATGACCTACCAATAAATTAAAGTCTACTGACATAAATTGAAACACAAGACCCTGAGAGAGTCTCAAAGCTTTGCCGCCAAGGGCTTCAAAGCTTGGTAAACGCTTTGTCTTATTGCTCTTAAACTGACTTTACTTCATAAAAATAAACTTAGTTTGATGAAAGAATCGAAATACGTAGAGGATAAGAGTAGGCTACCAAACCATAATACTCTTAATTTCCCTTTGCAAATTGTCAACTTCTTCCTTCCATATTCCTTGAATTCTTCTTTGTGTGTAACACTCAAGTTCCCTCGTTCCCCAATTTTATGCCCACATTACCCTTCTATAGAAAGCATTAATGAAATCCATAACCATTTCTCCATCCCTCCACCTAACTGCAGTCTATATAGCTTTACCCCTCCAACTAATAATAATGTAATAGCTAGTGTTATTGTTTAATTTGGCTTATCATATAGTTGGTTTGTCCAAAACCTTAGGAGTTAGGACATCATATATCGCGGGGAAACTTGTAACTTCCACAAATATATATTTAATTAATAATTAATAGCATGGATTAAAATCAAATACAAAAGTCAAATATATTGATCAGCAGTTTGATGGGGGCAATGTAGGATGGATTGCCTTACAAGTTATAAGTGTATATATTTCTCTCTGTGTTGGCTCGTTTCAATACATCTTACGTAAAGCCAAAGCTGATAAACAAGCACAACAGAACACAAAACACAAGCACAAATTAATAAGATGAGCTACTTTCACGTCTGCAATACCCTTCTCTGCCTTTTCTTCTTGCTTGAATATTACCCAGCAGCTGGAGAATACAGCCCGTTGTTGGAGTTGTCAGGCAGAGATGAAGTGGTACAAATGGCTGGCTATGGAGAGGAGAAGCTATCTACAGTCCTCGTGACAGGGTCAGTTAACTGTGAGGCCAGTTTCCATAGAGGAGCCGTTAAATCTCATGCATGGCCAATACCAGGTATTTGAATTAAATTTGATGAGCTAGTACCTAGTTTTATTAACCTAGTTTGTTTCTTTATATATATAATCTAGTTTGGAGAAGAGGAAAAACATTATTTCAAATGTATTAAAAGTGCATGTTTGGAAAACTAGATAATCAAAATAGCACCACGTTAGGTTGGAAGCTACCTAGAGTAGCTTCTAGGTCCAAACCCCACATCCACTTGTCTTGGACGTGATTCCAATTTCCAAAAGACTATAAATCTCATTACCCATAGAGCGGGCTATGATTGATTGAAAGACAAATGAAAAAGAAAGCTATGGAGAGAAAAGACAATAAAAATGATTCCAATCCTCCTGCTACAAAATAGAGGAAGAAATAAAAAAAATTCACTTTGTACCTCTTACTATATAATGATAATGGTAGAGCAACCCAAAAACAGATATAGGAACATAAACCCATTTTCTCTCTTCCGCCAGGATGATAATTGAATACATTTGATTGAATTATTTTCTTAGAAATTAGAATGTATCTATGAGTGGTATGCCTGAAAGCTTTTCCAATTGAACTTTCTTATGGTTCTGTGTGACTACTGATTAGTAATCTGGAAGGTAGAAGCCACATTACTACAAAATCGACCCTGTAAATAAAGAGGTAAAAATTAGTCCAAAAATGTGAAGCAATTGACAACAACAGCACCACCTGGCTTACAAAAAGAAGAAAACAACGCGATATCCTGGAAAATTACACATTGCTGAAAACATACACTATGAATTATCAGACCTATTAAAAGAGATTCATAATCAAGTTTTTCATGCAAAACACATGCATCCATCTAACATTTGACTTGACGACCAAGGTAGGTCCCGCAGCATTTCATAGAGATTGAGGTATAATATATAGTTTCTAGCTAGGCACCAATCACACCATTATCAAAGCGAGTAAAAGTTAAATATCTAATTGCAGTTCTTGGAACTTGACACCAACTAGAAATAATACATGTACATCTTCATTTTCTAAAATTCATGAAATTTCATCTGCCTGCAAATTTGCATGATTCTAATTAAGGTTTATGCAGGAGTTTCGGTTGCTGTAAACTGCCACGCCCACAGTCATTCCACCGAGAGGAAAGGCAAATCAATGGTAGCTCAAGGTGTTACCGATGAATTTGGAGATTTCATTGTGGACATCCCTTCCCACCTTCACGCTATTCCCAACTTGGAAAAGATATGCAGAGTGAAAATTCTTCGGATTCCAAAGGGATCACAGTGCCGGCCAGATCATGTCAAGAGACAGAAGGGACTCAGGCTGCTATCCTTTGGGAATGGCATTCGCACCTACAGTGCCGGAAATATAAGGTTTCGGCATTCAACTTCTGAGCCATTACACGCAGCACATGTAGATGGGATAAGGGAGTAGAGAAGAAGAGATTAGACACCAAGTACATAAGCATATATGGTTTTTATAATTAGATTAGTAAGTGAACCATGGCTCAATTGGATGGCGCTTTTAGTCACAACACAGCATTGAGCCGCATGGGTTTTAATGAGTTTGTAAAATATGAGTGAAATTTGAGAGTTGTACGAGATTGTGTGTAAATAGAAAATACCACTAGCATTTGGTTATATAAAAAACTAAGAACAATCTCAGAAATGTTCAATGAAGATTATCATACACAAGATTCACCAGGGATGCCTTGACATCTTTATGCATTCTGCCAATAACTATCTGACTGAAGCAACCTATAAAAGACTAGCATTCATAATAATTTGCAACTAAGCTGACTCAACAGAGATCCATACAGCACAAGCACAACTACAAAAACTTGAATGCCACATCCCAATACTAACAGTGAGAAGGCGGGGCTTATCGACATTTATCTAATCAGCCCCAAGGCTATCTATTTTGCAACATCAGCACAAGAAGTAAGCTTATCTGCTTTACCATAAGGGATTTAAACTGAAAACTCTTCTTCAAGAGCCATAATGAGTTCCAACTTCGAACCAGTCCAAGCTGTCCAGGTTCCATTCATTTTGAAATCAGCTGTTTAAGTATTCTACACAATGGTCATATAGAACTGTAGAAGTAACGACAACTTCCCCCAATGCTATCTCTCAGCATAAAAGGCAATCAACCAGTATTTTGAAGTCTTCATATCAGAAACAACAACAACAGAGAGAGGAATGTATTAATTGGAGTCTAACATGATTTCCGGATATCAATGATCTCAGACAAAAAAATATAGCAATATAAAAATGTTAAATTTCGTATAGACCTTTATTTTAGTAACTTTGAGGCATTGATTTTATCATATTTCTTGGTCATTGCAATTATTTGGTCCTGTGTCAGATCAGAGCTTGCACTAGTTGATGAGGCATCGGAATCTCAATTGTATATGCACACTCTTATCCTCAACAAAAAACCATCGTCCGGTAGAACTCCTCAAGTTCACATGAGTCGAGATAGATTTCTTTATGCTTTGCATATTCCAGTAATATGCAAATGATCCAAAAAAAAAAAAAAAGGTTAGTTTTGAGGTATCATCAAAGAGTGAAAGTGAGGATAATAGATGCCTTTTCCTACTTTCTCTCATTCAAAACAAGCACTAATTGCCTAATACTTTCTGACAATTAGTTCTTGCATTAAATGAAGCTAAGGAAACACTCAAGTGTATAAGCATTGCATAAAACAAAATAGTATGTCCCTTCAAAACCAATAGCTATGCAAATAAAGAGTATAATAAATTTCACAGCAACAAAACTTGAATGTTTGAAAAGAAAGAGAGAAAGAAATTTAAGCTATAGCCTATAGTCTAAGAGTAGCAAGGATCCTAACTAAATACACGAGTGGACATAATTAAGAGACAAGAATGGACTAAAATGGCAACACCACTTCATCTCTTGTCAAAAGTAAGATAAGATCCTACACAAGATGTTGTCTTCTCTAGCTATTTACACAATGAACGGTGCTTGTTCATTTGTTCCTACTTCTTTGGCATAAGAATTGTTTTACATTAATTTCCATCAAGGAAAAATTTCAAGCAACATGTCACAGTGACATCAACACATCTTGAATGTGATATCATGTTTCCATATTGTGAATAAGAATTAATCATTATCAATATTTAATTGTAGTAACAAAGGGAAATGGGTAAAACAGAAGAAGTACTCATAGTCATATATAGCATCAAATAGGAACAAAATAGCATAATGGTAGCAGCCATATGAAAGCAAATATAGAAGGAAAGTAACAAAGTATAAGGAAAAAGGAAGAGACAGACGTGGGCACTCACGAGATTCGGTGCAGATCCAGGGGATTTGGTAAGATACTAGTTTTTATAATATTGATAATTAAAAAAATTATATTAAATAAATTTCTTTCAAAATTTATAATATTTATAATTAAAAAAATACATTATTACAAAAAATATATAGACGATATTATGCATACATTAATTTTTTTTACGATAGTGTAGAAAAATTTATACAATGAGTATTTTTTAGCAATACATCACTATATAATTACCAAGCAATATAAAAAGCGTTAAACTAATAGCATGTACAATTTAATTTTTTCTTAATACATATAAATTTAAAACTTTATTATAATAATATTAACATTATACTTATTACTTTAATTTACTGTACATTATTTTCATTATCATAATAATTATTATTACTATCACAAATAAAATTATTTACATTATTACTCCATGTATCAAACTCCAAAGCAAAGTAGGTGGCCTGGCCAAATATGGTAACGTCGCCTTCCCATTCATACAAATATTCAAAGTTTTACTATGGAACCATTTTTATGTTTTCCTGACTGCTCCTCAAACCAAACCATTGTGCCACAATGTTTGCAAAACATGTTCATTCCTCCAAAGTCTAGACGATCTAGAAAAAAGTTTAACAAATCAGTCAACATGTAAAAATAAAAAAGTGGCAAATAAATTAAATTATTATATGCAAATAGACAATAATTACTAAATAAATACCTTCATATTCATCTTCAACAAATAAAGTATTCTCTCGATCATGAACTAGAATATTAGATTAGAAAGTAAATAATAAAAATTAAATATATGATCCCTAAAAACCTAAGACCAATAATTTTTAGAACTACGCAATTAATAAAGGCTGTAAAAAATACTTAATAAATATTTTACATATTAAAAATTAAACATTATATACAAATAAAGTCCAAACAAAATATATTAAATAATTTTATTCATATCTATTTATTAAAACAAAACAATTCTACTCTTGCATATATTTTTATGTTTTCCTTACCGCTCCTTAAACCAAACCCATTGGCCACAATGTTCACAACACCGGCTCATTCGTTCAAAGACTACACAATCTAGAAAAAAGTTTAACAAATCAGATGGCATGTAAAAAATAAAAAAGTGGCAAAAATAAATTAAATTAATATTTGTAGATAGACATTGATTACTAAATAAATACCTTCACATTTATCTTCAACAAATAAAGGATTATCTCCGTCATGAACTTGAAAATTCATTTCTATAATATCAATAACAATGAACCAATTAAATAAAAAACTGAAATGCAAGTGGGAAAAAGTTATACAATAATACAAACAAAATAACAATTTCTATTACTTTGGCGTATTGTGAAATTAACATTCTTTTTTCTACGTAGTATATCCCGATAACTCAGTTGGGTTGGTAGATTATGTTCCTAGCATTCCGCTCGACTTCAAAAATCTAAATCTATTTTTTTTTAAAATAAAGCAAAAAAATTAAATATAAACAAAGTATTCAAAGACAAAGTTAGTACATTCATTGTATACAAATAAAATACAAACAAAATATATTAAATAATTATTTTTATACCTATTTTTTAAAACAATAAAAAAAAATCATATAGTATTAGGCCCACCACTCACTCATTTTACTGTTCACCTACAGTAAAATGGTAAATGAGGCTTAGTAAATTATATAAATATACAAACAAATGAGTCGGTTGGGTAGGTGTTTGAAATAATGCCTGAGAGTAGGAGAGAGTCCACTGCGTGAAAAGCATTTTTTGTTTTCTCTATACCTCACTCTTTATCATTACCGCCAAAGGTTTGTTTATTTATTTCTAACATAAAAATTAGGGTGGAAACATAGAGGAAAAATACGAGGATTTACTCTTGCAAAAATAAATGCTTCACATGTTAATTTTACTTTTTTATTTTTAAGTAAATGTCCAAATTGATCCCGCAAAAAATAAGAATACAATTTTGGCCCCCGAATTTTTTGTGAACTAACTACTCTTTGGCTTAATTACACTTTTGCTCCCCTATTTTTGTGTTTGGGCGATTTTGGCCCCCCGGATTTTTTGCTCGATTTTAGTCCTCGCATTTTCAAAATGTACAATTTGGTCTGTTCGTTAAGTTAATATCCAATAATTAACATTCCAAATTAGCATTCACTTATGACACCACTTGTTAGAAAGCATAAGTCACGTTAAAATATCATATTCATGTTAAATACACCATTAATTATTAGATGTTAACATACAGATGGTTCAAAATTGCACATTTTTAAAACGTGTGGACTAAAATCAAGCGAAAAAAATTGGGGGACCAAAATCGCCTAAACACTTAAATATGGGGATCAAAAGTGTAATTAAGCCTTAGTGTCAAAATTACAATCACGAGAATATCAATGATTTTTAAGTTAGTTAGAATAAGAGTCAATTTTTTTTATTGATATAATAATTTATGATTGGATGTCTGTATAAAAGAGCTTTTACGCTATTAGTGTATTCCAATTAAATTCATATTTAAAATTAAAATATCAAAATATATGATATAATCGATGTCAAATGACTCAAATATGGCTTATAAAAAAATGACTCAAATATCCAACAAAGGCATATAAATAAATATGATAAAAAATTAAGTAAGAAATAAAAATATACACATACGAAATCACCTCTGCTTTGTAAATTTGATGTTTATGATAAAAAAAAAAAAATAAACACATACAAAATCACCTATGATACATAAAATTTGATGTTTAAATAACACAATTCTTTGAAATATTAGCAGGAGTATTCAAACCATAAGTTTCCTTCATGGGAAAAAAATCAGAACGAGAAGTAAATATCCACAACAGAAATGTTATTTGCACACCCAAAGAGGACACCCATTTGGCATACCTTGGTTAATTATGTATAAATATTTGGTTAATTCAGTTTATTATATGATTAATCACGTGCAAATATTTGGTTAATTCATGATGACCCATTAATCATATAAAGAACTGAATTAACCAGATATTTACATGTGATTAACTAAATATTTACATGGTTATGAAAAATAAGCTCATTAATCATATAATGAACTGAATTAATCAAATATTTATATGTGATTAATCAAGGTTTCCCAGATGGATGTCCCAAATGGGTGTGCCAATAACATAGCTGATCCGCAAAGGCAGTCGTCACAATCAGAAGGGGGGACGATGATAACCCTTCGTCTCTGAATGTCAATGGCGTTGATGGGAAGAAATGAGAAATGCAAAGAAAGGACACAAGGAGCATTTTATTGTTGAAAAAGTGGAAAGGACCTCGTCAATAATATGATGACGTGACCCAACCATACAATACAATGCCCCGCACTCCCTTTCCTTCTTCCATACTCGTCGGACACACAAACATTATTATTATAATAGTAATATAAATTACCCACTTCCATTCATCTCCTTACAACTATAAAGTTACAAACTTTCATTACCTCACACCTCCCTTTCTTCTCTCTAATGCAAATAATGTCCATCTCTTTATGCTGATTCTTCTATTTCAATATTTCACCACACCAACGATGGGGAATGTCAATGACAGAGAAGATGTCAACTTCACCACCCCATCTGAGGCTGCAGAAGAAGAAGAAGAGAGTGAGAGAGTGAGCGATGGAATGTCTGCACCAGATGGGGCTGGGAACCCTGCTCCTTCTGAGTTGATGGGTCACTCTCCCCCAGCTAGCCCTAGAGCTACCCAATCTCCATTCATCTTCACCCCTCAAGTATAACTTCCCTCCTTCTCTATCTCTTTCACTTTTTTTTACAATTAATTAGTTATAGGGTAAATGGGTTTTCACTATTTTTCAGTTTTTCACTGCATATTGTAAAAAGTTTCTCTTTTTTATTTGTTTCCCCCTTTTTTCATGTGTCTAAATCAATATAATCAAAAGTCAAACCAAAAATTCACTTAGGTTTTGCTCTGATTCAATGTTATTATGTCTTGATTCGACAAGTCTTAGCAGTCATGAGGTCACAGTGCATTCATTTTGGAACCCGAATGAATCAGTGGGCTCAAGTTGTTTTTTTTTTCTTTTTTCCTTGAGATATTTTTGGAAAGTGCAAACTAAAACAACTCCTGGTGCACCTTGTTTTATTTTATTAATCTATTACTTCACAGTTCCATGCTTTCACCTTGTTGTGTGTATTTGAACTTAATTTAATTGAGTATTGCTGTAATTAGGAAGCAGGTTACTTCTGGTATTGGTATTTAATTGAAAGGAACTATATTCGCATCTTTTTAGATTCTTGTCCAAATCAAGAGTCAATCATCATACTACCCCTTCCTAAGTTGATTGTGGAGAGTGCTGAATGAGACATTTGAGCTTCACCATATTTTGTTGTCAATCATATTAGGTTGCCTAATTGAGTATTGCTGTGATTGGCTGTGGCCTGTTTTTATGTACTGCTTTATGGAATCTCTATTTTCATCACTTGTCAATCATTCCCTTTACCCTGTGTTTAGGTCCCAGTGGTTCCACTGCAAAGACCTGATGAGATGCATGTTCCAAGTACTTCCTGGAATGAAACTACTTCAGGGTATGAAGATGTGTACAGTGAACTGGGAATTCCTACAATGATTACCTGGAGTTATGAAGGGAAAGAAGTAGCTGTGGAGGGATCATGGGATAATTGGAAAACAAGGTTTGGAGAACTTGGTGTGTTCTTTACTTGTCTTCAAAGGTTGATATAAATTTTGTTTAGATTTTAATATTCCTGTTCATCAGATTGCCCTTGCAGAGATCAGGGAAGGACTTCACAGTAATGAAGGTACTGCCATCTGGTGTTTACCAGTTCAGATTTATTGTGGATGGACAGTGGAGGTATGCACCTGACTTGCCTTGGGCCCAAGATGATGCGGGGAATGCTTACAACATTCTGGACTTACAGGTACTTTGTCATTAACATATTTATTATGTGATCAAAATTGATATATGGTGATGATTATATGCATCTGATATTTTCTTTTGTTTCAAGTTGAGAAAAAGTATGATGCTGTCAATGCCTAACTTATTTTCTGGGAGTATTAATTTTGCAACTTGATCAGGGACTTGTGCCTAAGATGCACCGTGTATGATTGAATGAATTGTAAAGGACCTTATTATTTTGCAGCAACTTGGAATGGATTTCACTTTTCTCCTTTTAGGGTATCAAATTCAGTTTTTCTGTTTTACTTTTTCTTTCTTGAAGGCGCAACTCATTTTTGCTTGATCATGCTTCTTCATACTAATAGATGAAATTCTTTGAACTCATACTGTTTGTGTCTGATCCTTGCATAGAGGGCACAAAGCTTTGATTTCATTTTCTAGATGCCACCGGTATACAACTGGAGTCATTAGAAAGTGGGTATACCGAGGACAAAACTACTAGACTAAATTTCCCATAGCTTCAATTCAGCATGCCTGTTAATTTTTTTCCATTTATACATAATCTCTGTATTGGCCTGGATCTCATTACAATTTGGAGTTCTGATCTTTCTTGGCTAAAATTCTGTGCAGACTGGATGGGTCACAGTTCCCTTGGTGTAATGAAATTTGAGTTTAAGAGAGAAAAAAAAAGTACACAAGAAAATTAAGTACTGAAATTTTTATGCTGCTGCCTGAACAGTATTATCCAGCTATGATAGAAGTAGAATATGGTTAGTTATCCAATATACATGTGGTTTGTGTTACACACTTTGTCTTGGTATTTTTGCCTCACTTTGTATTCGGTGGCTCTGTAAGTCTCTTCAAATTTTGAATAATAATCCTTAAAGTGCTTGAATTTGATTTTTATAGTTATCCATTTTTTATCATTTAATAGTCATGTACATTCATATTTATGATGTTTTCTCGTGGCACTCTAGTAAAACATATATGCTGATAATTTTACTTAATCATGACTTCTAAATTCTTATCAATGCAATGGTTGGATAAAAGAATAAAACAAGATTTCAATTTCATGTCTTAAGTCTTATGGTCGGCCTAGAATAGAATAAGGTGAATTCTATGAAAGAAATCCTGAAAGTATGGTAGAAAGAAATAGACTTGTTTTTTTCTACCGTACTGTCTATCTACAATTGTAGTGTATAAAATTTTATTTATTCCATAAAAATAGAGATTTAATATGGGTTAATCTACAGTAGGCAATAATGAGATCACGATTTTAGTAAATAATGCTAAGAAGGGTAGTGATATTGATCCACAAGAAGCTCATGAAACTCTTGAAATAGCAGAACCTAACTTGAGCAAAGGAAATACAATTGAGGCAAATCTAGACAAGCTAGGACACGAGTAGAGGCTATCATGATTTCGTAACAAAATGGTTCATCTGAAAAAATGGAGGAAAGAAAAGGAACAAAAATGAAATAGAAGAATGAAAACAGATAGGAAAAAAAAAAAGAAAAAAGGTGAGTAAAAAAACCTTATGATTCCATAGTCAACGGGGAAGGAAGAATAATGGTAAAGTTGATTTCATTGCATATATTCTAGGACCAAAAATAATGTCTGCATTATGTATTACTGCTAGAAGGCATTGAAATCTAAATTGTGATAAGGATTTTATATATTATTTGCAGGATTATGTTCCTGAAGATATTGGAAGCGTTTCTAGTTTTCAACCTCCTAATTCACCAGAGTCTAGTTATAACAACTTACAACTTAGCTCCGAAGATTATGCAAAGGAGCCGCCATTGGTTCCTCCGTTCTTGCACATGACACTTCTTAACGTTCCTTCGACAAATATGGAAATACAACCTCCAATATCAAGACCTCAGCATGTGATGCTCAATCATCTCTACATGCAGAAAGGAAAGGGCAGCCCTTCAGTGGTTGCACTTGGTACAACTCATCGGTTTCTAGCCAAATATGTCACTGTGGTGCTGTACAAGTCTTTGCAGAGGTAAACAAAAATGACATGGACCGTGTAACCTTCAAAGCCTTTTATTAGTTAACATAGCTTCAAGTAGTACAGTTATAAGAAAGAAATTCTAAGCTCCTCAAGGATCATTAGATGAAGTCAAGATTCTATTACTTATAATGCAATTGCTTGATGGCCATCCATCAGGCAGTTTAGTCCCAATTCTTAAATCATTAGATGGTTTAAAAGGCATTACCGTTCTCTTAAAAGGCAATGCTTCAAGTTGGAGAGAGAGAGAGATAGTACATTCAGATATACACAACACCTAATCTGCCTTCGGCATTATTCAGTTTTCAGTAATGGTACCACAATTCCAATGTCTCTGTGATTGTCTGATTGAAACCTAATCAACCTCTTTCACCTTTTTCCTTCTGTATGGACGTGTTTGTCCCAACTTTCAATTTCATCAGTGAAATGTTGCTCTGCAATGGCCTTGTGGTCCAAAGTAATGTATGCACTCGCACAAGGCATAGATCATTACTCTGACACTGCCCGTTTCACTGTATGACTCTGCATTTTGCAGTATTGTAGGTTTATGGAGGTTTGCATATTGTCATCTTATTTGACCAAATTGCAGCCAATGATGACAGAAAGGGAATGTGCCGATTGCAAAATTTCAGCAGTTTGAATGCTGCTGCATGTTCTAATTTCTAAGCTTTCGAAATTCTGTCAATTATGTATCTGGTAATTGCATTTTAAAAACCACTAGCTAAAATCTTAAAGGCAGAATACTTGTGATCAAACCAAATATCTCGAGTTAACATCTCACCCAAACCAAGTTTTGACATATGCTGAGAATTTAAATGTGAGTTAAGTGTATATGTGACTAAAAATTAGTTTAGTACTGGAAAGGAATGGACATAGTAGAGACTTTATAAGTGGTTAGATGATTAGATCTATAAATCTATTGACTTAAGATTTTGGGTTGAGATATGGTGTCAAATGAGAATTCAAGTGAGTTCCTAGTATAAGCGTAAAAGATCTCCCCTATCCTATAAAAAAATTGACACATTCACGAATGAGGTTAGAACACCATGTCTGATTTTGTTGCAGTTCGAAAACTTTGTAGTTGAATGATGACAGAATACCTCTGGTAACAATTGAATATCTGTGGTTTACCTGCTTTACTTGGTGACTTGACAATCAACCGATTCACTCATGAGTGGATACAAATACAATTCAACCAATTAATGTTTTCTGAAAAGAGATCTGAGAAGCTAATATATTGAAGCCTATACATTAAATTGAAGACTTAAAATGGCTTGTAAGTACTGCTAATTGCAAGTAAATCTTGAAAAGTTTAGGTCGAAGTGGCATTTTTCCTGTAAATTTTTCATAACATGAAGAGTTGAAATTATTAATGTAACACTGTAGGTGCAGAAATTGTAGGCAAAAATTCAGTGTACATGTTAACACTGACTCATTAACATAAGAGTTTCTAGCCACCTTTTGGCAAGGAAATACATATAAACATCATAAACAGAAGAAATAAGGCATCCTGCTCCATAGAATGAATGCCAGACCTAAGGGATGCCGAGGAAAACATGAACCCTTAAGATAGTCACCATTACATATTACAAATATTATTCATGACCAGCTCTAACAACATACTACACAATATTGCTTCAAATCAGCTACATAACAGAGCAAGCATTAGGGTTGTCATCACTAAAAATCTGAGGAGCATAAGCATACTCAACATGGTATCTTGAAGGCCAGTACTCGCTAAGCTTGATGTCAGTTTTATTATCATCTTCTCCCTTGTTTTCCTCACCTTCTTTCTGCTCCTCTTCTTTTTTCTCTTCCTTTTTCTCTTCACCTTCTTTCTGCTCCTCCTCTTTCTTCTCTTCTATCTTCTTTTCTTCCTCCTTCATAATTGAAGCTTGCTTCTTAGTCCTCTTATACACATAATCAACAAGCTTGGCAGGGTCAATGACACCCTTTACTATGACTTGATCATTTCCCAAGTCTATTTCCACTGATTCTACTCCTGTACAAACAATCAGTGATTTACATTAATGATTTTTTTGGTTTGGAGCTCATCGTAATTATGACTTTTGACTCCCTAATGGGCCCACCACAAGCTTAGATCTTTTGGACCCGTTATAGGATTAATCTCTACTCAGGTGTTTAGTCACAGTTAAGGTTCTTCGTCCCTCCGGAAAAATGTGTTTTGTGGGATTCGAACTCAGGTTCTCCCCCCACAAGCTAAGCTTGTGCAACTAAATGAGTCACACCCATTTGTTTGAGTGTTTACATTAATGATTAATCAGCATGTCCTAATTAAATTGCTCACCAATTATTAATTGTAAAGGTAAAAATTTAGAGATTAATAAATTAAACTTAGATTATATGTTTTTAACTGTAAGTTCAGTTTAAAAGCACATGTCAGATGCCTAAGTATCGTATATATTTTTTTGTTGGGTGGAGTAGCATTAATAATGGGTTTGTTAAAGGAATTAAAGCCAGTAAGTATCAATTGAAAATTGAAATACTTAATCATTAAAAACTTAAAACACTTTACAGTTTATTTGAAACATATTATTTTTAATTTCTTAACACGTACTCCCTCTGGACTCAATTATAAGCAACGAAATACCTATATTTTTTGGACTCAAATATAAGCAAAAGCCAACCAATTCAACTCTATTTAATGTCAGTGTTCCGAAAGTCAAGACAATCAACTAATCCAACTAATTCTCTTTTTACTTTTTCAAGAGCATTGCACACTCTCGAGACAGTTAAGGGTAGTTTAATAATTGTAACTCTCTTTTTTTTATATATAAATCAAGATAATTAAACTAAATTAACTAAGTTCCTTAATAAGTGTGAAGTTAGTTAATTTTGTTTATAATTAAGTCCGGAGGTAGTATCTTTAGAATATTTATACAAGACGAAGATGAAATTTGAACCTAAAAAATGAAATTGAAACCATGCATAAATTACATTAAATATTTCAGGATGAGTAAATATCAAAATTGGTCCCTAAAATTGTGAAGTAGTATCAATTTGGTTCTTGAAATTATCAAAATCCAAAAGCGTCCCTAAATGATAAGTTAGCATCAATTTGATCATTCATTTTACTCACTTAATATCAATTAGTCCCTAAAATTGCAAACTTAAAATCAACTTAGTTCATACGATTTTCAACTGAGGGACTAAGTTGATTACAGTTTTACAATTTCAGGGACTAATTTAAAATTTCGATAATTTTAGGAACTAAATTGATACTACTTCATAATTTCATGAACCAAATTAGATATTTACTCATTTCAGGATTGATGTAGGAAATTTATTTTACTTGTAAAGGCTATATCAATCCTCAAGATCAGAATAAAATCAATGATAAAATCACAGTTCTTTCGGTCAAAAGATGGCATGAAAAACATTGGAAACTCCCACGCTTTGGAAAGGAACGGGATTAGCGCCACGGTTTATGATTATTATGCCTCGATTAAGAAAAAACCAGTACTGCAAATTATAAGCTTCTGAACCTAGCTTTTAATATGACAATTCTATATAAAAGTAAGGTGTTATTTACCAGTATCCTAAGAATATGAATCTTGCTAACAAAGAGTAAAAAAAAAAAAAAAAAAAATTCTCCCTAACCAGTGGCACTTGTTAAAGAATACACAAATGGTATTATTATGAGAAAACAAAATATTCTCTCGGGACTCAATTATAAGTAAAAAACATATCTATATTTTTTGGACTCAAATATAAACAAAATCCAATCAACTCAACTATATTTAATGTTAGTATTCCAAAAATCAAGAAAATTAACCAATCCAACCAATTCTCCTTTTACTTTTCCAAGAGCATTGCACACTTTTGAGACAATTAAATGGTAGTTTGGTAATTATAATTCTTCTTTTTTTTTTACATAAATCAAGACAATTAAACTAAATGAACTAACATTTTTAATAAGTGTGAAATTAGTTAATTTTGCTTATAATTGAGTCCGGAGGGAGTACCCAACTTCTTAGGATAATAAAGACAACACACATATTAAGATGGCTAGTTAATCTCATTTAATATTGTTAATCTTATTTAAAAAATTAAGTTTGTTACCTAAATTATCATTCATCTTATTTATTAAGCTTGTTTTGTTGGGAATAAAAGGAGTCATTGGAAAACAAAATTTGTATTCAATGAAGGGTATTTTGGGAATAACATCATTAAATTAGATAGAAATAATTAAAATTTGCTTATATATTGGATCAAAATACCACATCTTTAGGTGGTATTTTAAATTCCTCAAAGTTACCTTTAACCAAATACCCACATAAAATCCCTTTATCATTCATATTTAATACTTAGACAAAGTATTTTAGATTGAAGCATTTTAATTACCCTCCTAAAATACTTCACCCTCTCTAAACGTACCATCCAAACTCACTCTCAATGTATTTTTTTGTCTCCCGTCCCCAAAGTTATCGTTTGTGCATTGATGTGAGTCTATACGAGCTCGTTGAGAGATTTGTAGAATTTTCATATAATCCACAATCTATTTGCTGAATTTAGATATTCTTTTATGTGTTTTTACTTATAACATTAGGGAAAATATAAGAGAAGAAGAAAAAAAAAAGATGATTCAAATCCGTATTAGCTAAACTTCAAAGGAATGAAGAAGTTATAAGTAAGTCCCATATGTAGGGTCCAAGATTTAGCCGGGTTGATCTAAAACGTGTTTGTTATTGTGTATATATACGACTGAGAGGGAGACAGTGGGCATGGAGCCATCAATATCAAGATTCAATAAGAGAGGGGGGATGAACGTTTGATTGTAAATTGTACCTTGAATCTTACGGATTCGCTTCTGAATAACTTGACCACATGCTCCACAATGCATTCGAACTTTGAGGACTACTGTTACCACAGGACTTACCTGACAAAACAACTTAAAAAACCATGACACACGAATTCCATTTCCATCAGATAGCATCGTTTGAAAATGCATAACTCGTTAAAATATTATATATTTTTATGCTTTATTAGCACATGCAACAGACGAACAACTTTATTTCCTAATTTTTAAACCACTTGAAAAAGAGTCCTTTTATCTCAATTAAAAAAAAACAAATAAACCCGCTGCTGAATGTTACATAATATATAACCATGTGGTATCTGTTAATGCACTGGACAGTAAACAATCTCTTATATGCCTACTGTTGATTGGTTCATGATTTTGATTAATTATTTAACTTTAATTTACTTCATTTTCACTTTTTGTATAGTAGTGTGCAGATTTTTTATAAAGTAATGTGTTGTGAGTTGTGACAACCCATTTAAGTGGGCAGAGAAGAAAGAAAAAGAAAAAGGAAGAGGCCACTATACGTGCTCCAACTATTTCTGTCAACTCATATATGGGCCATGGGGGTTTCTGATTGTTGTACGCGAGAAAAGGAAAGGGAGCAAAGATTACAATCCTCACTCCAGAAGCCCCAGTTAGCAGAGGAGCAGTCTTGGAGAGCTACCTTACCCTGCTCATATCATATCATCCATATGTTTGTATTTTATTATGTGGTCTCAAAATTCTGAAATATGTGTCATATGCTGTTATCAACTTTCAAGTCTATAAAGTGGGCACAGTAAAACCAAGAGGGTAATATATAAGCCCGTGACCGTGACCCCATTTTGCTGCAAAGTGGGGGTGAGGTTAAACCCTCTTAAGTCTTAATTGTCACTGCAGTTGCCCTCGTTACATGTGCCTTATGGGAGAGAGGGGGGGATCATTTTCATTTTGCTGACTTTGTTTCGTTACTTGCATGCCAACATCAATCCACCGTGGAAACAACAGTTCCTTTAGCCGGAACAAGAAACCAGATGAGAGATTATGAAAACTCCTGTCGAAGTATTCTATATGTTGGCTATGTAGAATCCGAATTCTTACTAGGAGTATTCTACGATACTCTTATGGGCTACCTATAAAGTATGATTTAGTCAGATATAGTAAATACAGTTAGTTTAAAGAATTAAAAATGATATTTTTTTTGTTGTCCCATGCTCCCTCCTCACCAATAATATTTTGTTACACAAGATAAAATTTTATGTAATGTTAAAAAAGTAAAATATATGACAAGACAAGATTGATAGGGACAAGATATGATACATCAAAATGGACAACTGATCCTTATAAGGGAACAAGCTAAGCGGGAGAATTAATAAATTTACCTCCTCTTTTTTCTCCTCTGGCACCGGTACACTGTTTTCTTCCTTTTTCTCCTCCTGAGGTTTTGGCAAAGGCGAAATAAGCTCCACTTTCTTACCACTTTTCTTTTGTAGCCTCTCACACACCTTTATGGGGTCTGCTGCCTTTCCTTTCACTACCACTTTGCTCCCCTTGCTATCTGCAGTCACCTCCTCCACTCCTGTCTCACAAAAAGGATTAGAAATGTAAAATAGTTAATAATACTTATTATTAATCTTTTCCCCCACCTAAACCTTTTACGTTTTCTAACCATGAATGCAATAATTAACTTTTGTCTCTGTTTGGATAGATATGTGAAAAAATACCTTAAAAGTTTAGTTAAGAATAATATATACCTGACAAACTTATTTCATCATGTTCATTTATGTTGTCAAATTCAAAATCAATCATGAATAGATGAAGATCAGTTGTCCCATTTTAGTGTATCACATCCGGCCTCTTCCAGTAACATCTTACCACATAAGTTGAAATTTCTTATAATTTTAAAAAGGCAGAATGTGTTACAAGATATTATTGATGGGAACAGGATATGATATATCAAAATGGGACATTAAATTTCCATCGGAATAGTAAATCCCTCTAACAAGAAAAGAAAGAACGGGGTGGATCCCTCTAACAAGAAAAGAAAGAACGGGGTGGAAGAGAATATAAGAGCCAGCTAACACTAAACCATAAAAGTAGTATGTTGGCTAACTGGGCAATTCAGTAGATAACAGCAGAAACTGCTACATTAATTTTTTTTTTTTATAAGCAAATGTTAGTGTTAATATTAGTATTTTGTTATTGGGTGGGGTTTGAACCCTCAACCTCCTTATCACTCCACTCCATAACACCTCTACCCTAACCACCTTGACCATCTTATGACTCCCAACTACATTAATTGTTCTCTTTGCATTCATGCCAGAATATATCCTAGAGCAGGAGGTTGAAAAAAAAAAAAAAATGGACCTTCAAATCCTCTCAATGCTTTTGCAACTTTCCTTGCACAGGCTTCACAATGCATATCAACCTTGAGTACTATCTCTGGAGTCTCTTCTTCCTTCTTTTCCTCTGTGGTTTCATCTTTCTTTCCTTCTGCCTTGTTCTCCTTTAACAGCAAAAAGAACATTTAAATGCATATGACAAATATGAACTGAAAAATCTAAATTTCACATGTGGTATCATAACAACAATGATGACACAAATCGTAAAAGGTCATAGAAGTTAGTACCCCTAGTCTACCTAGTCTTCAAGCAACAATTGATTTAGAATAAATATAGACAAGAAAACATGCAAGAGAACTCTTACTTCACCCATTTTTGTGATAATAGACAATGGCTTCTGCTTAGAAATTTTTCTGGCTAAAGCAGAATCGTATGATATATTGGATGTAGCAATTGATGCTCCCCCTTGTTAATTTCTTTCTCAACTTTCCCTCTATTTCCTTGGCTCTCTTTAATTTGTCTGTGGTAGCAATGTTGGGGTGGGACTGTGGGAGAAGAACATTTATGTAATGTGGGGATTCTGATTTCTGAAAATCTATGGTGGACAGTTTAATGCACGATAGATATACGTAGCACCATAGCTGAGTCAGCATCTCCAAAATTACCCTTCAATGTGTTAGTGACATGTAGCTGTAGGGCGTAGCATAGATAGATGCTAGTGCCCTTTTTTTTTTTTTTTAATATATATAAACAAATGTTAGTGTATTAATATTAGTATTTTTGTTAGTGAGTATAGTTTGAACCTTCATCTTCTTTATCACTTCACTCCTTTTACGACTCCTAGATACTTGTGCTCCTAATATCATGCGATTTGTACCATGAGTCGTGCATGCCATTGGAATATGCTAGAGTGGTCCAAACTCCCAATTTGGGTAAAATAGAAAATGGCAAGTTATACACCAACAAGGAAAAAAAAAATGTTTGACAGCAGTTTTGTGTGTTAATTAGTTGCGGTTCCAATCGCCTCTAAATTATTTTGTGGCTGTTTAATAATTGCTGCAAAATCGATTGTCAAAAGTCATCCTGCAACATTAGCAAGATTTTATGAGGAAGTTTGGTATTTATTAATCTCAAGAGTTGTGTATTTAGTTTTCACATAATTCACAACTCTTGCTAATTTTGTGTTCCTTAACAAATATAATTAGGCGGCACTTTGAAACTACTTCAAATAACAAATTTTGAAAACATAGAAAAATTTCACGGCTGATTAAAATCAATGCAAGAAAGTCCTACTAGTGTAATTCAAGTGATAGAGCTCAGGGATATTTGGTATCAGTGAGGTTGCGAGTTCGATCCCGCGGTACCTCCAATTTCCCCCATTTCCTATAAGGCCTAAGTATATCTCCTATAAACCAAAAAAAAAAATCGATGCAAGAAAACCTCGTTTTAAAAGATAAAATGTAAAGATTAAGATTCGCCAAAAAAAATCAAATTTCATAATTAGAGAAAACCCGGGCATGACATGTTGAACATTTTAATAACACTAAAGGCCCATTTTAGTCCTTGATAAAAAGTGCGTGGGTCATTTTTGTCCTTGATAAAAAAAACTATTCTGTTAGTCCCTGGCAATTACTAATGTGGGACAAGTTAGTCCCTAATAATTACTATGGGATATTATAGTTCCTAACAAGTGGGACTAATTAGTCCCTGACAATTAATATCATGAGACAATTTAGTAACGGATGCTGACTAACGAAGTTAACGTAAGGACTAACTTGTCCCAGTTAGTAATTGTCGGGGACTAAGGAAGTAGTTTTTTTTTTTTTGTCAGGGACTAAAATGGCCCACGCACTTTTTGTCGGAGACCAAAATGGGTCTTTACCCTTTTAATTAATGCTTTACAAAACTAAAAAAGTTGTTTCAAAAAAAATAATAATAAAAAAGTTAAACTCTATATTTAAATAATAAATGTATTTTGAAAGTTTTGAGATATAAATTTTCCCTTTTACTTCTTCGGGTGTAGTTTCTCCCTCTCAATCATTTCCATCACAAAATTTATCGACTTAAGTGATTTCATCCCAATTATTCAAAGAAATAAAGGTTCTGTTTTGTCAAAAACAAAAACAAAAAAAGACTGACAGCTTAAAAACTAGCTAACTGAAATTGAAACATTTAATAAAATTGGTTTTTGAACTGACTTATAAATATAAAATGATTTATAAAAATATGTTTATATGGTTTTTATATGAATTTTTTGGAATTCTAATTAAAGCATTATTGTATATAATATTATATTTTGAAAATTATTCAAAATTGAGTACTAAATTAAACTGTTAACATGTTGACATATATTCATAGTATTCATCTAATATGCCCTAACATACGTATGCATTATACATTTAATAAATGCCATTCAATATTTGGCTTTGCTCAACTTTGACGGCAATAAAAGCAATGCTTTGATTTCTTAATGGCACCACCTTTATAATCAAGAATTTTCCAATAATTTCAACGTTCACAGCGTTGGATGGTGACCAATTTTTTTTTAGTTTTCCAGATTCTCCCATACGTGTAATTATAGAGACTAATCTCTCGAGTCAGGAAGAACCACAAAGATAGCAAAGTTTTCCAAACTTCAGATCACCAGTGGTTAACTAGAAGAGACCCATGCCCCATCTCATGCAAGTGTTGTTGGTCTTTGGATGCTGATATGAGTAATGCCTTGGTTCCAATTTTCATTTAAATTGGCTTAATTAAAGCTCTCCAACGATCTAATTACCAAAATCCTAGGGGTGGGGTAGTTCAAGTGGTATGTTAGAGGTTAAGGTTCAAACCTCGACAAAAGAGAAAAACTTAATAACTAATATATTAACATTTACCTATAATTTTTTTATTTTTTTTTACCAAAATCCTCTATCGGTATCATCGATTTAGCTTTTTCCAAGTTTACTGCCTCTTTTATTTGCAATAGCCAAATGTCTTTTTATTGGTTTTTTAAAGCCTCCATGGTTGGAGTATTCCGAGCATACACCAACATCCATTTAGAGAGATAGATGAAACACTGTTAAGCACGTTCTCCAAATTATAGCACTATATCTCTTAGAATTTGGATTTGGACCTAACTCAACCCAAAAAGCTGGCTTGTAAGGTGAGAGTTGTCTCTTACTTATAAGTACTTATCAGGTCATATCACTATCCAATATGGAACTCCAACACACCCCCCCTCACGCCCAGGACTGGACATCTGGAGCGTGAAATTTGCAGAACTGAACATTTGCGGGTGGCCCAACGGATCAAGGATAGGCTTTGATACCATCTTAGGATTTGGGTTTGGAACTCAACCCCAAAAGCTAGCTTGTAAGTTGAGGGTTGCCTCTTGCTTATAAGCACTTATCAGGTCATATCACTATCCAATGTGGAACTCCAACAATATCTAATTAATTGAATTGGCAAATTTTATTATTTTTGTTTTCAGTGTACAGGTAAAGTCTTTTGTATTTACTTTGAGAAGTGAGTCATCGGATAATCAGATTATTAGTGTGTTTGAATGAGCATTTGACAAACGTGATTTTGAATGAAAATGATTTTGTAAAATTGATTCCAATATAATTGAGTTTGAAGTGAAGTGATTTATCTTTGGATAATTTTATTTTAAAAACAATTTTGATATAAAACTTAGTGTACTTTTTCAATCCAGAAACAGAAGTTACTTCAAGCTGCTTCTAGTATAATTGATTATGGAGTCCAAAATTGCTTCTGCATCCAAGAGCCAAACATCTTAAAAAAGCATCAAACCCACGTTTGACCATTGTAAAAGTGGGTTTGGTTGTTCCCACCATGGAACCAAACATGCACTATAGCAAAAATATATCTAAAATCGCTTTGAATTCATTGCATGCATGCCATAAATCCTCGTCGTTTTCGTCGAGTTTCTACTTTTTTCTTTTAAGGGTCATATTAACAAGTGTTCTAATTAAGAACATTAGTCAAAGAATTAAAATAAGATAATTATTCGTTAAAATATTAAGTATATCTCTTCCCAACATATTGAATACACTATTTCCTATATAGAATTATTTTTTTAAAATTTCTGAATCAATATTCTTAAGGAACTCATTAGTATTTGCCTTCTTTTAAAAAAGAAAAGTATGGATGAGAGGTGGAGAAAACTAGTTCATTCTTCATTCTAATGTGAAGGTATACTGTAAATATGAGCGGGAATCTTTATATATAAAGTAATATTCATTGAGACATTTATCCCCTCCAAAAAGCAACTCATTTTGATCATTTCCTTTAAGAATTTAATTTAATATATTTTTTAATAAATAAATTAATGCCTCATCTTAAATAGCATCGATCTTTCAACTTCTCAATACTTTTTCAAATTTCAAATTGCATATATTCATTGGAGATCATTGAAAAAAGAAACCATTTATTTGGCTTTTGTTGTTCTGATGGATAAATACATCTTTATAAAAAGTAGTATTCACTGGGGCATTTTTCTCTTCAAAAAGGAGCTCATTTTGGTTATTTCATTTAAGAATTTAATTTAATATATTTTTTTTAATAAAGAAGTTAATGCCTCATCTTAAATAGCATATTTCAACTTCTCAATACTTTAGATTTTATATGAAAACATTTTAATAGATGAATTACAAAAAGAAATTAGATTTTAATATAATTTAAAAACCTATTTGTAATTCATTATTTTAATAATATTGAGATTTTAAGGTTAAGAAAACTTTTTCTTTATCATCTTCTCAAGTAATTTATTCAATTATTATTCACAATTATTATTCATGATTATTTGTTTTGTAAATATTTTAATTTATTCACACTGATTTCTTATTAATTGAGATAACTCATTATTTATTTCTCTTTTATTATATTTGCACATAAGTAATTTATTCAATAAGTTATTTTGCCTGATGATCAAATTCAATTCTTCTTCTACATTACTAATATTTATATATAAAGATATTATTTTTTTTGAGGAAAATAGGGCTACTGCATTTCATTAAAAATCAAATCCGCAAAACAAACTGGAATGTCATCAAAGTCTTGAGGGTTAGCCATACTAGTAGCCACCTTAGCTAAGGTATTACCTCCTAGTGAACTCTATAGAAGAGTTTATAAAAAAAGAATGAAACAAATCCCTGCAGTTTTTTATGATAGCCCCACACATAGAGAGATCCAAGTGATCATCATGGAACCTGTCAACCACATACTTAGCATCAAGCTCGAAAGTTACATTGCTGAGACCAAGCTCCTTTGTCCATTCTAAAGCATTGAGCAACCCGAAGGCTTCACCTTCATGAACCTGAAAATGACAGTTACTGTGCAGGGTTCTAGCCTTTATAAACGCCCCAGTATCATCTCTAATACACATTGCAATTCCCACCTTGGCTTGATCAGTGAAGCATGCGTCCACATTGCACTTTAGAAGGCCGTTTCGCGGCTTCTGCCATCTGCGCTGGGAAATGTCATGTGGGTCATGATCCGGGGTTGGCTGAGGATTACGGTTGCAGGCCCATTTCCACTGATGCAAGAACGTGAAGGCTCGGCAAGAAATCTGGTAGTTGAGCTCTTCCTTACCTTCCCAGAGTTTAGTGTTCCTACTTTTCCAAAGGCTCCAAAGGAGCATACACCATTTCTCCTTCCTGTTTGTAGCTAGTGAGCTCAACATTTTCCAGAAGAAAACCTCAAAACTTTATGCACTCTGGTAGGAGTTTTCCACATCTGGCCAGAAACCTTCCTTTATCCACAGGTTTTTGCTCTTCGGACAGGAAACAAAAGTGTGGAAATAGTGTTCCACGTGGCAATGAACTCCACGCTCATGAATTTTGGTTCGAACTGGGAGACAACCATGCCCTAGTTGCCACAAAAAGTTCTTCACGCGTGGAGGCAGCTGAAACTTCCATATACACTTCCAGTCACTATCAATTGCAAGGTAGGCCATATCTATAATATTTGTAAGGCAAAAGTGATAAGCACTGCTCACAGAATAGTTTCCTCTCTTCTCCAACCTCCAAGAAATAGCATCCTCTTTCACCGAGTTTAGGATCGGGACCTGCATGATTTTGTTTATCTCATCCGGGCTCAGAAAACTAGCCATGCGGTTTACATCCCAAACCCTTGTTCCCGGAATAAAGGTATCCTGAACATGAAGATTTTGAAGGCGCGCATCATTAGGAAATGGATTGGAAAGAGTGAGACCATCACAAAGCCAAGGTTCAGACCATAATCTAACCTTGTCACCTACACCAACATTCCACTTGTAGCCTCCTTTAAGAACCACTTTAGAATTCCATACGCTCCTCCAAGAGAAACTAGGGTTGTGCCCAAGTTGAGCCCCCTAAGAATCACATCTAGGAAAATATTTAGCTTTGAGAAGTCTAGATGTAAGGGAATTAGGGTTAGTCATGAGCCTCCACTCTTGTTTTGCAAGCATAGAAATATTGAAAGCATATAAGTTCTGAAATCCTATACCTCCATTATCTTTGTTGATTGACAATTTGTCCCAAGATAGCCATTTAATTCCTTTGCATCTTCCATTAGAACCCCACCACCGGGATTAGAAAAATGCTTATAATGTATGTAGGAATTGCTTGGAGCACCGATTTAACGAGCACTTCCCTACCCGCTCCAGAGAGATCTACTACTCCAAGAGTTGATTTTCCTCCAAACACAATCCTTTATGTAGTTGAAAGTTGATTTCTTGCTTCTTCCTATCATAGAAGGAAGCCCAAGATACTTCCCCGTGCCTAAGCATTCATGAACATCCAGGATCAAAGCAACATAACTTTTAACTTCAGTGGGAACATTTTTAATAAAGAACACTTCCGATTTCTGATAATTAATCATTTGGCCAGACGTATTCTCATAAATGCTAAGAATATTCTTCATGACATGTGCCTCCCGATCCTTTGCTTTAAAAAAGAGAAAGCAGTCATCTGCGAAGAGTAAATGTGTAACAATAGGAGCCCCTCGACAAATTTTTGAACTATGAAGATCTCCTCTTCTTTCTGCTTGGTCGATAAGAGCAGTAAGACCCTCAGCACAAAGAATAAAGAGATATGGGGATAGAGGATCTCCCTGATGAAGACCCCTACCAAGAAAAAATGGGCCCAACCTGAAATTCATTAACTAAAACAGAGTAAGATACAGACTCCACACACATCATAATCCACCCAATTTATTTTGCATCAAAACCCATTTTACTCATAACTGCTCGCACATAACCCCAGTCAATGCTATCACAGGCCTTACTGATGTCTATTTTTAAAGCAACCTCACATTCTTTGCCATGACTCTTACCTTTCATGTGATGAATAATTTCAAAGGCTATGAAAGCATTGTTTAGGATAGACATGCCTTCAACAAAAGCAGATTGCATCTCGGAAACACACGTGGGAAGAACTTTTTTAAGCCTATTAGCAAGGACTTTGGATAAAATTTTATACACAACATTACACAAAGAAATTGGGCTCCAATCTTGGAAATTAAGAGGATCATCTTTCTTTGGAATAAGACAATTATTTGTATCATTGATAGAGAGAGGAAAATTACCATTTTCAAGCCAATCTTTGCTAGCATTAAAAATTTCTGGTCTATAAAGATCCCAAAATCTGGAACAAAATGCTGAATTTAGGCTATCAGGCCCTGTGCTTTCCCTGGATCCATTTGGCCCAGTGCAAATTTAAGCTCCTCCAAGCAAATCGGTGCAGTCAGCCCAACATAGTCTTCAGGTGATATCTGAGGCCCAATAACATCAATCACTGGCCCATAAACACTGTCCTTTTATTGGAACAGGTTCGTGAAGTAAGACCGCACCAGCTCTTTGATAACTAATGGGTCTTCTGTAACATTTGCGCCTGACTCCTGTATTTTTGTCAGCCTTTTTTTCCTTTTCCTAGTTGTAGCTGAGGTATGAAAAAAACCTGTATTTAGATCCCCTTCTTTTAGTCAATGGGCTTTAGCTCTTTAGGCCCAATAGCTTTCCTCCTGGATCAGAAGGTTAACAAAGCGATCCCTGATTGCTTCAAGAGACTGGTCAGCATGGGAATCCTGATAGGCACGAACCTCCTCAAGCTCCTTCCTACACTTCTCAATCTCACGGCTGAAATTGGGCCTCACCACAACCCCCCACCTCTGAAGAGCAGCAGTACAACTCTTTATTTTTTGCGCCAAATCCTCATCTTCTGTTAAAGCCCAAATTTCCCTCACCAAATTGTCCAACTCCGGTTCCACTAACCATGAATTCTCAAATCTGAAAATTTTCTTAAGGACACCCATCGTCCTATTTTCACAATTCAGTAAAATAGGAGAATGGTCTGAGATAGGGGCCACCAGATTTGATAGATTAACGTGAGGAAACATATCTAACCAAAAAGGGGTTGCAAAGATATGATACATAGAATAAACAATTTATATGAAAACAACAAGGAAAACTTACACTTAAGAAAAATTATGGTCATGGTGTTATACTTCAACAGGTTGAACATTTTACCATTTTTTTTTTTACAAAGGTTGAACATTTTACTTAAGATCATATTAAAAAATAAATTGCTATAGAAAATTTATAATTTGTCAATATTTAAGCACTTTTTGAAAATCATTTTTATAATAATTTTAACATAAATATATTTCTTTCTCAAGATTTTCATTTATTTTGGTCCTAAACTTAGTTAAATAAAACATTTTTTATATTGTTAAGGAATTGAAAGATAATTTATTTTGGTCTTTCATTATTTTGTTTATATTGTTAATAAATATTTTTAAAAAAATTATGGGTTCATGGGTCAACCGACCCGTTTAACCCACAGCCCATAAAGGACTGAGTTAGAAAATTATTGACTCACAAATAAATTGTCCAACTCAACCCATAAATATGTTGGTCCATCAGAAGCTGATCCAAATGGATTGGGCCAACCTGAATTGACAGTTCTAGTTGTGTCTTGACACAAAAAAGAAAGGCCTTATAGTGGGAAAAAAAAATTATCGTTGTATTAAAAAAAATCAATCAATATATAATCTCCCTAAGAATAAATGGTTTTTTCTTCATTTTCTTGCAATTTTATCATTTATATTTCTCTTTCAAACGAAAACATGTAATAACTAATAACTAATAAGCATATTCGCGAACAATGAATCCCCAGACAAGTGGAAGAAGCTGCTAATGACTGGATCTGGGAGCACCCAGCAGCATTAGCTAGATATAGCTGCACTTTCTCTCTTGGATTGAAAAGGAGCAAACACCTTATTTGGTCTCTAAAATTGTGAAGTAGTATCAACCTGGTCCCTAAAATTATTGAAATTCCAAATTAGTTCATGAAGTTGTAAAATGGTAATCAACTTAGTCCCTCTAGTTGAAACTCGTATGGACTAAGTTGATTTAAAGTTAATAGTGTCAGAGGCTTAATTATATTAAGTGAGTAAAACGAGGGACCAAATTGATACTAACTTATCATTTAGGGCACTTTTAGAATTTTGATAATTTTAAGGACCAAGTTGATACTACTTCACAGTTTCAGGGACCAAATAGGGTGTTTAGTCGATGAAAAGGTGATGGGGAAATGAGATTTTATTTAGGAGTCATTGTGTACAAAAAGGGCCTTGACATAAGAGTTATGTTATTTGAACACAAATTTTGGACATCATACATGACACCGTATATGTTTATCTCTATCTCTCACTTATATTTTATCTTCTTTGTAGTTTGTATATACGCTTCTTGAAAATACACTAAAAAAATAAAGGGGACACCATACAAAAATCATCCCTCATTCCATAAAGAGAATCTATAATATTTTCATGTGGTCCATATGAAACTTAAATATAAAGATGGACTACAGCCAACTAATCATGATTTCACTTTACAAAAAAAGTTTGAATATATAAAATTCTTGAAAGCTCCTATTTTATAAAAATGAGATGGGAATAAAAGTTTTTTATGTTTGATACAAAATCTAAAAAATTTATTTTTAGATATAAAGGATATTCAAGAATAAAATTTGTGAATAAAAATTAAAAATCTCATTCTCATTTGTGAGGATGAGAAAAAAATATTCAAGAGAATAAGATTCCAAATAATATAGTTCAAATGGGAATAAAGTTGGTAAATTTTGGTCATTTCTTTTCATCTATACAACTACAACTCTCCACTAACCTCTATCATACCCCCCCCCCCCCCCCCCCCCCCCCCCCTCCCTTTTTTATGACATATAAAACCACCCGTTTTCATTTTGAAAAAGTTTTTTGGACAACACATTTCAGACATTGTATCAAACATCGTACCTATTTAAGCCTTTTTTTTTATTATTGGATTGAGTGAAAAAATTAAGAGAAAGCATAAAAAAAAGTGAAGAGTATATTTCGAGGGTGATGGATAACAATTTTGTTGTTCAAATACCAAAACTCCTTTCATTTTTAGGTCAGCTCCATCTTTCCATCTATTTTTCTTGAGCACTGCTATTGACACCTTCACCTTGCAAATTGCTATTTGCACCTTGTAGCTTCAATTTAAAACTTTCCCCCCCCAAAATACCCTTATCTCGATGAGTTTCTACAAGTTTTTTTTCGTAACGTAACTTCCGGAATGTACATTCCAGAAGCTTTTGGAAAACGAATTCCGGACAATCGTTACACATTCGGAAAACAAAATCCGGATGTGTATTTGTGAGTCATTTTGTACTACCGGATTCCACTTTCCGGATTCACAAATCCGGATGTTACAATTTGTATCTCCGGAAATAATTTTCAAAGGTATTAAATTTAACATATCCGGATTTTACTTTCCGGATGTATAAATTATACATCCGGAAAGTAAATTTCGGACGTAGTCTTTGATTTCTTTTTTCTTTTCAAAAATCTTCCTACATGCCCATTAATTTTCTGAAGTTTTCATTTTATCTTGTTATTTACCTTCTAAACAGCAATTATTTGTGATTAGCTTAGCTCGTTGATATTCATGTCATGGCCATTATTATTTTTCCCTTATGTATTTTGCAAATCACTGCTCCTTTATGTTGTCTGTTTAATCTCATTTATCCAGGTTCTTTTGTTTTTAAAAAGAAAAAAGAAAACTTCTAGGCAATTACTGAAGTGGGTATTGTTCTTTCTTTGTTTTCCAGAATGTCCACACTATAGCACACACAGAACCCAGTTCGTTCCTGTTGATGTTGTTGCCATTGGAGTCATGTTCTTCCCTGTCTTGTTCCATGTTTGCTAAGGTGGGAAAGTGGTAGAAGGAGAAAGGTGGAAGCTATGCACGAAGAAGAAAGGGTATGGGAGCTGCGCAACAAATTTTGCAGTGTGTGGAAGAAAGGGTTTTGCAGTTGTGGTGTGGGAGAAGGAGAAGGAAAAGGGAAGGGACAGTTTTGGAAACAAATCTTGTTACAAAAAAATAGCAAGGTGTAGATAGCAGAAAAAAAGGTGTCAATAGTTGGGCCCTTTTTCTTTCTCCTATATGAAGCAATTATTTGGATAATGAGCCCAACACAGTAATGGGTCAATCCTGTAAGAAGTTGTACCTTAGACCTAATACGGGCATTCTGGGCCTAGTTATCCATTAAAGCCCATCTTTCCAGGTAGCAGTTTCAGCTAGTCCGCTTCTTTGTCCTGTTTCTTCGGCTAGTGGAAATGTAGATATCTGATTTGATTGGTTAGAAAATCTTCACTAACAAGCTTGTCCATTTTCATCAACACGAATCATATAAAATCCGATGGTTAAGAGAAGCTTAAATAAACACATAGGGGCAATTAGTTGATTTGTTTTGACAACTTCAAGCTAAATCTAAATACACCTCATTCCAACTGTCAAAAAAAATAATATTTTACCTCATTCCAAATGATTCGACAACAAGACCATCCCAAACAAATGGGTTCCATTCGATTGATTTCTTATATTAGGCCTTTTGTGGGATTTTACAAACCCTTACGGTAATTATCAAGTTGATTATATTACAAGGCAACTAACTCATGATGAGGATTGGAAATAGGTTGTCTAAGCCTCTTGTAATTACCTGTAAATTTCTTTTCTTCAATTTGGTCAGGTTTGGATTGTATATAAAAAGGTAAAAGCAAGGTCTAACTCGAAAACTTAAAGAAACTATAAGTTTGTAAATATTTAAATGAGCATAATCTTTAACGCTAATATTATATATGAATATCATGTTGCTCTTGTTTCTACTCTCTTTTCACACCTTTGAAAATTCGCAACCTTTGGGAGTGGATATAATATAGGCTTGTTTGGAATATGTACCATCAAACTCATTTTAAAAAATTGAATCAATGAGGCCCAACACAGTTAGTAGATAATCGAGTTTTTTAATCATATTATTAAGGATTCAATTTTTGTCGTGTACTATAGGATTTACTAGGAGAAGCAAATCTCACATCGACAATCTCTATGCCTTGAAGGGATTAGTCTTTGATCATCGACTGTGAATTCCCTTAATGCACAAAAAAGGATAATGAACCTTTATATTTACCAAATCCATTTACATAACAACTCTTCCCACCTATCTTCAAATATAATGGGTTATATACTCTCTCCATATATTTGATTGGAAATTAGAAGGCTAAAAATGATTTGATTCTCAGTAATGAACACTTCGTTCCTTTAATTGAAGGTACGATGATTAGGTGAAACTGATCGAAAATATAGATCACGTATAATTAATTGGGGGTACGAAAATCGGGTAAAAAAAACTAGTCGAGACGAGAGCACGAGAATTAGAAACGGTGGGCTGAATGTTGCGTTGGAGGCTTGTTGAGAGATGAGTATGGAACATTCTTAGCATGTTTTTCTTGCAATCCTGGATCGTGTACTATATAATGCATGCAGAGGTGTTGGGTATTTGGTATGGTCTTCTATTAGCCAAACTCAAACATATTGACTCTGAGTGGAATCGGATTCGAGGAGTGCTATTGTGTAGTTTTGTTTATGTTTTTGAGCTTTAGCCCCGTTTATATAAAAAAAAAACAGATGAAATCAGAACATCATTGATTGATGCGTATAAATATTCAATAACTTGTAGAACGTGTGAAAGGCCAATATTTCTTCTACAATTTATGCTTCTTGATTGTAATCAGGAGTGCTCAAATCCAATATAAATAAAACCCAAAGTGAAACCCGAATAAAAAACCGACATCTAATCAAAATAGAATAAATTTGGATCAAATTAGATTGATTTTTTAAAATTAGTTGGATTAGATCGACTTTTTAGTTTTAATTTTCAAAATTTATCTAATCTAATCCAAATTGTTTAATATTATATTATATACCACGTATAGTAACCTAATTTATCATACATTTCTTTCATTTATGTTATTAAATATCATATCAGGCATGTGAAATAGTCTACTTTTTCTTTTTCTTTTCTTTTTAATAAGTTGAATTGATTTTGACTCACAATTTTTAAAATAAATTATTTTAATTAAAAAATTGACTAACATGAACAATCCAAATCGATTTAACTAAATCCGAGATTGGTTTAATTTTAGTGTGTAATCAACCTAATACATTCTAATCACAACTAAAGTGCAATTATTAAAATAATATCATTTGAACGGAATGACTTTTTAACTTAAAATCGATCTAACCTAAACTGCAAATGCAACCATAACTCATCTTGTGTTGGCCAAGTTGTAGAGTAAGTCATTAGTGTGGAGGGGACTTATTGGGGTGTATTGGATTGGGAATGTAAAAGATTGTCTTGGCCTAAAAAAGTCTTGTGGATTTTAAAAGATTATGTAAAAATGTAATGACTTATAAGATTTTAAAAGACTTTTTTTTAAAGATTGTTATAATCAAGATTCTCATGTGTGGATTTTAAAGGATTTATTTCACAAGACTTTATAAGATTTGAATGGACTATATGGATTTATAAGATTTAAAAGGAAAACATGAATTTTTAGCAAACATTCAAAGTTATAAGAACCAATGAAAAAAGTAACAAAGAAATGAATAATATAATAAATAAATAAAAAGTAAAACCCAATACATTTTTTCTAATCTTTTAATTATTAGTCAAATTGATGTAACTTCATGTCTTCCTAAGTTGCATTTCTCCACGTATCTAAAGCTATGCTAGCCCTCCAAGCATTAACATCTTCTCATTCCCGCTCTTGGGTTTGAACAATAGGTTCAAAATGATTGTCTACATTAGCTGGTGATATTGAAGATAAAGATTTGTCTATTGGTTCAATTGTAAGTTCATCAGAACGACATTCTTTACAAAGGAACTTATATAGTGCTACACATGCTAACACAAGCTCTGCTTGTGTTATAAATAGAAATGGCGCTAACTTAAAAATTGTGAACCGCGTTTTAAAAATATCAAATATCTTCTCGATCACATTTCTCAAGGATGCATGGTGAAGATTGAACAATTCATTTCTATTTTGAGGATCATTACCATTACCTGCAAAATATTGTAGCTTCTGATTTTAACCTTAAAAATGATTTATTTAAAAAATGATTTTAATGAAAAGCTTAAACAAATACAATCAAACTCGTTACAAATGATTTTTTTTAAATTTAAAAAAGTGTTTTCTTTCGTCAAATAATCTGTAACAAACACACTCTGAAAGTTGTTTGGTAACTTATGTTGGGTTGAACGACAACCGTGGGGGGAGATGGGAGAGAGGGGGAGAAAGGAGAGAGATGGAGAGAGAGGGAGAAAGGAGAGAGATGGAGGGAGGGAGCAGAGAAATGGAGGGAGGGAGGGAGAGAGGGGAGAGAGGTGAAGGCATATTGTGAAGAGAAATAAGAATGAAGAATCCTGAGAAATCTCATGTGTTGATGTGAGACTTTTTGTTACTAAAAAATCACTAAAAAGCCACACAAAGTCTCACGAAATCCATCTTAAAAAACAATTCATCGAAATCAGGAAGTTTTTGAATACCAGAGGACTTTTTATTACTTGTAAAAAGTCATGATTGAATACCATTAGATTTAGATTCTCTCTTTAAAAAATCCTGATAGTCTGATTGAATACCACCAAACTTATTTAGATTACTTAAAAGTCTTGATTGAATACCAAAAAACTTTTTTATCATAAAAAAGTCCATTAAAATCTTTTGAAATCTCAATCCAATACACCCCCCTTAGTTAAATAAGTTAACTATAATGCCCTTCCATTTTGGGATATGAGCTAAGGCCTATAGGCTGCATTATTACCCACACTAATTAATGTTATAGATGTTATTATAGACTCAAAGCCCATAACAAATGGATCACTCAAGAATCAAGATTGATTCAAATACATCTCCTTTCCATAATATATCGACCCACATTTGAGAGAGATAGACAATTAATTATGATCCACAGAAATTATTAAATAATTCTAACCGTTTAACTCATGATTATGGTAAGCAGGTACGTGTATCGGCATATAAATCTGGTGTTCCAAAAAACGGTGTCTCGATGTCCCCCTACTAATCAAAAGCTGAGAATGTGCATAAGTTTTAATGAGTTAAGATTTTATTTTATTAAGTGTCAATTTGTAATTGGTGGGGGACAGCCATTATTTTATTTTATAATGTCCCCCTATGCGGGCTGCGGGCCAAACGAGCCAGCCCATGGGCTGATAACGTTTTTTAAAAAATTATTTTTAAAATTCATTTTTTTAACTAGAAAATTTCATTCATATAGTAATGAATTAACATTTAACATATCATTCACCAAAAATCGATTTGGTTATAATAAATCTCTATATGTACCATGAATATATTAAATCTCCTTCATCATAAAAAATCATACATTTAAGTTTAACCATAAGTCATAACACGAAAAGTATAGGAGATGTATCAAACAATTCTTATTTAATATTATGTGCTCTAGGAGCAAGAGAAATGCCTTGCTCGTGTGTCGGAGTATTGTGGGTCACTAAGTTCCATGGATATACGTATGAGTACTGCTACGGGGTATGTCAAAATTTCTAAAGGTATGGTAGGATATATTTTATAGAAATATACAAACATAAACAATAAAGTAACTACATCATAAGATAAATACAATTTTCATAATCTTCTAACTACAAGGTTCAACAAAACTCCATAAATTATTTGATATAAAGAAAGCACGTGATTTGCATGTGTAAAGTAATAATTTGTTTCATTTAATAACAAAAAGGAAAAAACTTAGCAACAAAATTTGGTCTTTTGCACGGACTAATGACTTTTACTTGAGTGATATTAGGTACCTACGAACATTGGTGCCTATGTGTACCTAATAACCAGTACCAGTAATGGATACGTACACAACACATCTTTAGCAACCATTTTGGAGTGCCCATGCATATTAGGTTGACCATCAGTGTCTCCTACAGTCCTACCTTTTTTTTGACTTTTTGTTAAACTTTTTTTTATCTATAAAAACAAATCTTCGGCCCGCGGGCTAGCCCGGTCCTTGATGGGCCAGCCCAAGTGGGCCATGCAATAGATTTCAGGCCGGGCCGGGCCAAATTTTGTCTGGGCTACTATTTTACCAACCCAGCCCATCGTTTTTGTAGGGCCAAACGGGTCAGCCCATCTGATCGGGTCCATTTTGACAACTCTAATTATTACCCACACTAATTAATGTTATAGATGTTATTATAGACTCAAAGTCCATAACAAATGGATCACTCAAGATTGATTCAAGTACATCTCCTTTCCATAATATATTGACCCACATTTGAGAGAGATAGACAATTAATTATGATCCACAGAAATCATTAAATAATTCTAACCGTTTAACTCATGACTCTGGTAAGCAGGTACGTGTATCCAATTTATCGTTGCAGGTATTTTATGAATCATTTATTCATGTTTCATAATGTAATAATTCCTAATTAGAGGTTGTACCAAAATGTATATTATTAGGTCAGGTCATGGATGGATAGTTTGTGGCCTTCTAGTTGGAGCTTTTCACCAGAGACAAACAAAAATAAAAAGACACTTGCCCAAAAAAAAAAAAAAAAAAAAAAAACAAAGAAGAAGAGAGAATCGTTGGTCCAATAATGAATACAATCTCCAACCGAAGTCATATTTCTTCATGATCGAACCGCGTTAACACAAAAGTTGCAAGAACCAGCCGTCGCATTCGGTTAAGAACTGTGATTGCAAAGCTTTCAATACTTTGAAGAAACATGCGGACACTTTTTGGAGCCCACAAATTTGGACCACTCCCAACTCCCATTGCATCCACAACAAATTCATTCATATTCTTAATTAGGTAGTAGCATTACTCAATTCCACCCACTAAATTAAAACATCTTTAGCTTGGTCCATATTTCATCACTGCCTAGTGAATGGAGCATGATCTAGTTTTTTTTTACTGTAAATAGTGTACAACTTCATTTTTTATATATCTAATTTGTACCTCCAATAAAAACATTTAATTTTAAGTTGTATAGATACTAAATAAATGATAATCTTTGTATAAATAGGTAAACAAATAAAATTGTTTAGGTGTTAAATTAAAATTTTCGGATAAGGTATTCCTATAAATGTCAAATATAATAGTAAAAAATATTTTCTAATATTAGACTATGTGAGACACTACTAGGCCTTGAGACACATCACGGTCGGCAAGTGGAATGCAAGATCAATTATTGCACATAACCAAACTCATAAAAACCATAAATACAAATATAAATAAATATGATAATGAAAAATATTTTACAACAAAAATTATTTGGCATTTAATTAATTAATATTAATACTCAATGGGGATTCATGAACCACTCTATGATTGATTCGAGCGGTAATGAGTTCGGATCTCTTAAGCAAGTGATCATATATTCGACTCCCAGCTCTTGTATATATATAAAAAAAAAAACCTAGTTTGGAGGGAATTATAACCCTTAAATGTCATTTAGGTATGCCTCTTGATAGAGATTAGTCATTGTTTACGATGATATATACTTTATGTCAATTACATGATTAAAAAAAAAAAAAAAAACCCGGGTATTCATGAACATGCATAGAGAGTCAATAAGATGAGGCGTGCCTATCAGAGCCATCACATGTGGATGGATGCTCTGTGTTGAATTGCAGAGTCTTCAATACTGTGTTACTATAATTAGCTGCACACTCCCTCCATTTCCTGCATGATTCATACTCCACCTCCATGTAACGACAATCTTAACATGAAATTCAACCTTGTAGCACTACGTGTTAGCATTTGATTGGTTGGCGTGTTATGCTGATGCCTTCTTAAGTTCCCCTTTCCTTTCCTTTTCTTCTGTGTTGTTACTCTCTGATCAGTACTTCTGTCCGCATTCTCTAACACTTTCATCCGAACCTCAGATCTGAGCTCTGATCCGTAACCATGGCTGAAAAGGTACGTGGATGTTAATGTTAATTGTCATCTGAATCATCATATCTCACTTCCTGATCTCAAAAACATAATATATTATACATGTCCTTTTCGATAATTGTTTAACTTTTGTCGTCCTTGTTTAGTATACAACATGAAAATGTGATTTTCAATTCGTGTTTAGCTGCTTCTGCTTGAAATTTTGTAACATAGATGATACCATTCGTAACTCTGGTGGGTACTTTTTCTTGAACACGTCACATGATTCATTCAGGTGACTATCATGAAGCTCAAGGTTGACCTTGAGTGTGAGAAATGCTACAAGAAGGTCAAGAAGCTTCTCTGCAAGTACCCTCGTGAGTACTTCGCCACTTGCTTTTTTATTTCAATTTATTAGATTAGATACTCAAAAATTTGCATATGTATATTGATTTTCCAAAAATGAAAGAGAATATCAAATTGAGTTAATTTCTGGATTTGTGAACAAGAGAAATTCGAGACCAGAAGTTCGACGAGAAGCAAAACTTTGTGTTTATCACAGTGGTATGCTGTAGTCCTGAGAAGATCAGGGATAAGCTTTGCTGCAAAGGTGGAGGCTCCATCAAGAGCATTGAGATTGTAGAACCGCCCAAGCTCAAGCCCCCTGAGCCCGAGAAGAAGAAGGATGCAGAAAAACCAAAGACTGCTGAGCCCGAGAAGAAGAAAGAAGCTGGGAAACCCAAGCCCAACGAGCCTGAGAAGAGAATGAAAGAAGAAAGAAGGAGATAAGCCTAAGTCGGACGCTCCTCCGAAGGAGGCTGAGAAGCCCAAACAAAAGCCCTCAGAGCCCAAGCCCGGACCTCCTCCAGCAATTATGAATCCTGTCCCTCAACACCCACAGGTGCCGCCGCCGATGGCGGTTCCGGTTGGGATATGCTGTGTGCCGCAGTATGACGGATGGTACGATGGGTACTATGCAAGGCCCGTTTACGATAGTTATGGTGGGAGGCCCTGTTATGGGAGCCGTTGTGATCAATATTTCAGCGAAGAAAACGCGACAGGGTGCACCATAATGTGATCACTTCCAAGTTCCAACACGGTGCATTGGATCTGTAAATGGTGGCCATGCACGTTCCCTCAACTCTTGTCATGTTGAATCACATCCAAGGAACTGTATCATTGTTTTTGTTATTGTTGTTTAAGAGGAAAGGAAAAAGAATTGAGGGGGAAAATAAAGGTTACTATCAGTGGGTTTATTTAAATGCCAATAGATACCACTAAGATGTTTCTCTTAATTAAGGCCACAATGTGGATCCCAGGCTTACTACTATGATGTTTTGTTCTGAGTTTGGTAAATTAATTAATAAAGTTTCTTTAAAAGTTACAAGCAACATTCTAATTTGCTTAATTCGTTTGCTCCTTGGTAAGGGTGACCAGTAGATTAAGGTCCAATTATTTTAGATTTTAATAAAATTCATTTGGAAAGAATTGATTTTAAAAAATCGAGTTTAAAAAAATTGATTTTGGTTGGATGATATAATAAAATAACTTTTTAGGTATAAATATAAATAATTTTGTGGGTCTAACACTTAGAATAAACTTTTCAACGGAAAAACTACAAATTCTTGCTTATTCTTAAATCAATTCTACCTAATCCATAATCAATTTTTTCCAATGCAATTTGATAAACAAACACCCTCAAATCCCCAAATCACTTTTACTTTTGCTAGAACCAATTTTGGGATGTCCAACTACTCAAACAAAGGGCACTAAGTTGATAAGCTCAAAAGGAAACTGCTTTGGTTGAAACGGTAGGCAGGTAATTCCATTATTTTGATTACAATGTGCCACGTGGAAGTGTTCTTTTTATAATGATTTTGTTGAAAGTAATGAACTTTCTAACCCAACTCACCAACTAGTACTTTTATTAGGTCAATTTCATAATGAGGACTCTCACAGACATAGTTTCCTTTACCAATGAAGTTCTTTTCTATGGCACTTTCTGTTGTGTATATGAAGTGCACTTTCTAGAAGCTACGAGAATTATTTATAATTTTGTTTTTTCATTAGAATTCTTTATATATAATAAAATATCTGGTTAGATGTAAACTCTATAGATCAGCTGTTAGAATTGTTTCACTCGTATGCTTCTGGCGTCTGCTATAAAGAATCTTTAGTTAGGACTTAGGAAGGTGCCAGCTAAAATGACCTTATCGAATATTGTTGTGTAGATAAATTTGAACAAGTGTTGCCTGCTCCCGTGCTTTAGTGGTTATTGATCAATGACCTCAGTAGACAATGACAATTTGACAACCATCATCCTCTTTTTTCTTTCTCATGCCCACAGTTTTGGCTTTTCCTACCTGATTTCTGATTAGATCCATGAAACTAGCTGCACAAATCTCAACCTATACATGGAGATCTGGTATATAGCAGTCTATGGGGAATGCACTCCACAGAAGGGGCCTACACTGCTGAAATTTAAAAAATGTTCTAGCTATATAAGAGTAGAATTACCATCATTCAGTTAAAATATATCATGGCTACTGGACCGGCCCAACATTTTTGGAGGCCTAAAACGAACTCCAAAATGAGATCTTTTAAAAGAAATAATAAAAAATTATAAAAATTATTATATTTTTATTTAAAGTTTATCTTTCGTGCTTTTTGGGATGCAAAATCATTTATTAAATTATTGTAATCGATTTCATTTAACAAATCTTTTTCAATCGATAATAAAGCTAGTCCATTGTTGTATAGCAATATCGATACACATATCCTTTGATTGCATATCATTTAAAGCATTTTCAAATCAGTCTTCCCTATATTTTTCAAAAAATGAAATAAGACATTTCAATTGTTGTATAGCAATATTGATACACATATCCTTTGATTGCATATTTTTACTAACTGAGTTTACCGCAAACAATATCTCATACCAAATAGTCATGCCTAATAAAAACTCAAAATTTTCAAACTCATAAGTTGCTAAACAATCAGCTTCACTTTTTTATTTTAGGTTCGTCAGTAACTTTACCTAATTTTAATAAAGCATCTCTTATTTGTGAAGTTTGAAATCTTAAAGCTTTTACACTTTCAATACGACTTTCCCAACGTGTTTGTGACAATGATTTAAGAGTTAGGCTAGGGATATGATCTTGTAAAATGTTCCATCTTTTAGTAGATGAAGAAAATATTGTATATATACGTTGTAAAAATAAGATCATTAAAATAGGTAGTATAAAAAAAAAATGGAGGCTTAAAGCCCTAGCTTTATCAGCTTCATCCTTGAGCCGGCCCTGCATGGTTAGCAAGGGGTGATTCTACCGACACTAATTTTAGTGTTGCCTCATGAAACAAAGATGTTGATAAAATTATAAGATGTTTCTTGTGCGGAAGGGACAATATTGGGAAAGGGACGTCAAGATCTCCTACAACAGATACAAGTTGCTTTCACCTAAATATAATGTTTAGTCTAATTAGTTACTGATTATTTCACAGAGAAACTAATAATGCACTCAATCAACACTTTATAGCTAGCTAGCTACTAAAATTTATACAATTTGGTGCCTATATATTTTTCTTCCTTGATTAGAGGTTTCAACCCGAAAAGGCTGGCTTTTTGACAAACCGGAAAAAGCAAAGTAGAATTATCAAAGGTGGAACAGCGAGCTGGCAAGTATGTAACGTGGAAGGAATATTAACATACTTAGCGCAGGACAAGTAGCAATCGACTATGAAAAGTGGGTCTCGATCTGAATTAATGATGAGGTCATATGTAATCATCTATAAATGATAATATAATAATACGTGCAGACACCGCAAGAAACCAAAACTGAATTAAAGGGTCATCTCAATTCTTAAGCAAGCATCATTATTTGCTAATTCTTTCGAAGTTACGATGCCACCAAAATTTTGTCACCTTCTATCAGCATCACATGCTTTGGACATATTAAATTAATTTACTCGTAAACAGCATATGATCCTGAATTATGTCACCCTACGTATGCAGAACCAAGAATTGTGTCGGCACCGTCGCATTTTTTTGTTTGGCTTGTTTTATTTTAGATAGTAGATACCCAGATAGTTAGTCAGTTTTGATCAGTTCTAAGCCCATGTGACCAATAAATTAGAAATGCTGCCACCGAAGAACCAAAACAAAAGAAAAAACTGCAATGAAAATGGGTGGTTGATTAGTTGTTGTGTATGTATGGAAGTTGAACTAAACAAAGGACCTATAATAAATGTTCCATTAATTACTATGATAGTTCAATGTGAATGACAGACCTAAATCAATCCATATTGCCGTTGATATCCAAGTAACCCCAAACAAACAAGAAATTGTGTAAAGAAGATCGAGAGGCCATATAACAATATACATGGAACATTGCTTTCAAATATTTAATAAAATTAAAGCTAAATTGAAAGTCCCAATTTTCACAATCTAATTTGGACCCGCAACTTGGCACCCTCTTTTATTTGGCTTTAGCAACAGCTTGGAATGCTCTTTTTCTAAGCCTTGTAAAGATAAGGATCTAATCTGTTTATGCGCCAGCCAGCTGTGAATTTTTCTCATGCTGCTTTCACATTAATATTGGCATGTCCCTGATATTATGCCAGATGACATATTATGTGAGCCTCTTAAACCATTAGGTAACCAACCCAAAATGCTAGATCAAATTCAAACTTCTCTTGTCATCCAAACGAGGGCACAACAAAATACCCAACCCAACAAGTAGAACAGAAGTACACATGTGAATCAACCTAGACGAAAGCAGGGGTACATTTGTTCTGTCAATACCTCCATTAGATATCATAAGTCAATATCTCTCAGCAATCCTGATGCAAAGTCATCACTCTGAAACTCTGAAAATTGTATGTATGCCATCCTGTAATTCAATAGACTTCACATTATCTTCGAGTACTTCACACAAACGCAATGAATATTTGCCTCTTTTATGAATAATATTAGTACTAAAATATATAATATATTTTGGGAATCAGTATGTAATGAATACCACAACAATACTATTGTGATTGCACATTGAGCAATCTGCATGTGTCTCTAAGTCTAGTTGAAAGTAATTCATCTGATTTCCTATCAAATTTGATATATTGAAGAAAGGAAAAATATCTTAAAGCATAAACAAATGTCAAATGTAAATTGAGATTACCTCTGGATGTTGCAAAGGTTTGATTTGACTGATACAATCCATGAAGTATCAATATTTTTCAAATTCACGTCTTATTGAACAGATTCAATTATAAATAGATCCAATTCAAGTGCTGATATCATAAGAAACCATCCTGAGTTTGTTCATACCTTGACTTTAAACTTAATTTTCCTTTATTAATGCATAATTGCACATGACATTCATGCAGTATGCTTCTATTATTTCATATTGCTCTGGTCCTGCCAACTAAAACCCGAATGCTTTAACCTAGAAACCATCTTTCGTAATCCATATTATTATATCCATAGATGGCACGACAAACTTGAAATCTTCTATACTGTCTATTGCAGCAGAAACAGATGCATTTGATTGTCAATGTAAGAATTCAGTGTTGAAGGAGCAACAGGTACTGTATTAAATCTTTCGTTCCCAAAGTTAAGGGCACAATATAAATATAGTATTCATGACTGTGCACTATTCGTAGTTCTAATATATTAAGTCATTTACATACAGAAACAGTTCTATGAAGGATGAGAGCAAAGGCATTCAATTATCCTCTGTGTCCATGAATTGGAAGATTGAGAAGAGGACACTATAGCTAGGGAACGTCTGTATATTTCTGTTAGGTCTTCCCCCTCTGCATATTCAGGCAAGGAAGACTATGTTTGAACTATATTCATTGGTTAGTAGGTAGAATGCAAGACCAAAATCTCGCAAAATTATGCAGGAATGGAAATGGAGTCTTAGTAAAGTATGGAACTCTTGGGTGATGGGATTTCACATATGAACAACATCATCTAGCAAGGTAAAATTGTCCACATTGGATGGTAGCATACAAATATGTTGCACATAAATGTCAGACTTTGTGGTCAAAGTTTTAACTAGTAATGTCAACCATTAATTCTAGAGATGGCAAGTAGAGGAGGACAGTAGAGTCATAATCTTTACCACTCTCATGGGATATTAGGATCTCCTACGAGGGATAAAGAAACACTGATAAGCAACCCTATGATTGATCAATGATCAAGCTATGCTTAGCTTTGCAAATGTACTTCAATGCAAAAATTCATTGAAAGGGATCATCAAAACCATATGAATAATAATATTTCTTTTAGTATGGGAAGCTTTGTAACTTCCTTTGTCCCTCCCTTGTTCCTTTTTCTATTCCCTAATCCCTGCCAATATCACTTTCTCTATGTCTAGCCTTAGAAGTATTTGACAAGGTCAAAGAGAAGTACTTAGATTTGTTTTTTGTTTTTCCTACTCCTTTATTTTCCTTCCTTTATATTATAAAGTTGTTGTTTTTATCATGGTGTATTGGGAAAAAAACCCAAGTCCCACATTGACTAGAGATAGTCTCTAATAAGAGTTTATAAGTAATGGGCAATCCTCATCCTATGAGCTAGCTTTTGGGATTGAGTTAGGCCCAAAATCTAATAATGGAGGTTCAATAAAATAATGTTACCCAACTTGCTATCGCATACAACAATTGTGACCAAAAGACACTTGATAAATAATTATGTTTTCAAAGCGAAAACACTTACTATGGAGATGCCTCAAATGCCTATGCAGAGAAACTCTCACTAAAAATGATAAATAAAATCAATAAGAAGGTTGAACTAAATATGGGGGCTCAAAAACCTAAATGAAATTGCGTATCATCCCTGTTGCTCATGGTCATGGACCTGCACAAGTATCATTAAAACCAATAAAATTGTGTATTTGCATTCTTCAACAGGAACCACTTCCCCAAATTCCTGAAATTTTACGTTAGTATAGAAGATTTAACATATACTCGGTTGCAGGAAATAAATTAGATGGCAACAATGTTAACCAAAACAATGTATAAACCAGGAAAGCCAAAAAAAGCTGTAAGGAAAAAAAATGACGAAACCATGGACGAAGAGGATTCGGAATCGGAACCTGTTTCAGGAAAAAATGGCTAAAAAAATTTGGACCATTTCTCGATTTGTGCGTGTCATCCTTGCGCAGGGGCCATGCTAATCTTCTCTGTATCGTTCCAATTTTATCGGATGTCCCCGAAGGGACAAGCCTTCTCTGTGGTCTCAGCTATATATTCTATTTACACCTCAAGAATTTAGACGATGTGGTACTATTCTATTCTGACTTCTGAGGTGGCTTCTCCATCCAACTGCTGCGACCAAACGCACGTTTCACTCAAGCTCTTAGCTCAATCCTTTCACTCAGGTATTGGTACTGAGAAGAAGAAGAAGAACAAGAAAAAGAAGCTCAAATCAGAGGGAACGAAAATCCAGCGTGCCCTGTGCAGTGTAAGACACATTTGTGCGGGCTCCGAGGAATATATATTTTTTAAAAAAACAGAGAAACGATATTTACACATTTTTAATCTAATTAATTAATAATAATGCTGCTTCTTGTTGCAAATCACTTCTTTCTTCACGCTTGTCGATGTTAGAACGCAAGTGTACCAAAATATGAAATGATGAGATGCATATGAAGATATGAAATGATATATATTTAAGTGTATAACTAAGCATCATCATCCTTTAACTCGAGTCAACTTTTAAATTTTCACTAGTTTAAGATTTTAGGATGCAAAAATAACTGAACTCCTATGTAATGTATCTTTATTTTTTTAAATAAATTCGTATTAGTTCAAGTAAATTCTAATACAATCACTAAACTCTTAATTTTACCAGCTAATTTATACATCTATATTTATAGATATCAAAATGTACAGTGTATAAAACTTGCTAGTATATAGTACAAAATATTAATAGAAGCCCAAGATGTGCCTAAAGCCGGGAAAAAGTTACAATGTGATTATCAAAATGCAATCATCAATAAGAAACTAAAAGCCTATTGTATAACAAAAAAATAATGTCTCTGCCGCAACCAAAAAGCATTCCACCATCCAGCACAGCAACCTTGTCCATCAAATGGCTATACACAGTAATCAGAATTGAAGATGACACTACACATCAAGCAACCTTTAGCAAGCACTACACCATTATCAAGCTTTCCTTCCAATCCCTGGACCCAATATCATCAGCAGCGCTTATGTCTAGTCATTCCCATTTTGAGTTTGTGGTGTTTCAGACAACTAAAACCTGCAAAATATTGCACCAGTACTTTCACACGCATCATTCTACCAAACCTTTGCACCAATGAGTTATTTGGAACCCACTCCAACTATCCTGTGTATTAAATCTTTCTTTATCCATTTGCAAATCAGAATAGCAAGGAGGCCATATTGCCATTTTAGCTTAGACCCCCAAGTCAAAACAATAATACACAACTTATCAGACCAGCCCCCACTATACAAACCAGTCCCGTGCTGCAACCAGAACCAATACACAATCTGCACCAGCAAAAGACCCTGCTGATAACAAATACAGGATAACGTGCACATATCCCTGCTGAAATAATTCAGCACAAAACAATAATTCAACAATAAAAAAAGGAAGAAAAAACATACACACACAAAACCATATTCCAGAAATTGACAAAAAAAAAATTGTAGCAAACCTCAATTATAGGAGTTGGCTCTTTGATTTTATCCTTATATATACACCATATGCATTTGATTTCTTTGCATGTATAGCCCAAGGGATTTGGACCGTTATATAAGGATGGGTAGAGGACTATTCTGGCAGCAACTATTTGGAGAATTGAAGCACAAATGGATGTTTACAGGCAAATGGTGCTTCTGTATCATTCTTTACAACTCATTTTACAATAGCAGTTGTCCTAAAAGTTTATTCTCTCAATAACAAATGATCCATGCAACTGAACAATGTAAAAATAGATTAGCATGACTAATAAAAAAAAACTAAAGCTGATAACTTCATACTTAAGAGTCAAAGAAGGTGAAATTGCCAAAACAGTAAGTCCACTCAGGAGATATTGAAGAAGGAAAAGAGTTTGTCTTCACTTGTGTATTGCTGAGACCATTAAAAAAAACTTGACACGTACTGCAAGAAATCAATAATTTGAAGGATCATTTCAGGCCTTGGACATTGGTAAATTAAGACAAATAAGCTTGAACTTTTTGATTAAAAATTAAAAATTAAAAATCATAGTCAACCCTTCACCTCGTTCTCTGTCTCCGTGGTGACATGCAGATTTCTGTCAAAATCCTCACTGGAAAGACCATGACAATATTGACAATGTAAAGGCTAAGATCCAGGACAAAGAAGGGATTCCCCCAGACCAGCAGAGGCTTATCTTCGCCGGCAAGCAATTCGAGGATGGTCGCACCTTGGCTGATTATAACATCCAGAAGGAGTCCGCACCTTCACCTTGTCTCTGATCTATCACAGCACACTTCTGTTCTGTTGCAGGTGAAGCTGTTGCCTGAATCAATGGTTGAAGGAGAATGAGAAGTTTCCAGATACAGGGGTGAAATGAAAATATGAAATGGTAATAAGTGAAAGACAAAAAAAATATTATTAGAGAGGAATGATGGTAAACGTGACACATGGTATATACAGCGAAAAGTTATTGAGATTTATATATAGTAATAGAATATGAGCTTGGTAAAAAAATTAGAAACAAAGAAAAGCTAAAAGCAAGCAAATTATTACACCAAAACAAAAATACCAATGCTCTAGAAAAGAAACAAAATTAGATACAACATAAAAGAGACAGCAGAAGCATCCCGGGCACAAGGCCTGACTAATTTGCAATCTTATTAACTTTGGTTTAGATGAAGACTCTTTTGCATGTACAAGTGCAACTGTTCCAATCTTCCTTTATTAATGACAATAGTGTCAGATGCAAATAAGAGATGCTCACAAAAAAACATGGTATGGCAATGTAATACCATTTAACAGTATTCATTTTCACAAACAATTAAACATAATGACACAATTTACAATATATTTCAAGAAAAACAGCTTTTCCAAGCAAACAAACAAACGAAAGACATGATCCCCCAAACTACTCACAACCATATGCTTATTAATCCTCTAGTCCAAACCCCAACCTCCTGAGAAAAAACACACACACACACACATATTGTGACTTGTTTGCAAATATATTAACTTCTCATTGACATTAATAGCAAATAAAACAAACTTGCACCAGAAAAACAAAACTCCATGGCGCCTATTGAACGTTTTAGTAGTGATTCAAGGTTCAAAAGTACAGTGAGCAAAAACTAAGCTTAGATCTCTCACAATCCTGTATATCGACTTATTAGACTTGACAATATTCTACAATTCAGTGGTGACACAAAGAAGAAAGCACACATAAGTGACTGAATACACAAAGAAGCACCCAATCAAGGGACCTTTTGTTTTCAATTACTAAGCAAATCTACATTCAGAACAGTAAGAGAGAAACTCTTGACCTAAAGTATAAGATCATCAAAAAACAGCACAGTTTCAATTTAATCCCTAGCCTCTTAAATAGAACTCTTGCCTAGAATGGAAGACCCTCAGCCTAAGCATAGGACGTGTGCAGATTTTGCACTGAAAAAACCATAAAGCCAAGCACATAAATATCCAACCAGCATCAACACATGTGTCTGACTCATTCAAAAGGAAGGAATTAAACCAGCATGCCAAATCAGGTTAGCAATGTAGGCCAAATTAATATGTGTACCATGAAGTCCATGACTACTCATTGTAGACAACATCATCAAGCATACACAGAACATTTTTCACTATATGCCCTCACACATATGTTGAAAATGCATGTCAGCAGCATTCAACTCACAACTAACTACCAATCCTTTTAGAAGATATAGCAAAAAGAAATCATTGACGATATCTCATATATAATATTGTAATTCAAGCCAAATCATGATCAAGACTGAAAAGAGTCTAAAAGCACTATTAAGATCTGATCAGGACTATGAGCATATCCACATGATTTTTTTATTTTTTTTTGTTTCGTATTTTGCTGCCATTATCAGGTATTTTGTCAAACACCAGCCTGCAATAAAGACGAAAACAGGGAGGCTAATTAATATATCTCAATCCGCTTTCAATTCAGACTACCAAACAGAACAAAATAAAAACAAAAACTCATGGAAGGTCATACGGGTAAGTAGAAGAAATAGGATACGTTGTCCATGAATTGGAAGAATGAGAAAAGCTCACCGTAGGTAGGTAACATTTGTATATTTCTATTAGATCCTCCCACTCTTCCGATTCTGGCAAGTAATCATATGTTTGTAAATTGTACCATATTCATTAGTTAGTGCTTAGTGGGCGGAGTTCAAAATCAAAACCTTGGAAGCTTTTGCAAGAATGGAAATGGAATCTTATCTTTAAAGTAAGGAACTCTTGGAAGATGGGATTGTACATATGAATATCATCATCTAGCAAAGTAAAATAGTCCACAATGGATAGCAACATACAAATATTGCTAACCCCTAATCCCGATAAGCACCTATAACTGATAATGCTATGCTTAACTTTGCAAACACTTCAGTGTCAAGAAATACATAAATGGACAATTATATTTTCAAAGTGAATACACTTACTATGGAAATGCCTCAACTGCATATGCTGACGCTGAGAAAGCCTCACTGAACAAGATTAAAAAAAAAAACCAAATAAGAAGCTTGAACTCTTGCATAATACTTTTACTACTGAAATTGACTTTCAAATGTAATTATTTTCATCTTCAAAAGGATTCTCTTTACTAAATTCCAGCAAGATGAAAAAGGTTTTCAAAATGTTACTTCGTTTTGGTTAGATTTAGCATATACTCAGTTGAAGGAAGCCAACAATGTAAACCAGTGCTATGTATAAACCATGAAAGCCAACAAATTTTAACAAAAAAACAAGTGAAAAGGTGAGATGATGGTTCTTCGATGAAAGAACAAACCAAGGACGAAGAAGATTCGGAAGTTGTTTCAGGGAAAAAAATGGCGAAAAAAAATTTGGACCATTTCTCGATTTGTGCGTGTCATCCTTGCGCAGGGGCCATGCTAATCTTCTCTGTATCGTTCCAATTTTATCGGATGTCCCCGAAGGGACAAGCCTATCTGATTGTCTCTGCTATTTAATGCTTGAAATTTCTAAGATACTAGCCGATGTGGTACTTCTATATGACCAAAAAGAAGGACAATATCCAACACTGGCATTTCGCTCTATAGTACCTCTTTAGCTGAGTCCGTCCTTTAACTCAGTTGCACTTGCAGAGAAGAAGAAGCTCGTTCAAATCTGAGGGAACAAAGACCCAGTGTATAGTGTTACTGTGTTAGGCACACTTCCAACTACGAATATATGTATTATAGAAAATGTTTTTTCTTCTTTTCTTTTTACCACCAAATTTGATACTGCCAGAGACATATTCTTATATATATGGATACTGGTATGTATAGATTATAAAAAATATATTGCATACATAAGTGAGTGAGATGTTATTGAAGTGTAAAATTTATAGTCATACAAATAATTGGATCGGTATAATTTTGCACAGAATATGTTTATGTGAAACAACTCATCACAATAATATTATGTTAGTAATATCAAAGGATCCTTGAGGTTAGATTTAAATATATTTAGAATTATTTTTATTTCAAAAAATTTTAAAAAAGATTAGTATAATTTCCAATTTTCAATCATTATTATCCTGAATTAATTAATAAAAAAGCGAATTTGACAATTATAACATTTAAGTAACAACAAAGAGTCATCTGTCTTAAAAAGGTGGCCCATTTTTTTTTCCCACCCACTTAAATGTGTTCATTTTAAATGATATTGCACAATTGACAGAAAAATAAGATATCTTTTTGAGGCAGATGATCTCTATTGATGGATAATAGTTGTCGTTCAACAACAAATACTCAAATTTAATATAAAGAAATTAATATTATCAAGTGATAAAAAAGAAATAACATAAAATAAATTTTAAGTCTTTAAAATTAGAACACTAGATAATGAAAGATTAGATTTCCCAATGTTACGATGGTTCGAGTATAACTGGACTCGGATTCTTGGAGCAAGATTTCAGGATCAAGCATTACAGATGAAAAAGAAATATGGTTAAGAGAGGAGACGACACTAATTATGACGATTCCACGATGGAGATTAATTATGGGGAAGCCAATTCACACCTATAACATTGTAAGAATAGAAAAAGAATAGATTTGAACTTCTGGTCTCTGGAGTGATGGAACTAGAGCTGGCAAAATGGACGAGCTTGCTTGGGTCGGTTCGAATAAGCCCGATAAATCATAGGATTTGGGTTGCAAAATCTGAGCCCCAATTAATAATCTCGGGCTTTTTTTGGCCTGCCCGATGGAACCCAAACCCGAAGCGGGCTAGCCCGGTCGGACTTGTGCAGTCCGGTTAATTTGATATATTTTAATATATACTTTACAATATAGTGTATATATATATATATATATATATATATATATATATATATATATATATATATATATATATATATATATGATACTTAATTAAATAAAAGGAAAAAAGAAGAAAAAAATGTCACTTAATAGCATCTCTGACACAACTTAACGTCAAGTTGACACAAACACAACACACATGAAAGTGTTGCATTTCTACATCAATCGCTTTTATAAATTCTAACATATTACACATTAAAATTAAAATATATGTTCCATTCTTTACTAAATACTTATACAAGTTAAAAAATTATCGTAAAAAGTAAATGGATTTAATTCAGTGTCGTTGTAGATATATAATTGGCTAAATTTAACTATTTTTTTTTGTTTATTCCTAAACATGTGAGCAGGAGCTAGATTAGTCACACTCCATCCCACGATGTGAGGGGTCGTGGTCCTCTCCATTACCTCAACTAAATGGAGGGTCCATTTCCTTTGATTGTGACCGTACACGTGGCAAGCACTATGATCAATGGCTGAGATTTACACAGGTTTGTTTATTATTTTATTTTGAAAAATTAGTCTGAAGTCAAAGAGAAGCTTCCCTTCCCTACTTTGAAATGGGTCTTCGCATGTTGCTGTATGCCAATACCCCTTCATATTCTGTTCGCCGCCGCCGTCGTGGAAGGATGGCGCCGCGCACGCCGTTGCACATTACAGACTTTATTCTTGACTTTGGGAGTTTATATTGGTGTGGGGAAATCTGGGGAAGGGCTTAATTTATACAGTTTCATTAAAAAAAATTTGCAGCCACCACAACATTGTCAAAGTAGATGTCAAAGTAGATATGAATGGCTTCAAATAGAAATTTGCAGCCACCACAAAAATGTCAAAGTACATTGCAGTACAAGAACAGAACTGTACACAAAAACAGAATAGAATAGTTGTTATACACAACATTGATACAAGGTAATTGATACATTAAAACAGAAAAATTAATTGGAATTCTTGATACAAGAAACGCCTATTTTGCTGCTATTCTCATGGCTCCTCCTCACTCTTATATCACTTCACAATATGTGAGCTTCTCTTCTTATCATGACATGCAATGCACTTCTACCACAGATTCTTGATTTTGCTGCTAAAAGGGGAGACTTTGAAGATGTGGGATTTGGGATTTGAAGATGTGGGAGAGTGGTCATGGGTTTGAAGATGTGGGATTTGGGATTGGGAGAGTGGGTTGGAGCATCCGGCTATAGAGGCTTCTCTGGGCATCTGGCCGAGCAGTGGGGAGACCTGCGGCGGCGCGGTGAGCGGCGGGTCCTCCTTCCTCGACGGCGGCGAGCAGAAGGATGAAGGGGGTAGGGGAGAGACCTGCACATCGCGACTTTTGGGGAAGCTTCTATGGGCCGAGCGGCGGCGTCTGGCCGAGCGGTGGGGAGACCTGCGGCGGCGGGGGCGAGCGGCGCGTCCTCCTTCCTCGACGACGGCGAGCAGAAGGTTGGAGGGGGTAGGGGAAGGAGGGGTAGTGCAGATCGCGTTTTGGGGGTGGGGGAGACTTCAAATCTATTTTTTTTAAAATAAAATAAAGGTGAATAAATATCAGCCATTGATTTTAATCCTCTCCACATGTACGGTCACGTTTAAAGGAAATGGACTCTCCATTTAGTTGAGATAATGGAGAGGATTTGGACTCCGATGTGAGGGCTTCCATCAATAAAACAGAAACTAACGTTAAAAAACAATTATCAAAATAACAGTAATTACAATTTCAGTCGTTTTTTTTTTCAAACTAACCCACTTTTAGAAATTATATACCAAAATAACCTACTTTTGAAACAATTTACTAAACTAACCTACTTTTGAATAAAATATTTTTTTTTTTGACTAGTGGCGTCAGATTGACTTTCTGGACCAATCAGGACCTGCCACGTGACAGGTCAACAAGTCAATGGCGTCAGTCAAACTGGCACACTAATCAACAAAAAAATATATTTTATTCAAAAGGAGTATGTTAGTTTGATAAATTGTTTCAAAAGTAAGTTAATTTGATATATAATTTCTAAAAGTGGTTAAAAAATAGGCATAATAGATGGTATCAGAAGCAAAAATACAATTTTGAACATAGAACCGGGTCGGCCCGAACAAGCCCGTAGTCCGTATAGGGCTGGGCTTGGGCACATTTTTTTTAGCCCGAATTAAAATCGAGTCTTTTAGCCCAACCCAATAAAATCCAAACCCGCATCGGGCCGGCCTATGGGCGGGTAGCCCGAATTGCTACCTCTAGATGGAACACATGAATATGTCATTTTACTCTTTACCGTGTGAATGTCATTGGAGAGTCTCCAGCATCATTACTACTAGCATAAAACATCGTTCGAGAGTCTCCACTCTCCAGCATCATTACCAGTAGCAATAGCATAAAACATCTAGGTTGCTGAATTCAATCGGAAAATGGGTTCTCGTCTTTTCTCTTCTCATTCCTCTATCTTCCATGATCGCAAATCTATATCCATCTCTTCTTCGCGCAACTTGAAAGTTCAAAACTTTCCTTCTTCCTATAACCTCTCCTCTCCAACGCCTCAATCCAAAACCCACCTATCATTGCAACTGTCACAAAACGCAGATTCTGATGACCCACGTGCAAAATCATCATCTTCATCAAAAAACAACATCTGGGTCAATCCTAAAAGCCCCAGAGCCAAACAGCTCCTAAAGAAATCCCCTGGTTCCAGGTACAACAACAACAACACCACCCTTGTCAATGTAACCGAATCTTTGGACTCTTGCAACCCCAGTGACCAACAAGTCTCTACAATCTTGAATGCTTTAGGGGACAATGTTTCAGGACGAGATGCTGTGTTTATTCTCAAAAAGATTTTAAACTCACATGCTGCACCCCTTGTTCTTAATCATTTTTTGCACAAGATTATTCCCAATAAAGACAAAGAGGTGATTCTTTACAATGCCACCCTTAAGGTGTTTAGGAAGTGTAGGGACTTTCAAGGAGCAGAGAAGCTGTTTGATGATATGCTTCAGAGAGGTGTCAAACCTGATAACATTACATTCTCAACTATAATTATCTGTGCTAGGATGTGTGCTTTGCCTCATAAGGCTGTGGAGTGGTTTGAGAAGATGCCCCGATTCGGGTGTGAACCGGATCACATCACATGCTCAGCTATGGTATATGCTTATGCACGTATTAACAATGTTGATATGGCTTTGAAACTTTATGAACGTGCTAAAGCAGAGAAATGGCTTCTTGATACAGTGACGTTCTCAACATTGATTAGAATGCATGGGATGTCTGGAAATTACAATGGATGCTCAAGTGTCTACGAAGAAATGAAGCTTCTTGGTGTGAAGCCTAATGTGGCTTTGTATAACACTCTGTTGAATGCCATGTCGAGAGCTAAGAGGCCCCGGCAGGCCAAGATTATATATAAAGAGATGACAAGGAGTGGCTTTTCACCAGATTTGATAACCTATGCATCTCTTTTACGAGTCTATGCTGGAGCACAATTTAGTGAAGATGCTATCGGTGTTTATAAGGAAATGAAGGAGAAGGGAATGGAAATGAGTACAGTTCTTTATAACATACTTTTAGCTATGTGTGCTGATGTAGGCCGCACAGATGAAGCAATTGAAATTTTTGAAGACATGAAAAGTTCTGGGACTTGCCAGCCTGATACTAGGACATTTTCATCCTTGATTACCATATATTCCTGCAGTGGGAAGGTTTCTAAGGCAGAGGCTGTGTTGAACGAAATGATCGAATCTGGATTTCAGCCGACTATTTTTGTTCTAACATCACTTGTCCAGTGCTATGGAAAAGCCAAGCAAACTGATAATGTTGTGAAGACATTTAAGCAACTTTTGGATTTAGGCATCATTCCAGATGATCGCTTTTGTTGTTGTCTTCTGAATGTTATGAGTCAAACACCAAAAGAAGAGCTTGGTAAGCTAACTGATTGCATTGACAAGGCTAATTCAAAGCTTGGGTCTGTTGTAAGATATTTGGTGGAAGAGCAAGAGGGTGATGGAGATTTTAAAATGAAAGCATCAGATTTTTTTAATTTAATTGATGCTGAAGTAAAGAAGGCCTTTTGCAATTGTCTAATTGATCTTTGTGTTAACCTGAACGTGCCCGCCAGAGCACGAGACCTTCTTGACTTGGGGCTGACGCTTCAGATATATACACATGTACAGTCCAGGTCTGAAACTCAGTGGTCTTTGCATCTAAAGACACTCTCACCTGGAGCTGCTCTGACTGCATTACATGTTTGGATAAATGACTTGTCTAAGGCTTTAGAATCAACAGAGGACCTTCCACCACTACTTGGAATTAATACTGGGCAGGGGAAATACAACTATTCAGACACAGACAAAGGTTTGGCTAGTGTTTTTGAATCACATTTAAAGGAACTAGATGCTCCATTCCATGAGACTCCAGATAAGGCTGGCTGGTTTTTGATGACAAATGTAGCAGCCAAGTCTTGGCTGGAGTCTAGGAGTTCAACCGATTCAGTTGCTGCTTTGGGCTCTGTGGACTTGGGGTTCAAACGATGGCCCTTCACCATTGATTATGTTCTATTAGGGAATGTTGTGCCATTTATGGATTTTTCTTGTTCCTTTTGCGGAAATTTTGTATTAGATGATTATTATGTTGACTACTGGAGTTATTTGAAGACCAATGAATGGCACGACGAGGGAAAAACTAGTTAAAACTGAACAGTTTTTGTTTAGCAGAAGATATTACAACTGCTATCTAAATACAAGGGGAGAGAAAATTTTATAGAAACGTTTTCTTTTTAACACAAACAGTTAGCTTATGTGTCGAACTCATGTTGTAGGGTGCTAGAAGTGTTGATTGAGTAACTGGAAGTAAATGGAATTGATAGTTGGCAATGACGGGTGCAATGGATGAAGATCTTCCAATGATTGAGGTTGAGTAGTTTGTACAATCTTTCCATTTTATGACAAGGTTGATGTATGACACATGTTTCTATTTGCAGGGTGAAGAACAAACAAAAACTGATGTTTTTCTATCTGAACTAGATATATGTATAATGGAAGCATCCAACAACATGTTTGTTTTAGATTGTTTTGGACATATAAATAGAAGAAACATACGTTCACAAACAATTTTTTCTGAAGTAACCACACCCAACTTATACACTTTCAATAGGGTCCAAGACGCTCAAACAAATTGTGCTAGATATATACGATCCATAAATAGTTGTGGAGATGTCATAAAAAGGTGAAAAACATAGGCAAGGCTGAGTTCAACGCTTTGAACCAAATCAACTGTTCCAACTGCCTATGGCGTGGTAAACAAATGAGAAGAAGCAGGTGAATTTCATTGGCTCAAGGGGAAAAAAATAGACAAAAAAACTGTAAGCACACTTGAGGTTGACCTTTTTATTGATCATAATCATGATAGTTGACCTGATTTGGTTGGTCACTTTTTTATTATGTGGGGTTGACTTAGAGTTCATGGTTGGAATTTGTACTTCCTGACAAAAATAATGAGTAACATGAATGTTGAAAGTGGTTCTGACTTTTACGAAAAACAATATTTTAGAAGTGATGGATTTGGAACTTCCAAGTCCTACCTGGGGTGCCAGTTCTAGTCACACCCCATTTGACTTTTTTGTCCAAAAGGAATTCTTTTTGTATATTTTTAAGAGAAGTCAAAATTAAAAAGAAACTTATGTGATGGCTTGCACGTTCAAATTTCCTCCAACTTAAAATTGACTCAAACCTCTCTATATAATGGTGAGACTTGAGAGTCTTTGTTCATTCCATCATCCACAATGGGAAACTGTTTGATTTGTCACTCTCAACCAAAGAAGCAAACCATAGGTCCTCAAGTTGAAGGAAGAGAAATGGAGGTTGATGCCTCGGTGCAAGTTGAAAAGAAGAACTATGCTCCTTGTAAACTTCACATACTGGTACGTAGGAAGCTGCAGAATGGGGAGGTAAAGGTTCACCACCTTGCACCATTCCTAAGGCAATCTGTTGAGCTAACAACTGACAACAGAAAGCTGAAGACAAGGAATGTGAAGATTGTGGTGACTACAGAACAATTGAAATTGCTGTTAAGTGGATCAAACATGTTCCAAACCAAAAGTAGAGTTGCTCGTGTCAGCAGGAAATGGCTGCCTTCTTTACCAACTATTCAAGAGGTGCAGAGCTATTAAATGGTTGCAATCTAAGCTCTCTTTTACCTGCTCAATTGTTTTTTGAATTTAACAGCAGGAATAGAAGAAAAGAGAAAAGAAGGGCTTCCCAGTGTACATGTTTTTTTTTCTTTTTTAAGAGTTTCTCAGTCGAATTGTAGATGTAGTGAATGCTGATTGTTGTTCATACTGTTGGATACAGTATGAACCAATGAGCATATTTGTCAATTTCAATGCCAAGGTGATAGTTCTGGCATAGAATTCATCATTGCAATCTTCTTATTACAAGGTAGTGTGGAATCTGCTTGTGCTTACTTGTTTTCTGATGTGTTCTCTAATAATCCATGATTACCACTGGTAGATATCCTTAATGCATAATGATACTTATCGTTATGCCATTCACAATGTCTCTACTCTAGAGTGAGGCTCAAAATCACTCAGTTGTAATTTTCTACATGACCATCTTAAAAGAATATTTTCTTTTAATACACATAATGTAGACATGTAATTCATTGTTTTCCAAGTTATGGTACTCCACTAAATACTGATAATAAAGAAGACATATGTGCCTACTAGCTCTATAGATGTCCAAAATCAGCTTAATAATATATCAAAGATCCAACCTTGGAGCTGATTTTGGAGACATGGGAGAATGAGGAACTTGTACATTTTTAGAATTAGAATCTTCCTCGATAGTCTTAGAGAATAAATATGGAGAATATCCGTTGTTTAATTTTTTCTTTTTAAGAAAAAAACCCTAACCTCTTTTTCCCAGCCCCTATTACAAAATTCCAATTTTTTTTTTTTTTAATTTATAATCTGGCATTCCCACTGTCTTTTATTGGTGTTATTTTTAATAGGCAGAGTTATTGAATTGCACAATAATAATACATATAAAACTTTAATATTATTTGTGTAAAGTTAGAAACAATTGACATATCCACGATCACAAAATTTAAAACCTTGACTCCAATCTAAATTTCCCTCAACTTTACAACTTTTGGTGGACCATGAATCCATGATGATGATATGTCAAATTGCCCCTCTCCGCTGTATGACAACTATTGTGCACTGTAAGCTACTGATACCAATTTGTCTATTGGAAGGAAAAATGCTACAAATTATTAACATTTTGTGAATCTATCAAGTATCTCCATCAAAGAATGGATCTATTACACAGAAGATACCAAAGGAAACAAGTGAAACAAAAAATATTGAGAAACAGATCATATTTAATAACATTATGCAGTGGAATTCCAACTCATTTTGTTAAGAACTCACAAATGAGTATGCAGTATCTAACTGTTCACAATCAAATTTATCAGATTAGAAGGGCCGAAAGATTTCCCTCCAAACAAAATACTAGAATCTCCCCTACTTTCTATCTGCCTATAGATATACAGAAAGATTCCAACAAGCCAGAACAATCTTCAATAAAAGATTTGAAGATATTGGCTTGTGAAGATTTCTATACGTGTGAAATCAGCCAGTGAGATCCTCTGGATAGATCACAAATCCCAATCCAATCCTATCACTTCAATGTACAAACAACAGTACATTCTATTTACATAGAACAACAAGAGAAACTAGTGATCCTAACATCCGTTGCAGTTCCTCGCTTTCCTTAGCTTACTGTTCTTCATCCATGGAAGGAAACAAGGTCGTTGAGATGGAAGCCAGGTCCCTACCATTCAGTCTTGACCAAGATTTCCTCAACGGTGCATTTGGAGCTTCAATTTCCTCAAACCCATTTTCACCCTCCACATCAAGGGAAGTATGAAAAGCAAAAGTTTTCTTCTTTGGTGTGCTATACTCAAAATGCAACTCCTTAGCAATTTTAGCCTGCAATAGCAAAACAAACCCAACAGTTACCAAATCAGAACCATCAATTGAAATGCAAAATGAATCACAATGAACAACAAAAGTATTTTAATACTTACTGCTTCTCTAACAGTTCTAGAGACATGAAAAAGCTGCTCCAAATCTTCATGGTCCACACAACACAACACCCTTATCTGCAATTAATACAAAACAAAATAGGGAAAACATAAATTTCAGACATTTCAGAATACCCATTATAGAAAGAAATAAAACTCTTTGAGAATCAAAATTTAAGCTTGAAATTGTTATACTCACCAGTATGTCAAAAGGAAGGGCTTCAAGGCAAGACCTTTCAGAGATGGAAGTGAATCTCCCACTGCACACCCTCTTCAATGGAGTCATCACTGGATTTGAATCATGTGGGGAAGCTTCAGTATTGTTGGAAACCACAACCCTCTTCCTTCCCAGTGCACGAGTATAATTATAACCCTCAAACCCTAATGCCATTTTTTCTCCAATGGACCCAAAATACCAGCACACTTCAAATTTCAGAGAAGCAAAACTCAACAATTTAACACCTCTTTTGCTTCAGTCTGCAAATATAGAAAAACCCGAGCACTATTTATTAGCAATTTTAGTCACAGCATGAATCAAATTTTTGAAAAATATTTTTAAAAAAGGAAAGTTTTGGAGGGAATTCACAAATATCGGATTGAAAATATGCACGAAAATAGGGATTAGTGAGATAGGAATCGAACCTAGATTTACGAGGGTTTCTGTTTTGTGCTTTGTTGCTTAGAAAGGGGAATACCAGAAAATGGAAATGGAAATGGAAACGAAATCTGGTGATGAATGATAGTATCAGAGACGCAGTTGCTTATAAGTTAAGAATTTGGGGAACAAATGGGGGAAATCAATGTCCTTTATAAATGAACATGTCAAATAGAAGTTTTTAATTTTTAATTTTTTAATTTTTTAATTTTTTAATTTAATCCTGATTAGGCAGTAAAAAATACCGCGTGAGGAAACTACCGGAAAATTCGTCGAAATATCTAGTGTCACTTTTATGTCTCTTAGAAAGTGGCGGTTAAAATGGAGTGAGGGAAAAATAAAACTAGCCGTTGCGGAGTGACACGCGGCGAAGTGGGAGAGGATGAGGGACTCAAGTGCTTGATGACGTGGTGCATGGTCGGCGTGAAGTCGGCTTTGTCGGTTCCTTTTGCGTGTGTGGCACATATCATATCATGGTCCGTCACCGTATGGGATCAGAGCTCGTAGAATCTGGAATGTTGTGGATCGACGGTGGAAAGTTTGGTAAACGAACACGGAGTGTGGGGCCTACCGAAAGTCTTCGGAGATTTCTAAGTAGGCGGCTGTCGCTATTTAGTGTTTTGCATACTCATCTTTTCTTATTAGAAGTTTCTCAGTAATACCATGCGACGCGGTAAAATGAACATGTGGAAGGTGCGCATGCATGCGCCTTGTATTTTAATCGTTGATCAGTAAGAAATTGTTGTCAATGGTTGACTATAGTTAATTATCGGTTATTATTCATTAATGGTCTGCGTTGAAGAGGAAGAACAAAAGTAGAAACAATAAAGATTCCACATTGGCTGCTGTGATGCTGCTCCAACATTAGAGAACAAAGAAGACATATTTTGTAAATCACATCACATAATTTTTCTAAAAATTCTAAAATCAGTTATGTAACACTTATTTTTCCAATTGTGGGTAAAAGTTAGAAGGAGTACTGTTGTGGGCCACTGATGTAAAATCCAAGGCCTAGTAGGCAAACCATATGCATTGTGCGGGCAATTCTTTAATCCTCACGTCTATGAGTTGAGTTTGCATCCTCCATCAAAAAATGACTGACATAGGCAGTATCCGGTAAAGTATTGGCTATTTCAAATTAAACTTTTTTTTTAACCAGCCGGTTCCATGCTCTGATCCTTGGTGGCATATTAAATAAAATAAATAATTATATGAACAGTTACCATTTCTCCCTTTTCGTTTCTGGGTTTCGCTGTGCTTCACCAAATCACCAAAACAATTATTCATTTATTCAATCTGTATTGCTTCCTTTTTAATTTTGGGAGACGTATAATAGATGTGAGGGGATAGCAGGCAACAACAAACACCTGACTTTTTTTATTTTTTTTATTGATGCTTTAATCTCTCCAGATCACAAATTTTCACAGTTCCACCACAATCTCTCCAGAACAAAAGACTTAGAGCCAGAGCCAGAGATGCTATTTTCATGGATCTTTCTTTCCTCTTCTAATACCTTCTTCGTTTTTACTTTCTTCTTTTTTTCCCCTGAAATGAAATAAAATCTCGCTCCGTGCCGTCGCCGATCGCTCCGCGCAAATGGGTGCGCTCTGCCGCAGATCCCAGCCCAGCACTGTTGCGCACCTCTGGCCCTCTGCATAGAAACGCTCCACCACAAAACATAAACAGACCACCGTGCGCTGCAACCTTCTCCGCCCATCGCCATGTCTCCGAGCCGCCATGTCGTCCGGCCACCATGGCAGCTCCTCCACACAGCAGCTCCATTAAGTTAGGGTTGAGTTTGTGTTAGGGAAGAAGATGAAAGTCATTATTTGGGTTTGGGTCAGCCTAAGCCCACTTCCTAATTGAAAAAACCATTTTCTGAGAAGAAAAATTATATTTGGGCCTAGAGTGTCATTAAATATTTTTTTAGTGGCCTTTTAGTATTTTTTCTTTTCCTTTAGGTTGAAAATTACTAAAATAAATGTAAACATTCCCATAAAGAAAAAAATCATTTAAAAAATAATTTAAAATTCAGAATATCTAAAAAATGGAAAATCTTTTTTTCTTATTCAAAAAAATATATATTCAATTTCATATTCTTTGAATAAAAAAATATTTCTAAAAAGAGAATTTAACCCATGAGAGATATCTAAATACAGGAACCTAAAATCTTATCAAACCTAAAGTTATATGACCTATTATTTTAAATTCATTTGAAAATAATAAAAGTGGAATCACGTAATGTGCTAAAAAATCGGATCGATAATATTTAAGGTTCAGTGGTTCAACTGTAACTGAAAAAATGATTGAAATGGTTCACTTGCATTAGGAAAAAGAGGATAATTAACTCAAAAATATTTTTAAGAGAGAAGAAAAAAATAATATGATGGATAAATATATTTTCTAAAGTTAGTTTTACGAGAATGGATTTTCTCATGTGTTCCAGTCCAAATTAGACCAAGGGCCTAATGTAGGACAGATCAACTATATTGGGTGAAACAACCCGATAAGGATAAAGGTAAAATCAGGAAAACATCTCGGTCACTAGGAGAAAAACAGCTCGATCAATACAAGAAGACATCTCGGTAGAAATGAGAAGACGGCTCAGGCAACCCAAGAGGTCAGCTAGGGACAAGCTGTCAGCTCGGTACAAGGAAACAACTCAGTCGGTTGGGCCAGGCCCAATTCCTAAAAAGACTGAATTAGATTAAGCCCACTTAGAAAGCTATATATGAGGAGCCCACCTCCTCATTAGAATCATCCTCTTCCTCACACATTACTAGCCTAAGGTTTAACTCACACCTAGGTCACTTTGTAATTAGCCTGTCATGGCTCCCTCATGTAATCAATCATCCATTAATACAAACAACTCTTCTTCCTATTTGTTCTTTATTGTTTTAGCATGAACATCATGTGACATGAGAGTTCAGTTAAATCTGAGCCATCAATTATAAAGAAAACAAAGAAACTTCAAAATATAAAAAGAGGGATACAGATGTTTTAAGGGTGGAGATTTCAACATGGGAGAATCCAACATGAGAGAATCCATTCCCTTAGCTTGCACGAAAAAAGTGGAGAAATAAATAAAAAGATCTTCGAGAGAGAAGAAAAAAATAATATTGTAGATAAATACATTTTCTAAAAATGGTTAACTTGCACCGGACAAAAAAGAGAAGAAACAAGTCAAATAGATTTTCAATGTAGAAAAGAAGAAAAATAATATGCTAGATAAATATATTTTTCTAAAAATATTTAACTTGTGCAGGAAAAGAGGAGAAATAAATCAAATAAATTTTTAAGAGAGAAGGAAAAAAAAATGATGGATAAATATATTTTTTTTAAAAATTTAACTTGCGCCATGCAAAGAGAAAAAAAAAATAAGTAGATTTCCAAGAGAGAATAAGAAGATTAAGATGATAGATAATTATCTATACTTTCTATAAATGATTAATTTGTACGGGAAAAAAAGGGGAATGAAAAATAAATCAAATAGATTTCAAGATAGAAGAAAAAAATTAATATGATAGGTAAATGTATTTTAGAAAATAAGAAAACCTTAATGCTTTTGTCCTTTTGCCAAAAAAACGTTGGTGCTTTTGTGTTCTAAAGCAAGGAAAAAAACGCCATGAGCCGAGCGACGCTGCTGCACTGTAGTAGGATCTTTTTTTTTCAAAAAAAATATTTATTTATTTATTTAAATAAAATATTTTGTCTTTTTTAATAATATTTAGTTTTTTCTAGAAATAAAATTTTTTGTTAAGTATGTGCAAATATCTGGTTAATCAGGTACAAATATCTGGTTAATTCATCTCATTATCTGGTTAATGGGTTTTTGGTTAAGTATGTGCAAATATCCGGTTAATCACGTACAAATATCTGGTTAATTCCAGTTCATTATTTGGTTAATGAGTTTTTTTGAGAAATAAAATTTTGTGGTTAAGTATGTGCAAATTAATGGTTTTTTTTTAGAAAAAAATTTTTTTGGTTAAGTATATACAAATTAATGGTTTTTTTAATCAGGTACAAATATTTGGTTAATTCAGTTCATAATCTGGTAAATGGGTTTTTTGGTTAAGTATGTGCAAATATCTGGTTAATTCAGTTCATTATCTGGTTAATGGGTTTTTTTTTAGAAATAAAATTATTGGTTAAATATGTGCAAATTAATGTTTTTTTTTTTTTTAAGAAATAAAATTTTTGGTTACGTATGTACAAATATCGGATAATCAGGTACAAATATCTAGTTAATTCAGATCATTATCAGGTTAATGGTTTTTTTGTTAAGTATGTGCAAATATCTGGTTAATCACATACAAATATCTCGTTAATTTCAGTTCATTATCTGGTTAATGGGTTTTTTTTAAGAAATAAAATTTTTGGTTAAGTATGTGCAAATTAATGGTTTTTTTTTTTTACAAATATAATTTTTAGTTAAGTATATGTAAAATATCTTATTAATCATGTACAAATATCTGGTTAATTCAGTTCATTAACTGTTTAATGGTTTTTTTTTTGTTATGTATGTACAAATATCTGGTTAATCAGGTACAAATATCTGGTTAATTCAGTTCATTATCTGGTTAATGAGTTTTTATTAGAAATAATTTTTTTTTTTTAAAAAGTCAAAATCATTTTGTCATCCTCAATGTATGACACGTCGCACCTACACCAAAACATTATTAACCAACCGCTCCAACAGGTAGCAAGTCATTTGCGCTCAATTTGCAACCGGTCATGTCCCTGCTTATCGCGTCCGTTCAATAAATATAATATTATATTGACGGCCCTGATTGACTGAGGACCGAACCTCCGAGTTCTCACTGGAGGATTTTAGACGGAGCCCATTGTGCGGCAGTGGTCAACACCAGAAGATAACATTGGACCGGCCCAAAACGAAATGGCTCAACTAACAGTTCAATCCCAACCGGAGCATGAGTCCTTGTAGGCTTGTCGCCCCATCGCATACTTTTGTCACGTTAGAATTGAGTAATGTTATTTGTACAACTGGATTTTGGCAACAGGGGCGACAACTGTTATATCTGATTAATACAGTTCAAATATGTGGTTAATCATGTTCAGTGGATGGTTAATGAATGTAACAAGGTGTCATAACTCATTAAGCAATTACTGAACGTAATTAACCACATATTTAAACTGCAATAATCAGATATCGCAGTTGTCGCCCCAGTTGTCAAAATCAAGATGAACAAATAACATTACTGTTAGAATTGGCTCCTTTAAAGTTAGAAAGTTCCTAAAATAAGAAAATAAGGATGTATCTATCCTTGGATCATTTTTAGTAGAATAAGATCTCTATATATTTATCAAATCAAGGATGGATGCACTCTTACTTTTTTACTTTAGAGGCTTTTTCACTTTAGAGGAACTAAATTCATCACATTATTCCAGCAGATTACGGCTGGAAGTACAACCCTTTACAGGCAATTGGTCTAACAAAGTGACTAATGTACGATTATCAATAACCCCTAACGAGTCGGATCCACTTGCTAGAAATCCTATAAATATTATGGAGTATCACATGTCTAGACATTTACTGTTCACATATTTTTATATATTTGATACTTGCATACCTTTTTGCTAACTTAAGCATGAGAGTGACTTTGTAGGTACTCCCACCAGCCACCTTGCAGCAGCCAGGCAAATTGGCCAAATAGACCAGCAAAACCGACGAATGAGGTTAGGGATGGCAATTTGTATCATATTCACTGGGTACCCGCAAAAATTATCCATGATGGGTAGGGTAATTACCCGCATAATGGGTAAGGGTCCGGGTACGGGTAATTACCCGTAAATTTGAGTGGGTATGGGTACTGGTACGGGTACTATGGTACTCACCCCGCCCCACACCCGCACATATGTATATGTATATATAATTATCTATTTATTTATTTATATTAGGTTAAAGTAATATTTTGGTCTCTATACTTGACACGAATTCTCGATTTGGTCCTTATATATAATAAATTATTAAAATGGTCCCTATACATACAAAAAGTAACCATTTGGTCCCTATACGAAGCAAAAAATTATTAAATCAGTCCCTAACATGGTGTACGGTAGGGACCAAACGGGTACTTTTTGTACGTATAAGGACCATTTTAATAATTTTTTATATATAGGGACCAAATCCAAAATTCGTGTCAAGTATAGGGACCAAAACATTACGTTAACCTTTATATTACTAATATATATAATTTTAACTACAATACAAATTTTAAAACCAAAATTAATCTAAAGATTCTTAACTTTCTAAACCTAATTGCCTCTATAATTCCTTTTTGGATGTTTTATTTATTTAAATATTTTGATTTGTAATGTTTTATGAGTAGATTTGAAAGACCTTTGAATCGTTTTTTAACTGTTATAACATTTCTTTTGTTATTAATTGTTTTTTCACATTTAAAGTGCTGGTAACGGGTGCGGGTACAAGTACTTAGGTACCCAGAGAGTACGGGTAAGGGTACTAAAGTTGCTACCCACGCGGGTACATGTTCGGAGTATGAGTAATTTTGCAAACACGGTTATGGGGACGAGTATTATAGTACCCTATCCAGACGACCGTACCCATTGCCATCCATAAACGAGGTCAAACAACTAACCAAATAAGGAAAATCAAACTAAGCCGGCAACCCGTTCATACTTCATACTTCATACTGAATAAGTACCAAACACCCTAACCATAAAAGGTATACGAAGTGGTAAATGTTGATTGTTGTTCATATTCTTGGATTCTTGGATTAGGGGTTGGAACGGGTTTAATTTAGTCTGAAAATTGAATATTTTGATTGGACTAATTGTTCGGACCTTAATCAAATTTGGGTATGACCTATAATGATTGGGTTGACCCAAGATATTGACATAATATATAAATTTAATTATCTTGCATAAATAACTTATCAAATTAAAGAAGTAAAAAAATAAGACTAAACAATATCTACTTCAAAATTAATTATATTCATATGATTATACTATCGCATTATACACAAATTTATTAAGTCAAGAATTTTTACTGCTTATAAGTTTTAAAAGAACAAATGACACCAAAATGAGTTGGAGCACCCCAGAGCATATCCTGTCACAGTAAGGTTTGAGCAAAGATGGATTAATAAGACGTGGTGGATCTTGAACCAATGATCATACGATATTGTGTAAACTTCAGTTGTTTTCAGATATATTCTTTAAATGGTTGTAATAATCCATGATTACCACTGCTAGATATCCTTAATGCTCAATCATAAGACAACTTATGGTCAAAATCACTCAGCCATAATTTTCTCCACCACCATCTTGCCTACATATACGTTCTTCAAATCACATAAAGAGTAAGTGTAATTCAATTGTCTTCCAATTGTTGGTCATGTTTCATCTCCCTGCTTATGCATTTGGCAAGCTTAGCTAGTATGTAAGATTCACAATCACACAGGATATCATTTATTTAAATATAGAGGAAGTACAAGCATTATAACACTTATGTATGTACATTACAGTGTCAGATCTCAGTGGAACTTTATTTCAACATACTACCTCAATTTTGTTTTTGTATTTACAAAGAAAATCGCATAATGCCATTGATAAATAAACTCCCTTGAATTTTCTCTAAGTCAAAATCTTCAATGTTCTTTCATCACCCTGCAGTAATTTTATAACAAAGTTAAGGTCTAGTGTTAGACAACAAGAACAAACTTGACATTTGAAAGTAACAAGTATCATCCACTTCAAAAAAGTTACAAAACCTTTTTGATGAGTTTGAGCTTCTGTTTTCTGACTTGGTTAATGCAGCCTCCTTCTCTCTAGCAGCAGCTTCTCTTTTCATTTTCTTCCACTCTACTTCCATAGCCTTTGTCAGTGCATCAACTTTCTTTGTGAGCACCTGAAAGGCATGTCTTTTATCTTTAGTTCTGTGAGAAAAAAGAAGGGGTGGAGATAGGGGCATAGCTTTTACTAGTACCTTTATTTCTTCATCTTTAGCCTGCAAAGTACTGTCTTTAATTTCACAAGATTTCCTCATCTGGATGACCACTTTTTGAAGCCTGTCATATAGAAAACCTGAGACCATATCATTGCTTTCTACATCACTACTGCTCTTGCTTTTGGATTCCTTATTTACATCAATACTAGTTTTAATTTCTGCAGCTTCTGTTTCATCATTGCACCTATTTGAATTCATGCCTGTGTTCACCTGCGTTTCATTTTCCTTTTCACCACTATCAGCAACTTTATTTCTTGATGCCCATATACCTTTCTTCATCACATTGTCTGCAGAACCGTATTTATTTTTTATAGTGCTCCCTTGTTTTAGGCTCCCAGCAACAATGTCTGTGTTGTTTTTCATACTTGGCTTCTGAAACAAAGAGCTTCCAACAGTATGTGATTTTGGTTGTGATGTGGATCTGTTTCTCAGTCTACCATTGGTTGTTAGGAAACCTAAGATGTTAGACTTTTCTGCTTTTGGAGACCCAGGAAAACCATTCCAATTGATTGGGTAACTTGAGAATTGCTTTAAGACTTCTTCCATTGTTTTTAGCCTCAGATTCAGTTTATCCTGAAAATAAAAACACCAAATAAAATTAGTTATCTGAAAAAATTGATATAGGTGCTTATATAGAGGACAAATAAGTCAGTGTTTACCTTCAATTGTGACTCTGCCTTCGCTGTTCTCTCTGATATAGCTAGTTTTTCTTTCAGTCGTTGCATCTCTGCCTGCATATGCAAGTACATACTTGATCATAAAGATTTATTGCTCAAATTCGAATAACAAAACTTTAGGATGAAAAATCCTTTTAAATTGCCTTCTTCAGCATTTTTCACTATTGTTAGGACATGAACAGTTTCTTCTCTTGATTGGACTTATTAAATTTACTTTTGCCTATAAATGTTAATAGGTCTTGGATTTATCAACAAAAATGCTATATGACTAAATGAAATAGTTCTTTTGGGGTTGAGAAAGCAGGACCATATTAACTCCAAAGAAGATTTTTCAAGGAAGGGTATACCTGCATAATCCTTCTCTCCTCCAACCACTGCCTGACAGGCATGACCTTGTCATTTTCATCCTTCCACTCATTAGCCACAACAGTTGCAATTCTGTTGGCTGAAACTTTCACCCTTGCTAGCTCCCTCTCCAAGGTCCTCTTCTCCTCCTAAGAATTTATGCTAAACCATGTTACTACATAGATCAACCAGAAGGCATAAAGTCATTATAACCAAAATTAAGATCAAAATGCCAATCTCCAAAAGATATGCCTACTTGCAATTCAGAAATCTGCCGCTTGTAATCACGAATGGCATTAGCAGTGGCTCCACTAGATAATATGACCTCCTCAAGTTCATGTATGGTCTGGCTTAGTTTTTCAACTTCCAAAATCTTCTGGCGGTGGGTTTTCTCTAAGATTTTGTTCTCCTCCTGTTCATGGAAGTTTTAAATTGGCTAACCACTTAAAAAGTTCATGAGTTCACTATAGAAACCAAATGTGAAAAAGGAAACATAGAAGAAAATCTTGCCTGGCAAATCTCAATCTGTCTCTTCAAGTCAAAGTTTTCATTTTGAACTTCCTCAACTATTAAAGCTCTCTCTAGTGCACTTCTCAATATCTTCTCTGCTTCAAGCAATGCTGACTCTTTCGACTTTGTGAGTCGTTCCAAAGCTTTCTTATCTTCTTGCAGTGCTGTAATCTGAAGAAAAAAGGATGTTAGTGTTGTCATTATGCAAAATTCATATCCATTGTGATATTATTATATCCTTGTAAAAGTATCTCCTCGGGAAATTGCATTATTTGTACCTCATTCTTATACATCTTAATCTCAGCCTCAAGAGGAGAAATGACACTCTCAAATGGCACAAAATCATCATCCTTTTGTTCTGCATGTACCCTTCCAAGAGCTGCTTCTGCAGCATATTGTGCAGCCAATGCATCTTTCTTTTCTTCTGTTATTTTCTTGATTTCTAGATTCTGCATATAAACACATTTTATTATTTTGACAGAAAAAGGCACATCTAAAATAAGTTTGTCTTTAAAGTGAACAAGGATTATCCACCCTGTTGAGATCTCTATGCAGTTTTATCAAATCATCAAGGGTGAATACACCTTACTCATTTTAGAGACAAACTCATTTCAGAGGAGTCTTATCCATTTTGACGAATATGCATTTTAGATTGTAGCACTATGAACATGGTTTCAATTTCCAAGATATACTAGTACCAGCTTAGTGTACCTTGTGTTTCAGATGTTCCTCAGTAAATCTAAGTCTATCGTCCAGTTTCCTGACTTCATTTCTCAGCTGGAATGGAAGAAATATGATTACAGCTATTATCAGTAATGACAAATCTGTATATCTTGTTATGAAAAAAAGGTGTAGTGCAACTGTATCCGTACTAAGGAGAGTGTGAATAACTGCATATTTTAAATATACTAACAATGTAACAAAAATTTCAACTAAATATCAATAGATCAAATATAAACTCTTAAACGAAATACCTCTTCGATGGCCTTATCCTTCAGAGTTTCAGTTGCCCTTAAGGCCTTGATTTCACCCTGGCAAGTCGCCAATTCCTTATCCTTTTCTGCAATGGTGTTAAAATTTATTCATAATTTTATAGATGAAACACTGATTTAAATATAGTAGAACAGAATGCGATGCTATATGCAATCAATGAAACTGAAAGCATATCAATATGAAACTTAAAGTCTTAAACATTGGATTTCTAACAGTGATGACATGATCGGACAATGGTGGATCAGCCTTTTAAGTTGTGGCCCACTAATCCCAACGTTTTTCACTTGCATCACTTTATATTTGCATAATATTCACCATCTGGTTATAATTAGTCTCACTTAAACTTTCACATGTTCTGAATTTTCACATATGCAGAGATGCGAGAGATGTGCAACAAAGTATGTGAAATTACTTTATTTCATTTCCAAGGGTTTCAAATTGTCCTCACTTTCACTCATTAGTCAAGATGTGTGAACAAATTTAATAAAATAAGCTATCAGTTTTCTTTTACACTTTAACTATGGGGACAAACATATATCCTTTAACTATTTCCAACCCCACCTACCACCTGGTAATCTCCGAATGGGTCTTGCTAACGAGTACCCTTAGGATATTGGTTAAGGAATACACAAAAGAAAAATTTGCATTGAAAAACTAAGTGTAACACTTTTCTATATACTAAATACACTATTTTCCATATAAAATTTCTATTATTGGTTCCTTAAACAATGTCCTAAGAACACCTGTTAACATTCTCCATAAATTATTTACTTACCTTATCATTATTTGGAATTTTCTAAAACTACCGAAAGAGTTGACTCAAAAGAATACTCATACTGTATAAAAAATGCATTGTTCTCCCAATTTTCTTACCAGACAGCCAGAGCCTACCCTTCAAGTATAAATGTAAGTACAAATTAGCACTAAACACCACACACCCAATTTTTGTAGTTCAATTTTAATCTGATATAAGTTCCATTTATACTGCTTAACCTAAAAGCTTAATTCTAAGTTTAGATGATAATTTGCAAATCATAGCTTGAGTAATGGAAACATTACCTTTTTTCACTTCTACTCAAATTATGGTTTGAGACACAAAATCATGTTCAAACACAACAAAGCTATAACTTTTGACAAACATATTATTTGTGCATAAGACTAAGTTTGTACACCACAAACTCTAGTTTGGGGTGTGCAACTATAAGTTGATACAAATGAGTCAATGCAATTGATGTTTCACATGAAGGAAACTCATCAGACTCTGAAAGGCCAGCTGCAAAGGAATCATGCTGAAGCAGAGAAAATAATATAACAGAAATATGAACCTATGAGTTGGTTTTGCAAACGATGAATCTCCAAGACCACAGGGTCTGGTTGGACAAGTGGAAGCTCTTCTCCACCATGTAGCTGCACTTCACAGGCCGCCATTTTCCTCTTTCTGGGGCTGGCTGATGCTCACACAGATAAGCTGAGTTCAATCACAAATGGAGAGGGGGTGCTCACAATGTGTATATATAGTTTTTTTTTTTTTTCCTCTTTGTTTTCCTTTTGTCTTTTGTTGGTCTGACACGTATCCAGAATCACTTTTTGGATTAAAAATTGGTGAGGAAGACTCATTTAATCTCACTTGTTGGTAAATGCACATATAAGGCTTAGTCCAAACACATCTAATTGGCTCCTCTAAAGTGAGAAAATCAGTTAAAAAATGAGAGTGTATTTATCCTTAAATCAATTTTAGTTGGTTAAGATTTCTATGTATTTATCAAATTAACGATGCATTTCTTCTTTTTTTTTGTTGAAAAAAACCAATTTACTGCATTTTATTAAAAATCAAGAATACAATACAAGATGGAATAACATCAAAGAAATAGGGACTAGGATAACTAGTAGCCACCCTTACTAAGGAATAAGCAACTATATTATTTTGTCTCCTAACAAACTTAACATCAAAGTTTGGAAAATTAGAAAGGATATCTCTGCAATCGAAAATGATAGCATCGTACTCTGAATGACTATTAACGATGTATTTCTCGCTTTAAAAACTTTCTCACAAATCCAAACACACCAACAACAAATGATGGCTCTTAAAGGGCAACAATAGTATATAATATAATAGAGAGAGGTTTACGGCTGAAAAAAAGAAAGTGCACACTTAAAAAGAATTGACCGCAAAGTGAGGGATGATCTTCCCTTGGAGTGAAGCAAAATTGAGAAGTGAAATGCATAACAGGCAGCTAAGTTAAACCGGCTACTAGTTTAACTGATTAGCTCATCCTAAATTCTAGCTAGACAGTAACCTTTATTTACTTTCTTTCTTTTTCTTTCTCCTTATTTTCATTTTTCCTTCTCTTTTTCAACAAACTTTTACTGCCATTTTTATATGTGGTCCATTTCAAATTTTAAAACCAAAATGATAAACTCAACAAAACTTTTAAATCCATTCTTAGCAGCTAGCAGTTATGATACTGAACGAGTAAGTTAAATCCGTAATCTCGCCCTACTTTTTTCTCGGTCATCTGGTGGTGAAAGGGAATGTGTGAAATGGTAGAAAATCAAGCCCCCGATATCTACATCACAATCAGAGCTTGATTAAAGATTTGGACGAGTGGCACTTGAGTTACTTGCACCTTGTAATTAAATTAAATACTTAAAAATTGAACTAGTAGAAACTTATTTAATTTTTTTAGATTATAAGAATCTAATTAAAATCTTTAAATTATAAGACCTATTTAAAAATTCAGTAAAACTATAAGGATTAAATGAGTAGTTTCACCTAGGGGTGTTCGCGGATTGGATTGGATCGGTTTTGAGCTAAAAAGTCATCCGATCCAATGATGAAAATAACATGCGGTTTGGATTAGATCAGTTTGCTTCCTTAAAAATATCTGATCCGATCCAATCCAATTAAATGCGGTTTGGATTGGATTGGATAATTCGGTTTTTGTCATACTTTATTTTTTTCTTATGTCAAGCGTCATTGCTACTTATTTAATAGTGGACAAAGGATAATCTTAATTTTAATTTGGGAGTTTGAGAAAAAATAATTATTGATATTTTTTAATACGTTCTATTATGTTAATTCTCTATATCTACTCCCGCTTATCCTATTTATTTTCTTGAATCGACTACAGATAAATTGTAACTAATTATTTTTGAAACTTACTTAATTGATTTCATATTTTTCATGTTTACTCAATCAAGTATATATATGTTATGCATCAAAACTTTTAGCAAAATATAACTTCAAGACATTAATATTTATTCTAAATAGTCTCATATATGTCATTCCAACAAAAATATTAAAGAGAATGAGGGACATAAAAGTATTAAAAACAATGTTTAAGTATGAGTAATACTATAACTTCATAAATAATAGTATATGTATATAATAAATCGGTTTGGATTGGATTGGATTTCAGTATAAGATCCAAAATCCGATCCAATCCAATAAAAAAAAATGCGGTTTTTTCGGTTTTCGGTTTTTCGGTTCGGTTTTTGCGGTTTGAATTTTGTTTGGATCGGTTGATGAACACCCCTAGTTTCACCAACATTATTCACAACAAAAGTGCATTTGTTGGAGGTGAGTCTATGATGCACCACCCACCATAATGATGTAGTGGTGCACAACCTACATGGCAGCTCCTTGACCAATTATTTAGTCATGTGGGCCTTTTTACTTTTGACTATATATAAATTTGAAAAGTCAAACTGACACATAACAATACACATGACAATTCCATTAGTGAACATAGTAACATGTGGATGGTACATCACTGCTCCACTTTGGAGGATGGTATACCATAGACGCTTCCGTTGTTGGTGTTGCAGGAAAACTTTTAATGAAAAGATTCTTGTTCAAGTTTGACCTATTCAACCATTTGACTGAATGGTTTAACCGGATTTCTTTTACATAACCTTACAGTGTGATTGAGGTAGGTATCATTTTACTCCTATAAGGAAAGACTTATTCTCAAGTTATTGACTTGCTGTGGAAGAATTCCCAAGAAATGGTAGAAAACGCACTAATTCATTTAAAATTTAATTTTCCTAACTTGTCTCATTCTATCTGTATCAATGGAAGGATACCACATTGGACTATTGAATTGCTTAAGCGCTAAAACCGTTCTTGAGATCATTTGTCTTTTACTTGGTGAAAGTCACTCAAGAAGTAGTTCAATAACAAAGGAAATGAGGTACCCTGTACTCATGAGTCATGACTCAAATTTGAAAGCGACGAACTAAAGTGGCTTCAAAGAACAAATAAATTTGGATCAATATTCAGAAAAGTTGTCATCTTTGCTTAAAAGTATAATAATTAAATAAAGTAAGAAAAAAAGAAGAATCACGGTTTCTGCACACAAAGACCAAAACCAAATATCAATCCTTTGGCATGTAGGTGTTTTTTTTTTGTACAATTTTTTTTTCAACTTTTTTTTATATACTAGGTGTTTTTTTTTTTTATAATTTGTTTTGTTTCGATAGGTGGCAACAAATGGAAGGCTTTACCAACAACTAATGCTCACTTTATGATATAGAAGAGCCACAGATACAAACCCTCGTATTAGATACCATAAAAAACAGTCGAAAGGGTTTTTTATGAAATATAATTGAGGTCAATGATTTCTTAATTGAATTTATCTATTACTAACAATTATTTGATAGTGATATGATGATAGTGGGATCAAGCTAAGCTTCTAGTAGTTATATTTGTGGCACATATTTTATGTTGGTTTTAGCTGGTACGTTTAAAATATAATTCAAATCTATAATCGGAAACAAAAAGAATTGAATTTAAAATGTATATTGTTTAACAGTATACATGGAGTTCTAGGTAGAGTCTTCTGCTAGGTGTTGTCCAAAGGAGAGGTTGAGATGGACGGGTAGAGCATATTGATTTTTTATTTTTTTTTATGGAAAATTCAAATAAATATTCATATCAAGCCTAACTACTTAGACTGAATCCAATATTCTGATAAAAAAAAAGACTGAATCCAATACAACTAAAGACTTAGTTTTTTATTTTTATTTTCCGATGAACCTAAAAGACTTAGTTTGATTTCATTTTTTAGTTTTAATTATTTATAATTTTTTTTATACAAATTATTTATAAATTTAATTTCTTTGACAGATGTCCATTTAAATATAAGCATCTGTCTAATTAAACAAGTAGTTACATAATGGTAGTTGTAGAAAGGGATGTTTTAATCTTTATCCATCAATTGTATAATGTTTAAGCATATGAAACAAATAAAGGAAGAAAAATTTCCTCAACTGCCCTTTAGTCGTAATCCTTGATGGTAAACTCATTGTGATGATCTTATATTTTTGGCAAGTTAAAATTAGAAGAAAAATGTGTATTTTTTTTTTTAACTCATCGTAATTATGATTTTTGGCTCATCAATGGGTCTACAGGGTATCTCACAAACTTAGATCATTTGAACCAATTATATATGAAACTAATCTCCGCTCGAGTGCTTAATCACAATTAAGGTCATTTACTCATTTCTCCCTCCCAATGATGTATTCTGATATTCGAACTCCTCCCCCATAAACTCATCTCGAGCAATCAACTGAGTCACACCCATTAGATAAAGGAAAAAGGAAATTATATATACCACACTGTTTTAATATTTTTTTAATAAAATTTTTTACCTGAACATTTTTCCTAATCAAATTTGACCATTAAATAGAGATGTTATTTGCACATAATTATATTTAAACTTTTTTTTATAGAATTCTATAATATATGAATAAGAGCATGTTTGGGAAAGCTGGATTTTTTCCATTTCAGCTGTTTTATCCCCTCAAAAGTTGTTTTCAAAATAATCTAACATGTTTGGCATCTTGCTTAAATTTATAAGAAAAAAATTGGAGAAAAAAAGTTGTTTAATGCGATCTAATTTGTTTTGGCTTAAGATTGTTGTGATTTGATTATTTTTCATTCTCAAAACTCTCTTTCTTGTTTACCCCTACAAAACTAACTTCTAAACAAATATTATTAAATTATACAAATAACTTTATATCATTTTTTGTAATTTACTATATAAATGTTTTTTTTTTTTGGCACAACCCAAACGAAATACATTATCTTAAAATTGTTTTTCAGCAAATAGACCCAAACAAAAACAGATTCTGATTATAATCGATTATCACAATAATAGTACTTTAAATCTCATTTTAATTATTTTGCATATTTCGTTTTATGGTTGATATTACTTACCCATATAATTAAATTCTTCGCATACATAATTTTTTAAAAGTTGTTGGATAGCAACTAGGCGGGCCTCACTCCAAGATTTGTTGAAGGCTGAATTATATGCAAATATCCTCACCCTCCTGCAACTATTATTATTCATTTTATTTCGATCCAAAATTGGCTTGAACTGAAAAGGAAAACAATCATTAGCATTTGGGCTTCATTGCTGATTTTACAGGTGAAATTAGTAGAGACATGTCTAAGTTCAGGCCAATCTAATTTTGTAAAGGATCCACTGTCTATAGAGATGTCCATTTCTACATGAAGCAAAAGACAATGATATTTAAATCCAAGTTTCCTGAATGGACTCAAATAGCATCCTTAGAACCAAAGCAACTCTATGTTGGGCTGACGATTGCCGGAATAACAAATCTCAGTGGCTCACTCATATGGACACAGAGAGTCCGAGATCAGTGCTTACTGTTTAATGGAAAAAGAAAATTTTGACTTATGCTTTGATGTTGATTGACTTTATCTATTTGTCATCCCTTTCATAAGATTGAACATTACCTCTTACCTCAAAGTGAGTCACAAATGTCGCCTCCTTTATTATGAGACTGAAAGGTTACCCCTTACCTCAAAGTGAGAGATGCATTTTATTTTAATCTAAAGTCATAAACATACTATGTAATAGGTGTGCCAATGTGCTATGATAAATTGAGACCTGAGTGTGTGAAAAGGAAAAGGGCAGAAAAGGGTGATGTCTCTCCTCCTCTGAAATTAGGCAAATAATAAAATAAAATAAAAAAGACAAAAGTGAGCTATGTTTTGGGCTAAAAAGAAAATGGACCAAGTTGGTAAAATTTTGTGTTTTTCATTTTTCATTTTTGTTTTTGTTTTTAGTAACGTAGTTGTTATTTTGTTGAATGGATTATAGTGCTCTACTTTCTCATTTTGTTAGAAAATTGAATTTTAGTGTTTTACGTGCGTGTTTGGTTCCACATTGAGCACCATCAAACGTATGGATTTGATGGTCTCGGAATATGTTTAGCTCCATGTTATGTATGGGATTTGTCATCCTAAATCGATTCCAACTTGAAGAGTAATGATAGTTGTACATATTTTTAAAGTCCAACATCATATATATACATGTATTTACACGTGTTTATTTTTTTTTCTTCTCTCGTCACATGTATTTAGCACTTCAAAATAACCTATCATCATATAATGTCTATACATGATGTCCCAAAAGTGTGTACAATTACATTTCTCAACTTGAAACAACTCACTAGCTTTCATTTGATTGTGAGATTTATTGAAGTGACCAGTAATTTCTTTGCTTTACCCTCCAATAATTCCCTTCATTTACTGTTGTTCCGTTCTTAAATATAAAAGGTATCACCTACTTGGAAACTATCATCTGCTGCTCCTTTGCTGTAATGATAGGAATAATTACCCTCACCATAAAACACTTTATTTACTCATTTTTAACCAAAATCAATTTTGACCATCCTAACTTCCAAACGCACATATTGTTTGCGTTTCCGTTTACTTCAATTCTGCAAATTCTGCTATATATTGCATTGGTTAAAGCAGTAGCACTCAGCATATATCAGGTTTTCAAGCAGATATTTAAAAAAAACAAAAAAAAAAAAAACAGATAATTGTGCTACCAAAACTGATTCAGCCCTTTTTAGATGGGAAAAACTCTTCTACACTATATTCTCTAAATAATGATTTAAAGGCCTGGGGCTCCCACGTGGGGGGTGGGAAACCTTAAATCCAAAGGAAGAACAAAACTTACCTCAAATGACTCTCAAATTGTTCATTGATTAACTTATGAGTTCTTTATACCCATCACCATAAAGAAGAATAAGTTATGCCTTTCCTGTAGTGTAGACTAATCTTCATCACAAATTTCCAATTAGAAAGCAGCCACTTCCAAAAAGGACACCGCAAACCGACCAATCAAATCAGGAATTTGACAAAGAATATATACCAAAGGCATTTCATCAGCTTGTTTTAATGACTAATATGCCCTTCATAATTGGTCCAGAGAACAATTATTGAAACTTGAAAGACTTATCCCTTCCCCCGTCCTTGCCGTCCATGAGAACCTTTACAGTCACTACTTCTAATGCAAATGAAATTAATGATGTTGCTATATTGTCTTCTTTCTTATCTCATTTGAAAGGTAGTCTTTTGGTGGGATTATCAATTATGGTCATGGGGAAGGACCGTAGGAAAGATTTTTAGCTACATTGATGAGTGAACTTAGTCATCTAGTTATGTTCTGAGCAGTAAAATATTTGTTACATACGATTTTCACTACATAATATAGATTTAGAATTTTGGAGAATTTTAAGTTACTCGCAACTTCATTTAGGATAGGTATGGTAAAACATTTCTTTTGAGTTTTGACAGGATATTTCTATAGACAAAGCTGTGACACTAATATTCGAGTTGAGGGTGGTGATTAAGTAAAGTCTTCGCCAAAGTAATGATTCTAGGATTTGAATCCCTGACCTTGTAGATAAAATTTGTCCTGGACACAATTCACTTTCTTGATTAACCACTTATGGATAATTGTAAGACATTTTAAGATACACCACAAATAAAAATAACTTAACAATTCATTCTAGATATGGTCTTTATCGTTTAACATATAAATTTCTTAAAATTATATAGTTCTTGTTTTAAGCCAAATTAGTATCCTATTAACGAGAGGACAATTCGGGAACATAAGTGCCATTTTTATAAAATGAGTGGCAGATGGGCCAAGCAAGCTTTGGAAATCATCCAGACCATCCTTTCCAATAGAGAATCTCTTAGATATATAACACTTTTGATGAATGCAGATAATATATAACACTTGCTGACACTAAACTCGTTGAAGAAGAAAGTACCACATTCTCTCCCTCTCCCTCTCCCTCTCCCTCTCCCTCTCCCTTTCTCTTTCTCTCTCCCCCTTTTTCCCATTCTTCCTCCTCTCTCTCAATCTCTTTGGAGATAAAGAACTCATTCAAGGGGCCATGGATGTATCAGAAAAGCTTCTAAAGTACAGATACCACATCACCATAACAATAGCAGTTTCACTATTATTTTTCTTGGGGTTATATGTAGCCCCAAGAATTCTTACCATTCTGGCTTATTTTTGGCCTTTGTTTGCTTCAACTGCTGTCTTTTTGGTCGCAATAATAGCCTTTGGAGGCGTTTCAAAATTCTCAACAGAAGCTCAGGGTGAAAAGGCTGGTGAAGGACTCTTGGATTATGTAGCAGGAAGGCCAGAACATACTGAGGAGGCTCAAAACGCTCAATGAATGAAGGATGCTCAAGTTTCAAGCTTAGTTTAGATGGGCTTAATTAGAACCTTTAATTTTATGTTCAAAATCCATGATCAATGATTTCTTGTTCTCTGTGACCAGATTGATGCTCAAAAGACATGAGTTGTATTAGTTCAATGTGTATAATAATTGTCACAGCAATATGAAATGAACGAAAATAAACAAGTGTAAACTTAGGGAAATGATGAGTGTCAAATTTTCTTTAGTTTGATCTATTTGGATAACATAACATAAACAAGGGACTTAGCATGATGATGCCACTCAATTCAGAGCTTCAGCAGCTCGCCACATGGAAATCTAAATCTTAGCCTATGGAATCAATAGCCACAAAAGTTACTCAGAGAGCTAAAAAAATGTCGCTTTTGATGCATGATCTCATTGTTGAAGTTTTTAGGTCATGACAAAACTTCATTTTCTCCTTTTGAGAAAATACTTCAGACTGCATCTACCGGGAATTTTACTTGAGTGGTGTAATTTGGTAGCGAAATTACGTGAATGAGATAGATTTTAAAATAATTACGTAACTGGGGTAAGTCGTAAGTGGCAGAGACGAAATCAATGCAAAAGTCGTCAACACTACTGACGAACCACTTTTATATTAAAAAAAAGTGAGGAAGTCGTATCCCCCATTCACGATTTATTTTTATATTCATAAAAAATAAATAAGTAACAGAGTCGTATACCTCACATACGACTTATATTTTTATTAATTTTTCATTATAAGTCATATGTAAAGAATACGACTTCAATCTTATATAATATTTTATTTATTTATTACAAGTCGTATCTAATAGATACAACTTCAAAGTTTTTTGGATTAGAGCTATGATTTCCGTACATGTTGTGTACCTATTCCCACTTCAATATTTTTAATATATTATTATTTTTATTCATTTTTCAATTATTAAATAATTATTAAACATATTAAAATAATTATTAATATGATTATTAAATCATCTAATAATAGAGTGGTGTTGGAGGGGGTAATTTAGGGGTGTTCATATCCAAACCGAAAACAAATCCAAAAAATCGAAAACCGAACAAAACGATCTCTGTTCAATTTTTTTTGGATATTGTTTTGTGAAAACCGCTCGGATCGAATCAGATTTTGATTTTTTTTTTAAACCAAACCAATCCAAATCAATCCACATATATAAAATTTAATATATGTTTATTGCATTTTGATACGACTAGCAAAAAATAAAAACATAAAAAAAGATTGAAGTCGTATATATGGCATACGACTTGCCCATTAAAAAAAAAATTTAATCGTGAATAAGTCGTATGCTTTACCTACGACTAGCAAAAAATAAAAATAAAAATAAAATATTCAAGTCGTTAGTAATATTTACGACTTGAGGGAAAATATATTAAAAAATTTAAATCGTAAGTTATGTATACGACTCCCTCACTTTTTTTTAATATAAAAGTGGTTCATCAGTAGTGTTGACGACTTTTGCATTGATTTTGTATCTACCACTTACGACTTACCTCAGTTGCATAATTATTTTAAAATCTACCACATTCACGTAATTTTGCTACCAAATTACACCACTCAAGTAAAATTCCCGCATCTACCCTATCTGGTGGCCCTACACTTGCTATCACACTATGGATTTCTATTTAGACAAATTTTAGATTTTGTGTTTATATCCTCTTTTTTCAAGTGGACCCTACCCTTTTCCAAATCTACACATAAAGTTGGCCTTTTTTTTCTTCCATGTTCTGCAAGTAATTAGACTCATTATCTGATGTGCAGAGTATAAATTCCTAAATAATATAGTATTACATTAATCCAAATAAAAATAAACAGACTAATTTGAAGGAAATGAAGATTGTTTCGCTGCCTATAATCTATATAATAGATAGATAGCTTAAAGCCTGAACAGATGTACCAACCAATAGATTCATTTAACTGTCTCAGAAAACATACAAAGGTAAATCTATACTTAAATCAACCAAAATAAATGGTGTTCAGTCAAAAAAAATAAAATAAAAAATAAAATAAATGGTGTCACTCTTATGACCATTCTCAATAATTAAGTCCAAGAAAACACTAAGAAATTTCCTATTTTCTCTTGGAGAAATTACTCACTTTACACCTAAATATGAGGCTTACTATGAGACTTCTTTTGGACAAGCTAATAAGAGCATAAGCCTGGTGTTGCAAAAATGAGGATATTGTTGAATGAGTAAACATACAAGATAATGTGTGATTAGAAATGATTGTATTAGAGAAAAATTAATGCTGCATCTATTGTGGAAAAATAATGATATAATCTCATCTTAGGTGATTTTGATATGTGCAAAGAAGATTAGTAGAAACCCTGATTATAAGAACAGACTAGGTAGAGGATAGTCTAATAGTCAGAGATAAAAAAATACAAGGAAAAATCATGAGTTAAACCATTAAAAAATATTAGGATTCAAATGAAATTTTCGAAGACGTATTTTATAATAAAACACAATAATATTATTTGATCCATATACCTCATAAAAATATTGCTGGTTTTTATGCCGGGATACTGGATAGCAAGCAAGAGTATCATTGATGCCAAGTGGATATGGTCTTTCACCTCAAACGCTTCTCATTAAGGATTGGGTCGGGTATAGATGATTAATGGACCTGACCCTCGAGTCTTCAACCGAATTTCAAATGGCCCAATAAACAAACTAGCCCAACATGAATATCCAAATTGGTAATTGGATCACTTCTTTTTTCGTGGAATACTGGAATTCTCGGTATGAGTTGAAGAAGAAAGAACACAGCAGGAGTTGAGGAACCAGACACGAATCAGAGAACAAGGGTTTAAGCACTTTGTATTTTGTACTACTCCCTCTCTGGTACGATTCTTCAGCTCATAGCTAGTTCCCTCAAACTATGCAACTCACACAATTTCATTAATTTTCGCAAAACCTGTGCTCTTTTACTGTGTTCTACCATGTTAATTTCCTTAAGACCAAAATTCTCAAGCTTCTCTTTTTGGTGGCACAAAACCTGTTTCTTATAGCAATTTCAATACATGCTTTGGAGATTTCTGGGTATCAGGAAAAAAAAAAATCTTTTTTAAATTACCCCATGCTTTCCTTTTCGATTTTTGTTAATTTTTCTGTTCATGTGAAGGTTTTTGATTATATTTTTTAATACTACCTGCTTCTGGGTCACTTAAAGTTTGGAGCTTTGAGTGATTTCAACAATCATTCAAGTGTAACAATGACTTCAATAACTTCAAAAAACTTATGGATTCGGAGGCAACAATGCCCTTGTGGAGATTGGAAGTGTTATATTACATGTGAGGGTGATGCTGAGGAGAGTTCTGCAGCACCGGAGTTGGTGAAGACAGAGAAAGCATCATCTGGAGCTATGATTACTCCCTATGTTGGAATGGTGTTTAAGAGTGATGATGATGCTTTTGAGTATTATGGCAATTTTGCTAGGAAGAATGGGTTCTCTATTAGGAAAGAAAGATCTAGAATTAGCCCTCAGCTAGGCGTTTACAAACGTGACTTTGTTTGTTACCGTTCTGGGTTCGCCCCAATGAAGAAGAAGCCTAATGGAGAACACCATAGAGATAGGAAATCTGTGAGGTGCGGATGTGATGCAAAAATGTATCTGTCTAAGGAGGTAGTAGAAGGTTCTTCCCAATGGTTTGTTGTGCAATTTAGTAATGTGCACAATCATGAACTTTTGGAAGATGACCAAGTACGCCTGCTACCTGCTTATCGAAAAATTCATGAGGCTGATCAAGAGCGTATTCTCTTGCTTTCCAAAGCTGGGTTTCCCATACATCGGATAGTGAAAATGCTTGAGCTGGAAAAGGGGATTCAAGGTGGGCAACTGCCTTTCTTGGAAAGGGACGTAAGGAACTTTGTTCAAAACCGTAAGAAGGTTGTTCAAGAGAATGAGGCATTACTCAGTGAGAAAAGAGAAAATGACATATTGGAACTTCTTGAGGCATGCAAAGCCATGAAAGAAGCAGACGATAACTTTGTTTATGATTTTACAGTGGATGAGAATGATAAGGTTGAAAATGTAGCTTGGTCATATGGTGACTCTGTAAATGCAAATGCTATGTTTGGCGATGTAGTTTATTTTGACACTACTTATCGATCAATCACTTATGGATTGCTTTTTGGAGTATGGTTTGGTATTGATAGCTATGGTAGGACAAATTTTTTTGGCTGTGTTTTATTGCAGGATGAAACACCACAATCCTTCTCATGGGCATTACAGGTTTACTACTACCATCCTCTATATAAGATTTCATACTTATGCCTTCATAAATGCCCTCTTATGATGATTATCCCTCAATACAGACTTTTGTCCGACTCATGAGTGGAAGATGTCCACAAGCAATTCTAACTGATCTAGACCCCGGGCTTAGGGATGCCATCAGAAACGAATTTCCAGGCACAAAACATGTCATTCATCTATGGAACATTCTATACAAGGTACCCAGCTGGTTTTCCCTTCCTCTTGGGTCTCGCTATGCAGAATTTAAATCCGAGTTCGATGCCTTATTTCACATTGAGAATACAGATGAATTTGAACTTCAGTGGAGCCAAATGATTTCTGTATTTGGACTTGGTTCAGATAAACATATTGATTTACTGTATTCTGTTCGAGCATCCTGGGCACAATCCTATGTAAGAGGTTACTTTCTGGCTCGAATGGCGACAATACCTTACTTGAAATCTGTAGATGCATTTTTGAAAGGAATCTTCACTGCACACACATGTTTGCGTGGCTTTTTTGAGCAGGTATGTTGGTAAGAAGTACTTTGTCTTGTGCTTGCATTAGCCTTGCTGTTCCCTTGTCCATTTAATAATTTCCTTCCCTCTGATGGATATTGTTGCAGGTTGGCATTTCTGCAAAATTTCAACATCAAGCACATCAAGAGGCTCATCAATATATACATCTTAAAACTTGCATACCCATCGAAGAGCATGCGCGGAGCATTCTCACGCCTTTTGCTTTTAATGCTTTGCAGCAAGAACTATCGCTGGCAATGCAATATGCTACATCTGAAATGGCCAATGGATCATATATTGTACGGCATTTCAAAAGGATGGATGGAGAACGGCTCGTAATATGGTTGGCTGAAGATGAACAGATACACTGCTCTTGCAAGGAATTTGAATCCTCTGGAATATTATGCAGACATGCTCTTCGCGTATTTATAATAAAGAATTACTTTCAGCTGCCTGATAAATACTATTTAAGTAGATGGAGACAGGAATGCTCTTTACTTGCTGATGATGATCATAATAATCATAGTATTGGTGGGGAATGGTTCCAAGAATATCAGTCCCTGGCTGAAACTTTGTTTTCAGAATCATCAATTACAAAGGAGCGATCTGACTACGTTCATAGAGAACTGACAAAGGAACTCACCAGGATTCTTAATGAGGTCAGAAATCTGCCTGAGTCTGATGGAGTCTGCATGAACATGGCTATTTCACCAACCAGTTAATAAAAAGTGTTGGGTTGTATAGATGTGATGAGATGCAGGTTTGCAAGTTGCAACCACTGGACTCATCATGATAATGCAATGGAAGAAGTGTCAAAGTAAATAGTGCCTGCATTGGAAGTGTGGGAAGTAAAATGCCTAAAAACTTTGGTCTTATTTTGAAATGAGCTATTTTTAAATGTACATTGAGATGTGATTTGTTGCTCAACTGCCACCGGCTTTTGTTTTCTCTTGGATTAGTAATCAGGCTACCAAGAAAGTTGATAATGCCAAAAGAATTTTACTGAAGGGCACCTGGACCTCTTTTTTCTTTCTTTCTTCTTGTTGGAAAGATTACAGTAACAGTAAGTTATTCTGATATTATCGGTCAAGATAGGTGAAATTTACCTAAGAATAGTTTTGGTTTAAATAAGTTTTTGGTCCCTGCAAAATACATCAATTTTGGTTTTAGTCCCTGCAAAATTTTTCCTTAGGATTTCGTCCCTATACTTTCAAAAATTTTGGAAATAGTCCCTACCGTCATCTCTTTCCGTTAACTGCTGACGTGGCAAACGGAATGCCACGTCAGCAGGGACTATTTCCAAAATTTTTGAAAATACAGGGACGAAATCATAAGACAAAATTTACAGGGACTAAAACCAAAATTGGTGAATTTTGCAGGGGCCAAAAACTTATGTAAACAAAAAAAAAATCTATTTTCTAGCCAAACTTCAGAGCAAGTCGTATAGGGACAGGAAACTTTCAGATGAAGGGATTTGTCAATTTGTCAATCCAAAAAGTGGTTTGGATTGGTTTTCACTAGGAGATCCAATCCAATGTAAAAAAAACTGTTTTTCGGTTTGGTTTTTCGGTTCGATTTTTGCGGTTTTGATCGGTTGATGAACACTCCTATTTTCTCTGTATATTCTAGCCAAATTTTACCAAGGTTAAAATTGTCAAAGTTCTTAATCTGGTATGATTTTTAGTACTCGAGGGTACCGAGGTAATTTCCTTTTTCTGTCCGACTTGCTATGAAATTTGGCAAGAAAATAGAAACAAAATCATACATTATGGACCACATGGTTAAAATTGTTAAATTCCTTCATTTTGTTAGATATCTAGCACTCAGCCACTCAGGGTACCGATGTAATTTATTGTTCATGTCTGACTTGCTCCAAAATTTGGCTACAAAATAGAAAGAAATCATACATTAGAGCCACAAGTCTCAAATTGACAAATCCCTTCATCTGGAAGTTTCCTGTCCCTATACGACTTGCTCTGAAGTTTGGCTAGAATATAGAATTTTTTTGTTTAAATAAGTTTTTGGTCCCTGGAAAGTTCACAAATTTTGGTTTTAGTCCTTGTAAATTTTGTCTTAGTATTTCGTCCCTATATTTTCAAAAAATTTGAAAATGGTCCCTGCTGACGTGGCATTCTGTTTGCCACGTCAGCAGCTAACGGAGAGAGATGATGGTAGGGATTATTTCCAAAATTTTTGAAAGTATAGACGAAATCCTAAGAAAAAACTTTGCAGGGACTAAAATCAAAATCACTAAATTTTGCAGGGACCAAAAACTTATTTAAACCAAGGAATGAAAGCCAAACTGATGATTACGTCCTAGCTGAGGTCACTGCTAGCCCAAATCATTGTGTTAGAATCTCAACACTTGGTGAAATTAATTCAGTTATATATACCAACAGATTGAAGACCTCTGACTCGTTGAAGTCCAAATGGCACTAATGATAAGAATATTTACTAATGAAAATTCCTCCACAAGTTATATTGGATGAGATTACTGACACTTCTAATTGTCTATCTGTATATTTTGTTAATTAATCATGTTTTTTTTAAAAAAATTAAAACTATAATTAGGTAGCAAGTAATGTGAATAGACAATAAAAAATGCTAATAACCTCACCTACTGTCAATGATATTTTCGCTGGTTTAACTTGTTGAAGCAATTTTACCTTTCACATCGAATTCTCACTGACTAGTAACCGTGCCTTTCATCTTTCCTTCAGCGAATTGAAATAATGTAATGTGAGGCAATTTCTCCATATGGCTCCAATTATTTGTATCTTTTCCCCCCATTTTAGCTGAATATGTGGATCCACGTGATCATTGGGCGGCTAGTGCCTAGTTGTGTACTTAATTTTTTGCGATCAAAATATCATATTTTTTATAACAAATTTGTTGTTTTGTTGAGAACATTGTTGTACTGATCCATACTATCAGCAATTATTTAGCTCCCTTATATTTGTCCTAACTTGTGTCATATATAATTTGTTTGTGTTATACTTCTACCAAGTTGCAGTGTCCCTCATCAAGCTAGGGTCCTCGACCCCTCTAGATTTCTCCTCTGATTAGAAGACTGTCCCTCCCTCCAGGGACAAAATCCTTGTCCATGATATTTGGTCTGAATACAAAAGGTTGATAATGGAAACTCTCTACTTTCTTAGCCACACGAGTTTAGCAGTCGGTATCTGTCATTGTTTGACATATGTATCTGACAAAAAGGAAAACATAATGTTTTTATGATTGATGATTAAGTCTTTAATTGTCAAATAAATATCCACCTTCAATCCTAATAGTACCATATTTGATAGTTTGGAGACGTTAAACACTAGTGATGTTGCAATCATAGAGCTTCTGACTGCATACTTGAAAGCACGTGGAAAGTTTGTGACTCGGGGATTTTGTGTAATTCTGCAATCTTTATATTAGGCTATGTTTGGGAGTTTTGAAGGGGATAGAGTGGAGTGGTTAGTAATGGAGTGGGATGGAATGGAGTGGAGTGGTGGACGTATACCACTCTATTGTTTGGAAGTTTAGTGAAAAAAATCTCAAACCCCCCAAATTGGATGGTATAAAAATTGGAGGTTTGGGTGGGATGATGGAGTGGTTTGGGTTACTATCCCAAACCATCCCACTCCATTGCTTAATAAACTCCCAAACAATGGATTAATGTCTTTTAACCACTCCACTTCATTACTAACTATCCCCCTCCATCCTCCCAAACATAGTCTTAAAGCAGAGGTTACCAACTTAAAGGTGATTAAAGTTAAAGAATGTGGATTTACTTTCAATACTTGATAACACATGATAACGTCTCATATAATTGTTCAGTAATATTCTCACACCATTTTTTTATACAATGTTCTACACCTACTTTATAATCAATGATCAAATCACTATTGTTTTGAACTCAACAATGAATATATGATAAATGGTTAAAATTTAAATAAGGAAAAGTGGTAAAATGAACATTTTCTAACTTATTAATATGAGCCGTCTATTTATAAGAGGAAAGACACAAATTCTTCTAAAGTAAGATCTGCCATTATTATGTGAGGTTTATCAATTTGGATTATATGTCTTTCCCTCTCTTTTTTTAACAAAAAATTTATATTAGAGGAAGACATATGTGCAAGATCAAGAAAACCATCAATCTCAATAAGAATCTATATAATAGAATTTATATATCACCTATCAATTAAAAAAATGCAAATCGAACACAAACCCGCACAACAAGTATGGAGATGTGCCAACAACATTTTTCTCTCTTTTATAACATGACTTGTGTTTTTCAATCCAAGTTCCAATTTTCTATACCAAATCCAAATTGTTCAATTACAGATTCAATAACATGTTATAAGTTCAACATTGAACTACATTAACTTCAGCATGTAAGAGCTCATAGCCCAAATGAATTGGATCTGGATTGGAGCTCCCAGTCCCCAAACAAATCAGACCAAAAGTACATTCCTTTTTTTAAAAAAAGAAACAAGTTAAATAATGAATCGAGAAGCTTTCGAAAATCGGTTATATACAGGTTTAACTGATTTTACATCGATTTAATCGATTTTTGCATAGTTAAATCGTTTCTCTATCCGATCATAATCGAACCGGCTGAATCGATTTGGTTGGATCCGTTTTTAAAATATTGTATAAAAGAGTTGATCATTATAACATTCCAAAGATTTTTTTTGTCAAATTTGTACTTTCAGATGAAATTTGAACATTTTACTGTATGGATTTGGTAAATAGGTCAGGCCCAACTATGTATTTCAGAATGGAGGGACCAATGGCCTAATACAAATTGACCATGTGATGAATAGGCCGAGTGTAACGTATACATTTAATAGTAGTCGGCAGCCTTAATACTCGGGCGGCTATTCATTACTCGGTCGGCCCAGGAGTTACACTTTGGCATGATTAGTGTAACGGTAGAGAATGATGACCATAAAAGAGAAGGAGAGGATGAGAGCAGGGGAGGACAATTGATACACCCTCACACTCATACATGCTAGTGATTCCGAGTACTGATCTCTAGGTCAGAACAAAATTATTACGAAACAAATATTTTTGGTGTGAAAGTGGTACAAAATATAAAACAGAGAGTCGATATATCACTCTCTACCAAAAAAAAAGAGAGTTGATATATCACAAAGTTGATGAAACGGTTATATTATTTGTACAACTTTTTAGAAGATTAATACCTTATTTCATATCCTAACACATTTATTTATGTTATTTATCTCTCTCATTTGTCACATGACAAAGGCAGAAAACGAGGACCTTCATGTCCCCATGCCATATGGTGTCTTGGATTTAGAGGTTCAAATCAACTTTCTTCTGATTAATAAGGCCTAAGACAGCCGGTAGATAGTTTTATTCAACATATTATCACAGGTTTAATTTCTGCCATGTGTATGAAAAATGCTTTATCACAAGAGGTAGTAGGCCATGGTTTTCCACTTGGTAACAGTTAAGTGTTTTCCCTTCGTATACATCTAACATGGGATACCTCTAGCAAAAATGATTGTCATGTTCAATAAATTACAGAACTTACAGATTAAAAAGATGTTACATATGTTGATTGAGTTGTACTGTGTGAATTTAGAATCTGACAAGAGTTCAGGGTAGAGACAAAAAAATCCGCATTAACTTCTGCAAACACCTGCTATATTCAGTGTAGGGAACTAGAAAGACAAGGAGAGAGTAACACAGAAGCAGTACCACAGTTCATAAAGCTAAGATGCATTAAACAGATTGTAACCCCCAAAGAAAAACTGCATGACAGAGCTTAACAGGCTGAAAGAGAAAAAGGAGCTAGAGGAAGAGAAGTGCAAATAAAAAGGACTAAAGAGAACCATAAGGTTAGTCACTCATTCAAAAACAGACTCTACACTTTATTCCTTATCATCTTTTATATCAAATTATACTAGACTGCAATAAGTTGTCTTTGAGCTTCAATCCTGATCTCCTCTTTCATTTTCCTTATGAATTCTTCAAACTTCCTGTTCAGTTCTTCTGTATTTGCTAACTCTAATTCGCTTGTTGTTATTGTTGCATCTTCTAGTTCATCATCTCCTACCCCACTTTCTGTTCTTCCTTCTTCTTCAATGTCATATTCATTTTCTCCCCCTTCGGTTTCGGTATACAAGGTGTTATCTTCTTCTTCTTCTTGAGCAGCTTCTAAAACTTCTTCATGGCACTCCTTTTGCTCTATTACTTGTTCAAGCACTTGTTCTTCAACCATAAGAGGAACATTCTCTTGGGATATTTCAGAACTTCCTAGAGGGACTACAACAACCATGTCAGAAGCTGGTGCATTTGTCTCGGACAGATTTGTAGCTTCTTGATGAAACTCTATGTCAAAAGCTGATACGGGTGGTGAAGGGGTGGTGAGTGAGGTCTTGGCTATAAATGCAAGGATGCCATTACAGATGAGGAACATGTATTTCCTTTCAAGGGTGTGAGTGAACATAGAGAAAAGGCACGTGGAGAAGTAGGTATTGAAGGACTGAGGGTGTATGGAAAAGCCAGAAGAGTACCAAACAAAGAAAGAAAATACAGAAACTGAGAGAACAAAATGCAGAGTTCTTTTCAAGAACTGGTAGTACTTGTTGAATTTCTTCTGAATCTGATCCTCACTTTGATCCATCTTAATTGCTCTTCTTATATAAAAGCACAAAGGAGCTATTAAGAGTTTGTGGGAGGGAAGGGGTGGCCTTAATTGGAATAGAATGAGGACACTGATGAGTACTTGTCCTTGTATTGTTTGCGGCTTTGTGTACTTCTGGTGTTGTGTGAACAATGAACTCTTAAGCTCTCTTCTATTTATAGCAAGCCTGATTCTACAATAGTTTGTTGGATTGCTAAGTAATTTACCAAAATGGCCTCATTTTTATGCATGAACAAGTGGGGTAGCATTAGCAGCTAGACCAAATTAAAAATGGGTCAATTTCTCTATTATTTGGAAGAAACTAAGAATCTTACGTAAATAATGGGAGGTGTGCATTCATTTAGAAAAGAAGTAAAGTGAAGCTTCTAGCTGTCACCATTCTCTGCCACACATACAACCTCTGTAAGATGGTAAAAGAATAGAAAGAAAGATTTCGAGTTTTCCCTCAACATATAAAAGACCTGAGCTCAATAATATGTGTGCATTGTGAAAATTGTGGGTCCAATAACCCATTATCATTTGAAGGCCACCACAACACTTACATTTTATGTTATTATTACCAGTTTTTTCCTGTGTTTATTTGCTTATTTTCCCCCCATATTATAATTTATAATTTATAAGTGAGAGTATATATGTTCAATTAAGAGTCAAATATCATTTTATTTTACTTTCTTTTTTTAGATTAAAATATTTTTTACGATATTCTCATGACACCCGTTTCATGTTTTACATTAATCTTTTTTATGTTGATTTTTTCTATTTACACTGACTTATCCTATTTCTACTCCATACTATTAATTATTTGTTTTGAGCTGATTAGTTTTATAATGAATGTAGCCATCTGTTCAAAAGGAAAACCATACTGCACATAAACAAGGGTTATATACCCCATAGAGGGTGTTTGGAATCCCGAATCCCTTCAGATTTTCCTCACCGCGCGTCTAATCTAAAGCTATTAGAGAGTGCTTATGCGGTAATTATGCATTGGGACACGAAAATTTGGCCTGTGACTTGAGTTCCATACATACTCAAAATCTAGTTACAGAATTCTAACAAGAAATTGAGGTTGCTACACGAAGCTAACAAAAGGTTGAGGAAAAATATTAACAACAATACTAAAGAATAAATTGATCTTTCGCCATAATAAAAATAGAAATGTTGTATTGGAAAGAGTGACTTTTTAATTTTCAAGGAATTGAATATACAACTTTCAATATAATATTTCTACTTTTGATTTCTTAACATGTGCAAAGTTGCACATGTTAGAAAAATCGTTTAAATCGTTTTTGTATAGCATAACCTGTAAAATTCATCTTGATGCTATAACTGCAATGAAAACAATTATTAAATTAATTAACATTCACATTAAAGATTTTAAAATTGATGTTAACCAGCGGGTTAGAAATTATATTAAATTTTCTAAAACATATGAAAAGTTAAAATTTTTGGATCAAATAAGTGGAAGAAGCATATATATATATATAGAAAAATGCAGTCCATATATTGGTTCTCAATCTATGGAAGTCTGTTTAGACAATAGTTTAAATTTGTACAAATGTCCATTAAAAGAACAAGCTTGCACAAATGTCACAACCACACAAATAGGGGTTTGGGCTAAGTTGCACTATCCAAATTTACATCACCTATTACACCACCCATGTGATACACCTATTCCATATGTCAAAATGATTAGCTCAGCACTTACTATATGGGTGGTACAATGAGTTGTGTAAATTTTGGGCGGTACACCATAGGATGAACCCACAAATAGGAGAGAAGAGATCATCCACCAAACCCAAGTAGCTAGTACTTTATTCCAATATTGGATTGACTAATTAGTTACACCACGTACCTATGCAATAATTGTTGAGATAATTTGTATGATATAGAAAGATAGAAACTTGTAGATGTGGCCATTATTTATTTTTATTATTACTATATATCCAATCATAAATGAAGCTTCTGCCAAAAATTTGCAATACGTGTTCTATTTGTCCTTCAATTATGGATGTCTACAATGCAGCCCCTCCCATTGGAAGCAACCCAACCATGAAATCAAATACATATGAGCCTTCAATCTTGGAATCATGCACAATGATTGATTATCCAACCCCATCACCCTTCCTTTGTCTCTAGAAATTCAAAACAATGAAAGCATCAAAGCATATGTCTCTTTCGTGACAAGTTTTTCATGCACGAGACTTTTCTTATAAAGTGGGTAAATATATGTGTGTAACCATATTTTTTTATATTTTTTTATAGGCAAATATTATATTGTTAGTATTTGTTATGTTAGTGGGGGGAGTTGAACCCATGACCTCCATCTTATCACTCTATACCCTATCTTCCTCCCCCCAAACCACCAAGCCACCTTATATAACTCCTGTATACAGAGACGGACCCAAGTACATGGGTTTGGGGGCAGGGCAGCTGCCCCCACAAAATAAATTTTTTTGTTAATTAAATCTACATAAAAAAAATTTTTCCCCACTAAAAAAATAACATTGCCCCCATTGCTCTATAATTATACTCTAAATTACACTAAAAATGTTACCGTCATTATTCTACAACCATACTTTACATAATATCTTTTATATTTTCAGTAAAACTTGATTATATATATAGAGAAATATTTTCGATAGTGTTGAAAATGAAAAAAAAACTTAACAACCTCAAAGTATAAAAACACACAAAGAACAATTATAATTTATAGAAGTTGAGGTATCTTCCATTTTATAGCTATATAATGATATAATTTTTGTAATCCTCAATTTCTGACTTAATAATAATGATGTAATTAATTATTTTATCACTTATATATTTTTATATTTTTTATAAAAATATTTATGATATATTATTTTGCACCCACTAGTCAAATTTTCTAGGTCCGTCCCTGCCTGTATAACCATATACTAGATATATAAATGAAAGTAGATTAAGATCTCAATGCATTATATGTAACTAATCAATGAAAAATATATTTTTTTACTTGCTCATTTTATTTTCAAATTCACTTTTTTTTTTTTTTTTTTACATAGAACATTCAAAACCACTTTAAAGGAGTTTTTTCCTTGCAAGAATCTCTTTTTCCTTCTTGTTTTGACACAATAATCAATCAGCCACCGTTTATTTAATTTCCGCAAAATTAGATGTAAAAAGTTTAAAGGAATGTCGACCTTGATACAATTTTTAAGTTTTATTAATTTTTTTTCCGACTCTTGTATATGTATGAGCAATGTTTTTTCACAAGTTGTGAATTGTGGTGCTGATTAATGTTTGCGTTTGAGTATGAGACGTTCACCAACATCTGACCACATTCAAACTGCGCCAAAAAACCAGTAATTATCTACGACTGGCCGGGGCAGACCCTGCGTCAACAAGAACGAGGTAGCCACACACAGTGCTTTCTATGGAAAAAGAAGTGCCCCATTTTGCCAACAGGAATCACCATCAAGCAGCAACCCAAAAGAAAGTGAGCAAATGGCAAACTATCAATCATCAATGCAATGCATCTCTGCTTTATGTGGAAACATACCTATCTAGAAGAACTGAAGAACAATTACAAGCACACATTATTTATGTACATTATCAACTTAACATAGTGAGGTATATATGGTCTCTCACTTTACTATTCATTATGGGATTCAGATCATCCGTCCCATTTTGATATACCATGTACACCTTGTCTCCACCAATAATATTAACATTTAGCATAAAGGCAAGTTCTAATAAAACTCGCTTAATATTGGTCCGGCCACAAGAATGTTCCCATTGCAAAAGCCCTTTTATCATGAAGGGTACCCTTGAAACTTAATCCATACTGCTTAAGAAGCAAGTCCACCTTCCACTCCTCCATCCTCTCATAGTCTGCTTTGGTGTAACGTGGATAGTGAAGAGGCATTTGAAACCCTGAAGAAGAAGAGTATTCAACCTTCTTGATCTCTCCATTTGAGTAACCTACAATATTCTGCTTGCCTTGTGTGTTGTCCTTGTCCATGGGGTGCCCCAAAACATGGCATGCTGAATGAAGAAACCATCTAAGTGCCATCTTTCTGCCTCTTTCTCTATTCTAAGAGGCGGGAACTTTACCTATATTTGCTTGAACCAAATACAGTACAGATAGAACCACTATATATAGGAGCAGATGCAGAATAGTAATTTGTGAAAGACAAAAAACTGCGTATTACATGCTTTAATTAAGCAAATTAATAATTTCTTACGATATGTCTATGAATATAGTATTTGCATATTTTATGCGGGGTTTTGAAATTTGGCTGTTACTTGCGCTATGAGTTATCCTATATGTGGTTGGTTGGATGGCCTTGAGAGGCCAAGTATTCCTTGGAGTGTTTGTTATTCTCATTTTCAATACTAAATCACGTAAATGATTGAGTTGCGTGAATGAACGTTGAGGCGACACCCGTGATCCTTGATGTCATGTATCAATAATGCTCAACAGCATTTTCTGATTTCTTTATCGATCGACGCGCAACCGTGGAGGTTAAGAATCATATTGAAACCCAGATCACTTGTTTTAGGGATCCAGTGCATTACCACTCGAACCACCAATCAGATTCTAAAACATATGCATATATGAATTTTATAAAGGAAAAATATATTATTATTATTATTATTATTATATAATGTATAGACACAATCCTTTGTAAAAAAATGCCTTTTTAAAATTATGGTTTTCAGCATATAACATTTTTTATTTAATAATTAATACTTTTGATATATATAATTGGGGTTTGAACATATATATAAGTATTTCAATATTCAATATTTTAAAATTTTGATGTATAAAAACATCATTTAATTCAAATCTTCTTAAATACATATGATATCATATTATCAAATGAAATCTATATCTATCTATAGCATATATATTTAAGAATAATCTCATTGAATGCTCTTTCACATGTCAACATCTGAGAAAAGCAACATTTAATTCAAATCATTTTAAATACACTTGATATGATATTATCAAATGAAATTATTAAATATCCAAATTTGAGTCACAAGAGATTTGATTCGAATTTTGATGCATGAAATGATAGTCCAAATTCATTTTTAATGCACTTTAAAATTTTAAAAAAATTTCGTGTGTGATATAAGAACATATTACAATGTTAAATGTAATATCTTCTTGCGCTAGAAAATATGATTAACTCAAATAGATTTTGAAAAGATAAGAAAATAATAATATGATAGATAAATAAATTTTCTAATGATGGTTAACTTGCACGGGAAAATAAGATAAATGAATCAAGTAGATTTTCAAGAGAGAATAAAAAATAATAGATAGATAAATATATTTCTCAAAAATGCTTAACTTGCACAAGAAAATAGTAGAATTAAATCAAATAAATTTTCTAAAGAGAAAAAAAATGATAGATAAATATATTTCCTAAAAATGGTTAACTTGCACCAGACAAAAAAAAGAAATAAATTAAATTGATTTTCAAGAGAGTCACGATGAAGTATTTAGTATTAGTGTTTAAATAGATTATATTTATAATTGCTTAATCAGGTTGAAATGAATTGTTGCTTTAAATGTTCAGAAAAGTACGATACGAAGGTAATGAGAAAAGAAATTATTAGTGTTAACTTATAATTCTGCTTAAAAAAAAAATTCACCATAAAACTTTAATGACAATTTTCAAATATTATATTTTTTATATTCTTTATACATGTCTTATTTTTAAATTATATTTTTAATAATAAAATTGTGTACTTACTATTTACACTTAAGCGTCATTAGCTGTATTGTAATATCTATAATATTATTAAGTTAATAAATGTTATAATTTATGATCCACGATTCAGACAAAATAAATTTTTAACATTTTTTGGTATATAATTTTCTACACAAAAATTTAACCACAAAATATGAATTCAACAATTATATATTTAAAACAAAATCATAAAAAAAATAGCATATTCCCCGTGCATGGCACGGGTCCATCAATCTAGTAAGTATCAAAATCAAAATGTGATCCATGTAGCAGGTAATTAATAAGCCGGAATTCTGTGCACTGTGAGAGTGATACGTGTACTATTTCACTTGAGACTTTGTCATTGGCCGTCACGTGTAAAACTTTCCGTATGTAGGGTTCATGAAACATTTTACTTTGTATAGATTATAGATTATAGATTATAGATTACAGATTTTATTCCTTACGGAAAAAAGAAGAAGCTAATTCAACAAGAAACAAGAAGAACAAATATCCGTGATAATGTTTATTGTACACTAGATAAATTATCAACTGATTGAGAGAGAAAAAAAAGTTTCAATGGATCTATGGCCATGGATAAATTGAATAAATTTTTGTTCGAATCATAATGGATAGACAGGGCCAGCCATTGCCTAAAGCTACCAGGCTTGCCAATATTTTTTTTTTTAATTTTACAATGGATTTAGGCCTCCAAAAAAATTTCAAACTTAATATATATATTTTTTTATTTGTTTTTTTGTTATCTACAAGTGTGGTTGCATGTACACGCAACAAATATTTACATCAACCATAACAATTTTGCCTTAAAAATATAAAAAATTACAAAAAAAATTTAAATATAATATTATTTTTATATAAAATATTTTTATTAATTTTAAAATGGTCTCACTCAAAATTTATTTTAGCCTCAATATATGTTGGGTCGTCCCTGTGGATGGGTTGAAAACAATCCATTAATCCATTATGATCAATTAAAAATTTATAAAAACCAAATCCATCCATAATCTATTTAAAAAATATACTTCCAATCCATCAATTAACAATTTTTCACGGATGAATATCCAATCCTCCCTAAAAAGTATTTTAAAATTAAATATTTTTTTAAAGAATAAATAAAAGTATTTTAAAATTAAATATTTTTTTAAAGAATAAATAATTTTTATTACTTTTAAAATATTATATCCCTTCTTCTCTCTCCGACCCTCTATCCTCTCTTTCTCTCTCTCTCCCCTCTCCATCTTTCTCTGAATTACTGAAAGTGGAGAGACTCTTCTGAACGATTGAGGAGGGGAAGCAAGATGAGTGATGAAAGGTTTTAAAATATATATAACTATAAGAGATTGGTTCTAATTGGGGTACAGGGACTCGCACGGATCAACGTCGTGTTGGACTCATCGTTCCTTTATTGAGATTGGTTTTTTAAGGTTTTAGCATCGAATAGTAGTGGATATGGAGTTCAGTTGCTACCTATACAAGAACCTCAAATCGGTTGAGAAAGTGGAGAATAATGGAAATAATGAAGGAAGATGCAAGTAGGGAGTGAGAAAGTGAAGGAAAATTGAAGAAAATTGAATGAAGGAAAAGTGATTTAGAGTTCTGTAAGGGAATCAAAGTTAACTTTTTGTCTTAATTCAAATGGTTCGGTAATGGATTCTGTTAATTTTATTTTTTTCATCTTTATTCAATGTTTTTTTTTTTCATAATGCGATCCATTGGATTCAGTAAAATAGTGGATGGGTCACTATCCATCCATAAGATAAAACGGTCCAATTTGACCTAATCCATTAATTTTTTTTTTTTGTAATAGATGGATTTACCTTTGGATGAAATACAAATGGATCATTTTGCCACCTCTAAATGAATTGTATAAAAAGCTCATAACATAACGAATATTTCATAATTAAAAATACGATAAAAATTATTAGATATTGTATAAGTTTATATTTATATTTAATATATATATATATATATATATATATATATATATAACAAATATTGACCTGCATATTTATGGCAAAAAACTAATGCTGAAAAGCAATAATTTTTAGTGGCCAATAATTTTTTTTGGTAAAATAAATATATTTGGTATTTCCAATACCCGTGCTTCATTAATAGGAAAATAAATAATTTTATATATATTTCATCGTATAACTATTTTAATAAAGAGTTAAAAAAATTATAAATATAACTAAATAAATTATAATTATTGATAAATTAAAACGCAAGTGTTTATTAAAAAGAAATTATGTTTTAGAATTTTTTATTTAGTTTTTGATAAAATATAAATATTTGATAAATATTTTAAATAACTAATTCATCAAAGTTATTTCTTATTTAAGTACTTTTGCTTTATGAAAACAATTATATGATAAAATAAGTGATAAATTAATTCTTTACCAATTGATGATATATGGGTATTTTATCTAATTAAATCATTGGCTAATAAATTAAATTTTTTTAGAATTGATCTTTTGCATGAAATATAAAAATTGATAATATATATGAATATATTTCTTTAATATATAAAGAATTAATTTAATATATTTTCTTTAATATATAAAGAATTAATTTAATACATATTATGGCATATAACTATTTTAATAAATGGAGAAAAAACAAAAAAAGAAATTAAATAAAAAATAAATATCAATGAATTAGATGTATATTTTTTTATCAAATGTTTATATTTTTTAAAAATATGAAATATAAAATGTTAGAATATAAATATTATTTAATAAAAATGTTATATTTTAATTCATCAATATTTAGTGTTTCTTTAATTATCTCTATATGCTGTTTTTATCTATTTAATAAAATAATTATATGGTAAAATACATATTAAATTAATTCTTCACCTATTAATGAAAGATAAGTATTTAAAATGGTAATTATTTTGCCTAATTAAATTATTTGTCAAAAAATTAGTATTTTTGAGAATTATATTTTTAACTTGAAAATGTTGTGGGTTAATATTTACAATATATATAAGTTACTAATATTTAATAAAAATAAAAGATTCCTAATAATGTTTATCGTACACTATAATTTTTTTCCGTAAAGTGTCAGCGGATTGAGGAAAAAAAGTGTCGGTGGATCGTATAAATTATCATCACATGATAAATATTTTTGATTGAAAAATATAAAATATTTATTAAATAAATATTATAAAAATATTGAAACGCCAAGATACTTAGTATAATTTTTTAATTAAATATATTCTATTTTTATCTCTTTATTAAAGTTTTTCTTAATTATTCTCTCTTTTCGTTAAAAAATATAAGCTTAAACCATTAGGTTAAATTAAAATTGATGGATAAAATTTGATGTAAGAATAAAATTTGACACTCTGTGAGTCCTATTATATATTTTTCAATGGCTATTGAGTATACTATTCAATTCTCAATTACAACATTCATATTAAATATTTTTTTAAATTGTTTCAACCATAAAATAAAAAACGATTCACACTAATTCATCCCAAATTAGAATTTATTTTCAATGATTCAAATGCTTATTCATAAACTCCTCTAATCGATTACTTGGCTGATTCATTAGTCAAACCGGACGATCTGGATCGATATTAATAACATTAGTCTTCGTAATCATAAGTGAAAAATGTTTATCACATTTTTTCTCACGCGCCTATACATTTTACTTATTTTTTGTAAAGAAAGAAAAATAATATATTCTTTTATTTTATTTTTGATGATTGAAAGTTTAAGTGAGTTGGATCCCGAGAGTTCATCAGGGCTAGGGCAGGTCTCACGACTCAAAAAGTGCTTACAGAGGTACTTACAGATTACCCACTAATGAGGTCGACGGTGGGATTCGAACTTACGACCTTGTGGATTATGATCATTATCCTTACCAACTGACTAACCTATAAAAAAAGTAGTTTTAATATAAGACCATCTCTAACAATGGTTCTTATCAGAGTTCTTATTTGCAAGAACCAGTTCTTATAAGAACTTGCATTGGAGAGGGATGACGTGGATGCCATGTTGTAGAACCGTTCTTCTATAAGAACCGTTCTTGCCAATAAATTTTTTTTGGCACAATAGAATAAAATTAAGAATAAAAAAATAAAAAAATATTTTAAGTTAGTTAAAAACCTAAATTGTGGTTCTTGCATTGGAGTGAAAATATATGAAAGTTCTTACATCTTATATAGCATTAATGGGCCCACAAAATAGAAGTTAAGAACCAAAATGACGTTCTTTCACTGTAGATGCTCTAAGAACTCATGGTGAAATCAGGAACAGTACCAACCATGGCGGAATGTATTTTGGGAAAATGGAAACAATATAGAAAACCCAATGATAAGCTACAATGAGAATCATAAAAATGGGGTTCTCAGGCAACTCAATGTAAGGTGGAAGATGCTGTAAATAGCACTCGTATTGACTGTCAGAGCATGTAGTGAATATCTTGAGGTTTCATGATTGGCCTCTGGCAACATACTCCAGTGACGAGTTTGTTCTATGGGAGTCGCTGCAAAATTTGAAGTTGCACTTAATGTTGGCAGGGTGTTTGAATTCTTGATGGATTATATTGAAGGGCCTTAGAATGTGTAGCTCTTATCTGATCAAGCCAAGGTTTTCGTTTTTCTTCCTTGCTCTTCCTCTTTTTTGAGATTCACGTTAAAGCTTATGCAATACTCATCTTGTGAATGTGGATGGAAATGAATTGTACCAACCAACAATACACCTTATCTTGTTGATTCATTATCTTTTCGTGGCCTAAATATTGGGGTATAGGGATCGGGGCCGACCCAAGGATGAAGTCACTAAAATCCTAACTTTAGACCCATCAGCAAAAAAAGTATTTATTATTAATTTTTATAAACCAAAAAGGTCACACGTTTTTTAAAAAGGCTCAACTTAAAGTAAAACCTGATCTAGATAGTCTCTCCACTTAAGATAAAAACATGTCTCTATCAAAATTTGCTTTAGACATCGTTCCCTCTTGGGTCGGCCCCGAAAGAGACAACAAGATGTGTGGAACCCACTACCTTTCCAATGTCCCTGTAGATACTGATAGACATTGGTGATGTCGTTTCTTATTTGGTTTCCAAAACTGTGTGTATATGGCCAATAAACTTGGCAATAAAGTAGGCCTTTTCGTATTTTTAGGAAGGAGTTTGGTTAAAAAATTTGACTTTCCGAGAAATAAGGATTTGTGAACGTATATCCACTCATTTTTTAAAATGAGTATGTTAACAAGTTATAACTAAAAAAAAATGAAAAATACACCCGAAGATGTGACTTGCTAACATACATCTTGTAAAAGATTGGTGGGTGTACGTTAGCAAATCCCATATTATAGTCGATAAGAGTAACTCTTGTCAGAGAGTTACTCCGACTAATAACTCATTGAAAATATTGAATTTCAACAATCCAACCGTTGAATATTGTCATATTATTCTAACAATCATGCACAGCAAATTTTAGAAAAATTAGACATTCATAGCTATGTAATCTTATAGTCGACATTTACTCATATGTTTAGAAAACATATTATATTTTCGGTCAGAGTTATTCGATGAAGTAACAAATATTTTTGAAATTTTATGAAACTTTGAGTAGTTGATCTACTCAATAAGAAGTTTTATTTTGACGATCGGATTATTGAAATTTAATGTCTCTAGTGAGCTATTAATCAGAATAAACTCTGTCTTGTATATATTAATGCATTTAAACAAACAAAAAACTAATTAAAAAAAAAATAAAGGACCAAAATGGCTTGTGACTTGGGCTAGATTAGACCAGCAAAATGTTGCATCGAACCAACTCGTCCCAGTTCCGTCCTTCGGCTCATACAATCCGAGTTGGGGGGCCCAAATTGCCGCCTCTAATAAAACGTGTTAATGAGGAGCTCTTATGTGTTTACCGTTGGTTTGCAAAATTGAGTTCCGATCAAGTCGACTTTAAAAATTATTTTGATCTAAAGTAGATGTATAACAACTTATTAATATCTATATACTTTATTATTAAAAATTGTTTTGGTATAATGAACATGATTTGGATATTGATCAAACTATTTTTAAGATATATAGTTTTCAAATTGACATCGAGTTTTATTTTCAAGGAATATAAATCTAGATGAAGTAATTAATTAGTAAGAGTGTTTCAGGAAGAGTAGTTTTTCAAAATCTAAATCAAATTCGGGTGAATTGGGAAGTGAAACCTTTTTTTCTTTTTTCTTTTTACTTTATCTTCGATTAAGGTTATGACTCTAAATTCAATTATAATTGATTGATTTTGAAGATATAAATATATTATCAACAAGGTCCATTGTTGTTGCTAAATAATTAGGTTTCTAAACATGGTGTATTAGGTTTGATAACTCTCCATGTGTATGAAAAAATTCTTTGCTATGAGATATTGTACCCACTTCATTCATTTTCTATTTTGAAATAGATTTGTCTTCAACTATGAGTTAGGGAACATTCTTTGTATATATATACAAAATATATGAAGATAAATTTCGAAATAGACAAAGATGACAAAGATTAACGTGGAGAGATATTTAGAAAAACAAGTTTTTCTAATACGTGCAGCCTTGCACATGATAAGCCTCAATTAATCATAAACTTTTTTTTTTATTAGTTACCTACTTTCCTATTTATTTTATAGATTTACCTCTATGTATTCTCCCTCTTCCTACCAAATAGGAAAGTGGATAATTAATAATGAAAAAAATGGATAATTAATCGAGCTTATCATGCGCAAGGTTGCACACATTAGAAAAATCGTTAAAAAATTCCAATAGCACACGAATAGTTTATGTGTATATTTGAATTTATTGTAATTTCTATTTGCAGTAACATATCTATTATTTAAAACTAGAAATATATCTATATGTTAAAAAATTTAACAATAGATATGTTAACATGAGTTGGCTCAAATGGTTTTATTTTTCACCTAGGATTATAGTATGAGTTGGATTTAAATATAGTATTTTTATTTTGTTGATGGATGATTAATAATTGAGTTTAATTTGATACATTAAGAATGTAAATTTTTTTACATTATCGATAAATTTCACATCATTCATTTCTTAAAAAAAACCACTTCCTATGGTTGCTAAAAACCTAGAGCCACCTTTTTTTCTCAACCTTCCCTCTACTCCTCTTTTCCTTCTTCCTCATCCACCCGAAGGGGTGGTTCTGGGCCATCTTTTGGTCTGGAATCACCCCTCTACATCGTTTTTCTCTCATTTTATCTAAATAAGTGGTTATTCCACATAGATCTTTTTTTCTTTCGTGTTTTTCCGTGTTTTCGTCGTCTGCGTGCGGCGGTGTTTTGTTCGTTGTCTTGTTACGGTGTCGTTTGGTTTCCCGTCTTGTTACGGTGTTCGTTTGGTTTAGATTGGCAGATCAGCTTTGATTCATTACAGACTCAATCAAGATTTGGGCGTCAACGTTACAGATCCAGAGGCATGAATTTTCGATCACTTTGATTTTGTCACATTTGTAGGTATTTTGCCGTGTTATGCTATTAACCTGGGTGTTGTGAGTTTGTTCGCAGATTCATCATTTTCAGTTTTTAGCGATATTGAATTTGTGTTGTTTTTGATGTATTTTACCAATTTGAATGAACGAATATCCTTTTTAGTAAAAAATAAAAATAAAATCACTTCCTAGAAAAACGGTTTTAGAAGAAATTGAATTTTTAAACTTATGATAAACAAATTTTCAACAAGTAAAAAAAGAGAAACAATAGGTATCACATTATAATTTTTTGATAATTTTTTTTATTTTGAATTCATTCAAATTATACAAAATGACCACCAATAAATATCCTTTTCATTTCATTTTCTTTTTATTCTCCTTACTGCACAAAAAAAGGGGAAAATTTTATGAGAAACCCGACTATACTTGTGATCCCGCACTTTGTAAAGATAATAAGAAGGGATTCAAAGATATCAACGGGGTGTTGGTGTAGTGAAAGCAACTGATCCTCATAAGAAGGAAAAATCGGAGAATTCAGGTTCAAATCCTTGTGGAATCATTCCCATTGAGAGACTGAGAACCAATATGTAAAAACTTGCTCAATCAACCGAACCAGATATTAGTCCTATAGAGGACCCGAAGGGCCTAAGCCGTGGGATATTTTGGTGGATCCATTGGCTCAAATGGCTAATTAGGATCGATTCCGAAAAAAAAAAGGATTCAAATTTCAAAGTTAAATATTTGGATAAGTTGAATTGTAAATTTAATCATAAATCAACTTGGATTCGAGTCATAGTTTAATCATAAATTTAACCAATCAAATCATAATAGATAAATTTGGCCATTTAATCTCCTATTAATCTCAGGCCATTGGATTAAATAACCTAACTCACTTGTATAGCTTATAGTCTTATACCCTACTGTGCTGGATGAATATCATTAGATTGTGGAATCAAGGTGGTCAAACAGAATCCATCAAAGGGCAACAAAAACGTCACGTGTTAAAAAGTGCAGATGCATACAATCAGAATGTGCAGCACCTGAATATCCCTCTCTCGCAAAACTCTCCAGAATTCCCTTTTTGCCCCCCGAGGCTCTTTTCTTTTCTTTCTATGTTCATCTTCAATTTCATTCACCAGATGGCAGTGGAGTGAGCTGTGCAGCCACCACCACCAACCCTCAACCCTCTCCTTATTCACTCACTCACTCCCTCCCTCTCCAATCTCTCACCCATTACCATTGCCCGTTACCCATTTTTTCTCTCCTTCAAAAGTTTGTTTTTTTATTCTCTGGGACATCTTTGTCTCACCCATTATTCCATTCAGCCTCTTACCCCCACTTCACTGAATTTAGGTTTTGTTTCATAACATGAACCTCGTACCCCTATATCGTTACATAGTGCGATGAATGCAGCTTAACCCTTTTGTTTTTTTTCGCTGACCAAAAAAAAAAAACTGGTTTTTATTTTTGGGTTGCAAGGTTAGGTGGGGCCATTAGGGCGCAGTTCATTGTTTGACTTTAGTTTTAGCCTTTGGAGTATAGTCTCTTTCTCCTATCAATTGTTGGGCATTTCACCTTTTTCGTTTATCTGGGGTTGTTGTCGGTGTTGGGTGTGTTTTGTGATTCTATTTCAATGGTTTGAGTTGGAGAAAGGTGTTTTTTTGTTTTAGGGTTTTCCTTGACCCAATTTGGGTTTTGAGGAACAACCTATCATCGCTTTTGTTTTGTTTGTTTTGCTGGTGTGTTAAAGGGGAGGGCTTTGTTGTTGCTGGTGGGTGAGAATGTCTGAGGAGATTGCACCTATTTTTGTGGAGTGGGAGGAGAGAGTGATATGTCAGGAACGTGGGAACCGTGTGATTCATTTCTACTTGAAGGATGCATCGGGGAATTCCGTGCTGGCTGTTGTTGGGACTGAGAGGAGTGTGAGGCACATGATGTATGTTGTCCCTGATCGTTTTTTGCAGATTTATGGACCCAAAGAGTCCTCCAATGCATTTAAATGGAGGGCAAGGAGAGAGGTCTTGGAATGGCTCAATTGTTTGACCTCGCCAAATCGATCACACCATACTGGTAATTTGGTTTCAGTATGCAGTCTGATGTGCTTAAAGTTTTGGATGATTTGTTTTCTAGAAATATTAATGATTATGGATGAATGTGCTGAGTCAAATTGCTGTATGCATGGTTTTTGGCTCCTGGAATTTTATCGTGAAGGTTCTTGTAGTTGTTGTTTTTGTTGTTGTTCTTGTTGGTGTTGTTGTTGACTTGTTGTTGGTTGGTCATCAAGCATTGTCTCTTCAGAATGCTACTTGAATTCTTGTGATTAATAACCTATGTGTTCTTCCTATGAGTTACATTCGAGCAATTTGATCAAGTCCATGCTTTACGACATATACCCTTTGTCATTTTTGCCAAAGAATGAATTTCTTGTTACGATTCTTGATTACATATCTCAAAATCGTGTTGTTTGCACATCTTATTTACTGGATGCTGTCTTTGGACTTTCACATTGATGACTCACAATGATGGATAAAAAATTTCAGAACTTTGTGGCTGTTGGATTAGAATAGAGTAAATTGGTTTGTTTTAAAATGGTGAAGCTACCGATGTTTTATTTATGATCCTTAAGTGGAACTGTATGAAATTTATATGCTATTTTAATTTAAAATGTTATTATGGTTGATTAATAATCACCATGTTAGCGTTGGTTTTTTGGTAGCTGTTGTATTCATGGGAAGTGAATAAATGCGAGAGTTGCCATGACTGGTTCGTTATTCCGGTTTCTGGCCTGTCATTTTTTAATGTAATATATCAAGCCATGCATTTTTCTAACAATCAAATATTATTATTTTTCCTTTCTTGGAAGCACGACTTAATGACTCAATTGTAGCTGAATACATAATGGTATTAGATTGCAGTAAGACTTGTGGTTTGGAAACTACATTATTTCGAGATGTAATTAGGCCTTATAACTGGACCTCTATTTATGAAGATTGAAAGGAAGAGCATGTTACATCACATCATTTCCAGCTGCCTATATGAAGCAGAGCAGGTAGAAAAAGGATAAACATTTTGACAGAATTGCAATTTAGAATAAGGAAGATTGAGGTAGTAATAATAGAATTAGGGTTTTAGGGTTGAGAAACTAGTCAGGTGTATAATATATGTCATATGACGACTGAATACAAGTCGTAAGGATTATTTGTACTAGGTTACTAGTTTATTACTAAGCCCAGCCCAAAGAATACAAGCCCCATCTAAACTTTACCCACTAGTCGCTATAGTTCACGTGCAAGCCACATGACTACTAATAGGATTTCACATTAAAATCACTACAGAAAAGAAAAAAAAGCAATGATTCATTCATCACTTTCGTTGCTCCATAATAAGGTGCTTTTTTGTCATAAAAATTTTACTCGGTAATATAAAAATCACTACCCCTGAATTCCCTAATAGGGAGAAAATGTACAATTTAAATATATTTACTTATATAACTTGTAAGAATGCAAAATAGGGACAATTTGTTTGTAGAACTTTATGCTCCTTTTCCAAACAAAATAAGGAGACTTTTTGCCATGTGGAATATACAATTGTCTCGGATACGTTTTTTGAGACTTTATAAGTCAGTTCATGTGTTACTTTGAAACGGATCTAAAACAAATTACATGTTGTGACGAGCTTCTATCTCAATTAGCACCAGCTTCCGTCTTTTAGATTGACGATGTCAAAAGTTTGATCCTTCACCGGCCACTTATCTACCTCCTGTACCCAGGTGCTTGTGCCTAAATTTACCCCCAAAAAGCACAGGTTTTTGTTTTCAATTTATGCAACTTGCCTTTGCTTCTTCGAAATTACCTGAGGCTGTCACACTAATAAAGGATAATGGATGGTGAGCTAAAGATTTGTTTTTGGAATTCGATGGCCAGACTGCATCAAGAAATGGGTACTGTTCAATTTGTTGATTAATTTCCTTCCCTTTTCTTCTGTGTTTGGCTTTGTGATTTTTGAGATCTGTTCTCTTTTACATCTATCAGTTCTGAATTTCTACCTGTGGATCTGTCCATTTTCATTCCACTCCTTTTTTCTTTAAGATTAAAGTGTTAGCTTAAGCGTGGCGTTATCATGTTCTGCTGATTGATTAGCAATTTGCCATCAATACCTTTCAATTTTCTTTTTTCTTATTTTAATTTCTTCTAAGCCTTGGCGGAACAGTTAGGTAGTGCTGCCTTGTGACCATAGTCCTGGATGTAAAAAGCAGCTCCTCCGCATATAGGAGTAAGGTGCTGCGTACATCTCCCTCTGCGAGCCCCACAATGGTGGGATCCTTGAGCACCCACACGCCCTTTTATTTTTCCTCTTTTCGCTTGAATGAGAGCCTGAATTAATTTGACCTGGCAACAAAGATTTGAAAAGATCCGTTGATCACTTGGCAAAAAAAAAATATTATCTCGAGTTATATGTCTCTATGAAGACAATTTAAGGTATTCTGGTGAGTAGTTCATGTCTTATCTACTTCCTGAATCAGTTTTTAAGAACAATTTTGTTATATTAAATAAAATTATTGATGTTATGCCATGAATTTGATACTTCATACTGATGCGGCCTTATTCCATTGCATTCCATGTTTTTTAGAAACATATTCTTAAGTTCGAAGTGCACGAGGACTTTCTATTGATGAAGATTGTGGTTTAACTTTCATCCTTTTCTACTTGATATATACTGCTAAATTCGTTATTTTGATTTATCCTAAAACTTAAATGAATGTTTTATAGTTGTAGTGTGATGTGTATTTTATGTAGCTATAATTACTGGATAAGCCCAGTAGTTCGAAGTGGTTGTGAAAAGGGACCAAAGATTAGCCAACATCACAGCTGAAATGCAGTTGGATGCCAAGATCTGGATGTAGTTATGTTAGTTGGTCCTTTAGTCCAAAAAGAATTCTTTTGGGCCTTTTTGATGCCACACTGAAGTGTTGTATATTTTGTGGTTTTCTTGTGGTCTTCTGGATATTTTAATTGTTTGTCTTGCCCCTTATATTGCTGCAACATGATCTATCAATCCTCTTTAGACTGCTTCTTTTCATGTAGATATGGAAAGAAAAATATTCTGAGCAATCCTAATATTTCTGTAACAGGTGGTCAGCTGGATGATTCAGGACAAGCTGTAGAATCTCTCAAGATATCAACAGCTGGAATCGATGCTAATAAAAAACTTTTACCTGATAAAAGGGTATAGAAATGTCAACCAGTTAAATTCATGTCTCTATATTCTCCCTTGTATCTTTATTTAATTAATTCCTCCTGCATACTTTTCTGTACTGCAGATTCCAAGGAAAATGAAATTTCAAAGTTCAGATATTGAGTGGTCAGGCATTGCTTGGTTTTGTGCTAAACAGCTGAAGCACTACCCAGGGTTTTGCAGGAATAGGACAACCATATATGTAAGAAAATTATTTCATTTATCATTATATCTCAATTGAGGGTGAGCCTTGGTGCAACAGTAAGGTTGCTGCCTTGTGACCTCCAGGTCACAGGTTCAAATCCTAGATATAGCCTCTCCGTTTGCGAGGTGAGGTTGTGTTTATGTACCCTCTCTAGCCCACTAGGTGGGACCTCGTGAACTGGGCTGCCCTTTTTATCATTGTATCTGAATTATTTCTGAAATTCTTGGCATCATAGGCATTTTCTTCTAATTTTTAGGTTCATTCATTTGTATATATTATGGCTGAAGAAGAAAGACACTATCTTGGTTACTTGGAAGATATGTATGAAGACAAGAAGGGACAGAAAAAGGTGAAGGTACGCTGGTTTCACCATGGTCAGGAAGTTAAGCATGTGTTTCCACAGCTGAATCCGCAAGAGGGAGAGGTTTTCATTACGCCTCATGTTCAGGTGATCAGTGCGGAGTGTGTCAATGGTCCTGCAATAGTTCTGACTCCCGTGCATTATGAGAAATATGTGGCTGCTGCACCACATACCTCTTTATCTGAGATCCATATGTGCTTTAGGCAGTTTAAAAAACAATAAGCTTAAGCCCTTCGCACTTACTAAGTTGCGTGGATATAGTAACCAATCTGTGCTTTCTTGTTTGGATAGTCCTATCCTCTCCAAGAGAAAGGCCAAGTGTCATGAATTACACACAGAAGTTGGTGAGTACTTCACTCAAGATGATCCTTTAAAGTCCAGCAATAAGAAGAATAGAAGTTCTAAGGGGTATCAAGGACTTGAAAAGGGTTTTTCTAATCTGCAAATCTCTGCTCCTTTAAATGTGATGACAAAATGTGAACCAAAACAGCCAAGTTTGAAATTAAAACTATCAAGAAAAACTATGGGTATTACGGTTATTGGACCTAAGCCTCAGTATCAACTGTCTTTTAAGGTCGATGAAAAGATAGAGGTTCTCTGCCAAGATAGTGGCATCAGAGGATGCTGGTTTAGGTGTAAAATCTTGAATACATCTCAGAGGCGACTGAAGGTCCAGTATGATGATTTGCTGGATGTAGATGGACCGGAGAAACTAGAGGTACGCAATAGCTTAGATTTCTTCTCTCTCTCTCTCTCCCCCTCCCTCCCTCCACATACGCACACCCACCCACTCTCTCTCTTATTGACTGGTTGATTTTATGATCTGGTAGAAATAATGAATTAATGACTGGTGATTTTTGGGCTTAGTAGTCCAATCATCTCACTAGCTGAACTCATTGATTTCATGAATTTGTTTATCATTTTTCTTGTTCCAATGTGGTGAAGCTGGGGAAAGTGTACGTTCTCAGCACCGTTGTTAACATGTGTAGGAATGGGTCCCTGCATCTAGAGAGGCAGCTCCTGACAAACTGGGTATGCGATGTTCAGGCCGCTTAACAGTGCGTCCACACCCCCCTGAAGATACTACAGATCATACTTTTGAGATTGGAGCACCAGTGGATGCCTGGTGGAGTGATGGATGGTGGGAAGGTGTCGTAACTGCAGTCAATTTTTGTGGAGATGGAACCCTGCAGGTTTATTCCCCTGGTAGGATGTAATATTCATGTACTTTTTTATTTTCTTATATTTTTTGTGCATAGATCACTGATTCATGGATGAACAGTCCATGAGAATGTGAATTGTTTTGTTTGGGTTAGGCATCTCATGGTTGGTATATGGTAATATGATATTCTCTTTAGGTGAGGAGAGGCTCCTAACGGTCGAGAAGAAGAACATCCGGATTTCCCGAGATTGGATTGATAACAAGTGGGTTGATATACCGGGAAAGCCTAACATTTGCAGCTATTTACCTTCAAATGTCAGTTCCAGCATGAGGCCGTCAGCTAATTCTGCAGTGGCAGATGGATCTATGTCTGATTGTTCTGCAAAGTTAGAATGTAATCCACCGTCAATTCCCAAAGTTGAAGTTGCTCAACAGGTCGAGCTGGCATCTGGTTTGGAAGCACCTGGTGACCTGGAAAGTACAAAGGGAATAACTTTGAAGAAGCAACTCCATGCCATCCATGAAGACGAGGATAATAATTCTGATGGTGGGTGTGATGGTGATGGTGACAATGTTGATGATAGGAAGCAACACCATGCCGTTGATGAAGAAAACAAGGATAATAACTCTGGCGGTGGCGGTGAAGGTGACACTGGCAATGATGGTGGTGGCAATAATGCTGCTGACAATGCTGAAGAGAACAGGGAGGGAAATTTTGATTGTGCTGAACCAAAACTTGATGCAGCAGAAGCAATACAAGTTGCATGAATATATGGTAGAGCTAAATGGAGATTGTTTTTGTCTCCAACTGATTATACCTGAAGGTGGAACCACCTTGTATATAAGTCGAAATGAAGACCTGGGGTAGTAATATATCCCGAGGATAATGATTTTCAAGTTTCTGACTTAAGGATAATTTTAGTGTATAGCTTATGCTTTTGGGTAGAGTCGTTAATTAGATCAACATTCTATAGGATTATATATTTTAGGCCACATGTTTAGATCATGTGGTTGTTAGATGCACATATCAATTTAAAGTGCATACCATAGATTTAGCCATGGGTAAAGTTTGTAATTTAAGATTTTAAGTAGTTTTGACCTTGAATTTTGCAAAATTTTATCTTGAAAAAATTTTATAATCTTTTTCACATTGATATGGCTGTAACCGTATTTCCAGATGTGTCTATTTCAAATTACCAGGGGAACTAAAATGATTGGAGTATGTGCTCCCTTCTATGGAGAAATTCTTGGATAGGCGTTGTTTACCGCTTAATTATTTTAGGCATGACATTCAACAGTTGACATGTATAAATGTACTCCTGAGCATTTGGTTCTTTCTTGACTTCACAAACTTCATACATGTTCATTGTTGAATCAAGAGTGTTTCTCGGTAAGTGAACAATGCTACCAATATACTCTTTTTAACATTCTTTCTAATATACTCAGTTATTTGATGAATTTTATGAGACTTCCTCTAATTAGCGAGTCTCATGTGAAATTTATCCGATAATCAAGAGTGTGTTGGAGAAAGTGTTAAACCACTTCTTTTGGTAAGTACTTTTAACCAAGAATTACTTGCTTCATTGTTGCATATGATTATATTTACTTTAACTACAAAGTTCTAGTGGTCTTAGATAGATGTTTTCTTAACCAAGAGCATAATGTTGCCATAGCATCGTATATTCAACGAAAGTGCCTTCAGTGGTTTGCACAATTTCAAATCCTTAACTTTAACTTTTCTTGTTTTGTTGATTCTTACATTGGAGTTTTCTTTTTGCCTTCTCTAAGTTGTACACAAATTACTTACTCAAGCACCATTTTAACTTCTCACCCATGGTTCTTCATTGTTTAGACACCACGCTCTTTATGCCTAAACCCTGCTTGTCATGCTAAGACAAAACTTTGAGGTGCAAACATTTCGAATTGGTGATTTAAGTTTCTACCGTCTCTTGGATACTCTTCGCGGTAGAAGTCTCGCACCCCATGCTTGGCTTTTCGAAGTGCTTTTATCTAATTTAGCTACTAGCCTAAGAAGCATGGATACAAACAAGGGGTACATCACTGAATATAAAAATATAAAAATACATCTTATAATAAAGACGTCAATATTTTATAAACCACGCCCGTCCTCCCACATCCGTGGAGTTTGGTAAAGGGAAGGAGCATGACAAATGGTCTACAACACTGAATAAAATTATACAACAGCATTTTATTTCTCTATTTTAGGAGGCTACAAGAGAAAGAATGATGAAACGTGTCAGGGTGATCCAATTCCCTTTTTTACGAGCATATCATAGACCCTGTCAATTTTCATGGGATCAATCTTGAATAATTGATGAGCATCCGATTTTGTAGAGACAGTGCCGCAAAGTATCTGTAGAGACAGCTGCTCTTGAATCTTCAAATATATGGCTGGAGGCAACCTTAGCTCACAACATAAACGTTTCTCCTGCCAAGTAAGTTACATATGATAATTTTAGAAAAGAAATGTATTAATTTAAAAGGTAAACTTGGCTAAGACAGTTCACATATATGTATAAAACTTAATACTCTTACACCGCCCAATTACTTCCAAGTTGGAATATGATTTTTAATTATCCGACCTTTGAATAAAAACTATATACATTACCAAGTTTCAGTAATGTCCCTGACTCCCTCCCACCCCCAACACAAGCAAAACCAAGGAAAAACATTTTAACTATCAGAATCACAATTTTCACCATCAACAAGGAATTTTTCGATTTGAAAAGATTGGATGGATTTTATCCTGACATCTAGATCTACTATTGCTGTCAAGAACAATCTTCCTCAAGAACACACAAGCATAATGGCTGTCACCAAGAACCAAGATAAAGAAATTCGTAACACTAGGAGCAAGCTTATTATTAAAAATACCAACATACAATACCATGGATCAATGACTTATATATGACATTTAACTACTAAACCACTTACGTTACCTTAATAAAAGAAGGTCAAAACTAATAGATAGCTGGTATTGGTAGGAAAAAAAAGAGGAGACTATATGCTTACCAGTTCAGAAAGTAAATCTGCCCCATAGTATCCCGTTACATCAATTTCATTGACCGAGCTTGAAGCAGCAGGCCCTGCAGGTCTTGCACTCAAATCCTTGCCGGCAGAGTCTGGAGACATCAGTGCATTTGGAACACCCTGATTGCTTGGGCCAACCTGGGCACTTTCTTTTGCCCTACGAGCACTTTCTTCAGCTTCCCTTCTTCTCTTCTGTAGCAGATATCTATCTGCTTCAGCTGAATTGCGGCAACCAGCAGCCCGGGCTTCCTGCAGTACCATGTATTTCAAATGTAAGTTATTAAGAGTAAATGTCATTTGTTTGATTTGTACATGCAGTATGCATATCACATAACCAGTATCAGCAGTAGTAGATTGAAGTATCCATCGCCAACATAAATCTACAAATACAAATCTAAGATTTGATATAATCTTAGACAACCAATTCTGGCAACTTATATCTAGCAATAGGATTGACTAACTGGGATGCTTCAATTTAGATGCTTGCAAGACACCTCAAAAATAGTATAATCAGACTACCAAGTAAAATTTGCTAAAATCCCTACAAGGTGTCCATATCTAGCAGGTTCCACCTACATTCTACCAAACGATAACATTCCAGAATATGAAAATCACAAGACTCCTAAAAATAAAAAGCTTCAAATTTTCAAAGAGAGAAAAAAGGTAAATGTACATAATAATTTATAATTTATTGCCATCAATGTCTCAAACCTTAAGCTCTTGAAGTCTTTTAAGAGTTCTATGTTCAGAGATAACTGTTCTAAGCAATTCCTCATGATCTTCTTTGCTATGAAAGCGCATGAATAAGTCGTATTTCCAACATATTGCCTTCTCCTCAGGTGTTAAATCCTTCTCGAATGGATTAGGGTATAACAAATTTCTTTCAAGTATGAAATCCTTTCTACGCTTTCTTTCATCAAGCCTGCAACACATTGCAATTTAAAGATGGGGGTAAGAGCAATATTCTGTCTAGACAATGATAACATCAGTAATGTTAATGGTTGAGTGTATATGATTCAGGAAGAGAAATCTATAAAATTAAAATGGTTGTTTACCTTTTGGAATAGATACGCAATACACGTAGTTTCAGCTCTCGCTCTTCCTCTGTGTCAGTGTCCTTGAATTCCATTTCAGCGAGTAGTTGTTCAGCGTCATTATCATATTCCGGATCAAATTCCTGTCTTTTTGGGTTATAACCACTTGACTCTACTAAAGAAGGACCTTCATTTCCTGAGTATCGCTTCTTTCCTCCAAAATTCCTGTCTACTTGAGGATCTGCCAGTGGCAAAGGAACCACGAAGTTTAAAACAAAATATAAACAGCGCCCTGAATTTACTCAAAAAATATGCATGGTGGATAGGTATATGCAAGTAGATAAAGATAAAGTGTCAAGAGTTTCATGCAAGAAGCTCCTCCCCATTACCCCTAGCTCAGCATACACAAAATCATAATCTAAGATACAATATTCACAGAAAACTCGCTGCATTTACTTATAAGTTAACTTACTTATATGGTTGCCAAATCATGAAAAACAGACACACATATGATAGTCTTCCTTCTCCTTTTTCTTATAGGAATAGAGTAAAAGGTATTGTTCGGTTATTTTGTTGTCTTCATTAAATTTTCTACGGAAGCGGAACTCCAAAGGATGAAATTTATTTAATGTCAATTGGGATTCAGGATCAAATATAAAGATGCACACCTTCCATTTTAATGACTCCAAGACCATCTTTTCCCCGGGATGAATTGGATGCCTTCTGTTTAGCAGTAGCTGCAGCATGAGTCTTACCAGCAGGGCCAGATTCTGGCTCTGCAATTTATATAAACAAGATAAAGATTCAAAGAAGATGAATATCGGAAAATTGGTGTATAGATGGTACCAATGAACTTATTTTGTTTTACCTGAATTTAAACTAGAAAGCAAACGGCCAGAGGAACCACCTTTATGGGAATCTTCGACTCTGAATCAATGAATAGTCATAAAAAATATGGTACAGAAGATGGCAAGAGATAAAACATATAGAAAATGACAGCCTTACTTGACTCTAGATGGAGAAAAGGGAGATTCTTCCTTTAAACCATGATCCCCAATGGAAATTCCTGTGCCAATCACAAGTGATTAATGATTAATTTATTTTTTGTATATGTCACCAAGACATAAGACCTACCAATCATGCAAAATAACCAGAATCAACATATGGTTATAAAATTACTCTCCTTTTTATCTAAAATATTTAAAGCAATTATCAGCAACATGTACACCTATCTTAAGACAATCTGCAGCAGTGATGCTTTCAGCATAATCATTTATTATTTGCAGATACAGTATGAAATTATGTTACAGGCTTGATGTCATCCGAAATAAGTGATAAATTAGTCATGCCTAATTTATAACAACATACTACGTAAGTGAAATAAAATAAAATGAAAAAACTTTAGAAACTATTTAATGTGATGTTATGTATTGTGACAACCTTTCTTGTCCTCACCCTGCCCTTTTGCCATGGCAAGAAGTTCTTTTCTGTTTTTCCCAACAACATGAGACATGTCCTAGAGAATAAGAAAGATCAAGGTCAGAATTTAAAATACTTTTATAAGAATAAATGTAATAAGAAGCATTTATAGCAGCTTCAACTGATTCCTATCATACCGGAAGAGGAAAGAATGGGGAATGCAAGTACACATTTTTATAGTGTTCTATGCATGATTCTTTGTTCTTTGTCCCAACATGCTCAGCAACTTCTGTCCAGTTTCCCAAGCCATACATTTCAATCCCCTAGAACCAAAAAGTTACAGCTAGAAATATCATATGTCGAGAAGAAATATTATGATTTATATGTTTGAACTACTAGTCATCAGTATTCCTAGGAAGTAAATTTGAAGACAGTACCTCTAGAAGCAGAATTTCATCATCTGCATTCCAGTCTGGGCAAATAAGAGGGAAAGACAAATTATCCTGTCAAATTGGAATTGTATTTGTGTTAAAACAAAACATCATAGAGGAATAAAGCTAGTATAACAACAATGTTGACAAAACTACCAGTAATGCAATTTGCTTAGCAGTAGGTTAGGACAGCCTCACTTAAACATAAAATCTTCCAAATACGAGTTAGATATTCCACATACTATTACAGACCAGTTTCAGAATAAAATTCCATTTGACTGATTAATACTGTAATTGTCCTGAGACTGATCAACAAGCAGGAAAGTTAACACATAACATTTCTTGCTAATGACAATTTTATAACTAATTAGGCATTGAAAGAAAACGTTTTAATTAATGCTATTACTGACCATGACCCTGTAAGGATGATTGCTTTTATGGGGTGTCACCTCAGCTCCAACAGAAAAGCACTCTATACATAGGTCAAAATCTGGGCACATGGCACACTTAATACGGATTTTCCCTGTGATATCTTTATTACAATAATTGCAGTGATACAAAGCCCTTTTTCCTTCACTTGCTCCTTGGCCTGGCTCACATGAAAACAAGTAAAATTATTTTATGGAAATCCATGAATAAACAATCAATAAATAGACAACTAAAGTAGCATTTTCTTGTGAAAAAATGGGTTTAGTATCTTAACTTTGATAGACATTTGATGATGTATTTGAAGAGGCGGGACTAGTTTAACTTGCCCAGGGATATGTAAATTCTGTTAGTTACTATTTGTATCACTAAGTTAAGTAATGTGCCTAGTGTTAGGCTGTAAAACTTTTGTAAAAACATATGTCAGCTTAAATATAGTGTTTGTGTTCTGTAGTAACTGATACTCTTATAATAATTAGACACGTATGATTATTATATGATGATGTAACAGAAGTAGGTGTTACAAGCAGCGTGGTCTCTGACCATATCTTCAATCAGTAGATTTGTGATTGGTAATCTGCAGCGCGAAGACCCTTCTCCAAAGGGCTGTGCGACCACATGTGATGAAACACTGTCCTTCTCTTCGTTGGTTCAAGAAGTTAGAAGGAGAGACATTTGGAGCAGAGACAGAGGAACCTCTGATGTGATACCATAAAAGTTATGATGAATTGCTTGTGTAGAATGGCACTCAACAAATTTGATATTTATATACACTTTGAAATAATTACATCTTATTATTACAAGGGAAAATTAATAAGAGTGCAACCTCCTAATTTCATGAATGGAATGCTACTTTCTATGTGCATGAACTAATATACTTTCTATGTGTATTTAATTTCTACTTCTACCAACACTGCCTATTAGACTCCACCGTCCAACATAATCTTATGGATTCTCAAATTATTCTTATAGAATTGACCTTATCTAAATAGTACATGATGATGGAAAAAGTACCTGCTGGTCCAGAATCTAAATTTTCTCCACTGGCAGCATTCTTTTTCCTCCTTGACCTACACGCCAAGAAAAATAAGCAGAGTAAAACACGTGGGATAAAAAAAAAAAACACACACACACACACACACTCACACAAAAACTTAGTTGAGCATAATAGAGCAAAATCAGCATAGCATTTTACTGCATCTGTGATCAGTCATAAACATTCAGGGAAACAAAATTTGCAAAATTCAATTACAGTTAGCAACGGGAAGCGAAACACGCTATGTTAACAAAAGGAGTTAAATTATTGTGCATTAACAGAATTAACCAAAGCATAGCAAGAAAAGATCAAACCTTTGGTTGGGGTCTTCATCAGCGTGGTGAAAATTCCCGCGAGAACGACCCATTGTTGATTCTTCGGGCGAACCCCAAACCGAATTTGAGTTTGTTGATTCCTGGGGCGAATCCCTGAGCAAATTTGAGAAGCGCAAGCACGATGTATGAAGAAGGGAGGCAAAATTTTATTTTATTTTTGAAAAAAAAAAAAAAAACCCTAGAATTTTCAGGGTAGAACTAGAATGAATGTGTATTGCAATTGGGTAACTCAGATTTTTACAACAACAGAAAAAATTGAAGCTTTTTACGGTGCCTCTGACTTCGAGGAATATGCAATTGACTCTGCGACAAACGACTACGTTTATGCGACAAACACAGTTTAGACTTTAGATTGATGTGTTAAGTGGTGCAGTGGCGCTACATGTCTACATTACGAGGAATCTATTTATATCTCTCTCTTTTTTTTTTTTTTGGTACATTATCTTTTTTTAATTTTAAATCATTCTAATCCTTCCAGCGTGCGATGCACGTGCACAAAATATATAATATAAAAAACTGAAAAAAATATTAAAAATTGAAAATAATTTATTTAATTAGGAAAGAAATGCATATAGATAAAAGAATCTAACAACATTTTTAAGAGGCACGGATATTAAAAAATACAAGGAAAATTTGTTATCTAGTAATACAAATTTGTAGCGGTAAAAATAGCGCGTTCTGATCCTCTCAATTTAGGGGTTAACTGGACATGTCCACTTGATTCAACCTACATCTGCCAAATGCTAAATACTACTAGTACATACTAAACACAATTACACAATATCATTAACGGCAGCAACGACAAATATTAAACTGTATGACATTATGACAACATTCTTAGATAAATATCCAAGATAGGGAAATGTTTTTTTTTTTTTAATCAAATCCCTCAATTTCTGGTCAAAAAATAAAATAAAATAAAATCCCTCAATTTACATGGTCAAAACCAAATCATTACATCATTTCGTGAGATCATGATCTGTTGTCCCATTTTTGTCTACCAAACCCTGACCCCACCAATCATATCTTGCCATGTATTCTAACTTTTCAAAATTACAAAAAAATTCAACTTATGTGATAAGATATGATTGGTGGACATGGTTTGGTATACCAAAATGGGACAGCAAATCCTCATCCCATATCGTGACCTTCACAAGACACCGCCATGTTAGCTTTAAAACAAAAATCCAAACAGACATAAATAATAATATTAGAATAATAATATTAGGAAAATTGTAGCAATTAAGAATTTGGAGATAAAATTAGGAATTAATATCAATTATTGCAAGACAATTATTTTATTTTAAAGTGGTATAAAAAACCTAAAGTACTCAATAAAAAAACTATTATAATAAATTTTATCACCTAAATTAGCAATAAGTAAACTTATTGATGGTATAAATATTTTTTTGGTACCTAAGAGTGTTTGAAGTAAACCACCACCGATCATACTCATTGAAAACTTTAGTTTTAGACAAAATTGTTGTTTACTTTTAATATGTTATCGTCTGATTTGATAAAAATCTTGATACCATTAACAAGTATAACTGAGTGAGACTGAGCAGTTACAAACTAACTAATCTCAACTGAATTACCTATATCATAACAATTAACTGAACTAGGTATCGATCCTAATAACTTTCGGGGCTTGTTTGATGATCAGGATAGGAAAGACATGATGTGATAAGCTATCATATCATGTATGAAACTATTGTTTGGTGAGCCAGCATGATAGGATAAACCAATCCTGTATCATATTATGTCCATCTAGTTAAAATTATATCCTTAAGGGGGAGCTGGGTTAGAACTCAACAGGATAGGATAAGATGATTTAAAGTATAAAAAGTATACAAATGTTTTATATATAAAATAATTAAAGTATAATAAAATATAACATGATTACAAAAAAAGGTCTAATAAAACATAAAATAAAAAAATATTAATAATCATTTTTAAAAATTATTTTTATTTTGTCACAAGGCTAATTTTGTTACTTTATATTATTTTAAAAAACTGAAAAATAAATAAAAATATTCTAATAATTTAACTATATATAAAGTAAAAACTAAAAATGAATATTTAAAATTATAAAAAAAATAGTTTAAATTAAACATATATTAAATATCTAAAATATTACATGTAATTTTATCACAAGGACAATTTTGTCTTTTTATATAATCTTAAAAAATAAAAATTATAAAAAAAAAAACTAAAATCTAATAAAATATGAAAACATTCGGAACAAAAACGAAAATTTTAAAATTCATACTAAAATTACAATGATATCTAGTTGGTTATCCGGTGGATACCAAACATCGGATATGATAATAGCTTATCATGTTCATATTCTATCCTGCTCTCTTATTCTATCTGCCCTTATCATATCCTGACCATCAAACGAGCCCTCAATATTACGTTATTTGATAAAAATCTTGTTATCGTTCTCGCTCCTAACTCTTGATCGTAACACATGAAATTTATTCTGACTCACAGGTTTTGAAAGGTATAGGTTGGACCTTGTGTTTTGTTGATTGTCATGACAAATGAAATTAAAATGTTAAGTACAATAAGCTTGCCAAATGTTGTAATCTAAAGTCTTGCTCGCACCAACCCTCAATTTTAATATATGATTTGTCAAATAAGAGCATGAGATGTATTATAATTCTTGCTAGAACCGTGGCAAATGCATCAAGATGTGGGGTGTGAGGGTATATTAGGGTTGAAAATGGTGCTTGGATTAAAGGCCTTACGCGTCATTTGGGCGTTTGCAGTCCATAGCAGGCAGAGATGTGGCTTGAAGCTTGCTTGGTCACGAAGCTACCTGTAATGGCAGAACAAGGAAATGCAAGAATTGGAGCAGTCAAGCACACTCACGCAGCAGTAAAAGGAATCAATTCTCTTTTCAAGAATAATAAACTGCAAGCAACAGAACCAAGAAACACGAGCACTGAAGAACACATAACCAAATGAAAGATAAAGAAAAACAATAAGGAAGATGGAACACTACGTCACTATAGTGATCAAGAGATATAAAAGCTTTCAATAGAATTTCCCTCAACCTTGCTTCCTATTCTTGCCTTTCTTTGTTTGACACAATGCCTCCAACAAGAACCCACTCTGTGATTTTGAAACAGGATAGAATCGTTATATGAAATGAATTTCATCCATTTCCGATATGTATATATATAGAGATGTCATTACAACGATCACTAATAGTATGACGACTCACCAATCCGTTTAAGCCTTCAATCCCTGTGAAGACATCTAGCTATCCAAGTTAGTTATGGCTATCAACCAACTAACCGATCTGCTTATAAAAAAAAACTTACTAACCGATCTTTTAGAAGGATATTTAGAGACACACATGACAGTAGAAGTCCTATGCAAATTGCATCGTCCAACTGGTCTACTCAAGAGTTTATATTGGAAAGTAGTTTTTCACTACATTCCGATAATGGAGCACATGTGAATCGGTTAGCTTCATGATAAATAGTCCTTTTCATCCTTTTCATTTTAGTCCCTATTAAGGATTATTTTGAACGTATATTAAAATTATTGGGGATTAAAATATCTCAAATCGATATTTTCTATTTCTCAAGTATTAAATATATATCTGTGTTTTTTGTCATGATCAGTTTGAGTCTTTACTCTTAAAGTTAGAGAATTGTTATTAATAACACAATCCTTGCATACAATATAGGCTAAATTAAACTTTTGGTGTCTTATCTTTATTTTAGGTTTCGATTTGATCCCTATTTTAATTTTTGTTTCAATTTGGTCCCTAGACCCTTATGTTGTCAACGTTACACCAATTCGGTTCTTTCCGTTAGATTTACACTAACAACGTTAGGTTTTCGCCGTCAGTCGCCAAAAACCACCATCGCTTGCTAGAATCTGACCAAAATCTGGGTTTATATAGAGAAATCCCATTTTCTCTTTCTCTCTTTTATTCCTTCTCTTACTCCCTCACTCCTTCCTCCCAATACACACCATGACAGCGACAAAATAAAAAGGAAGGGAGTTCAAACACTAAATCGAAATGATTTATCCAATTGTCATCTTATAAATCTATAAAGAAAGCAAAAGGTCATAAAATATTAAACGTTCTAGATGTGTAAATTTCTTGCCTTCCTTACACCCAAAAAGATAGAGAAAGAGAAGATGGGGTTCTCTATTAAACTCAGGTTCCAGTGAGATTTCGGCGAGGGGTGGGCAAAAACCTAACGTCGTTGATGCAAATCTAACGGAAAGGAGACAACATAAGGAATCAGATCGGATCAAAAATTAAAAAAGGGACCAAATCAAAACCTAAAATAAAAATAATGAATCAAAAGTGTAATTTAGCCTTTAATCTATCATTGAATGAATTTTATGTGGAACTCACTGAATCACATGAGCCCACTCTCTATTCAATAGGTCCCAGATGGAATTTATCTAATAATAGAAAGTGTGATAAAAAAGTATGTTTCTAGCCAATGTTACAAATTTCGGACCGGTCATCGACTCGATCAAAATACTAGGTTAATGAGTCATTGGTTGAATCGATTGACTCTGTATATATGAAAAAATTCAAAAAAAAATTTATTGTAAGCTAACATAATTAAACAAACATCAAGGAATAATCATAACTATTTAAATCAATCACACTAAGAGTGTGTTTGGGAAAGCTGGAAAAAAAAATTATGCTGATAATCAATTTTTGTATAATCGATTATTGTGATAATCGATTATAATCAGAATCTGTTTTTGTTTGGGTTTGTTTGCTGAAAAGCGATTTTAAGATAATCTATTTCGTTTGAGTGGTGCAAAAAAAAATCACTTTTATATAATAAATTACGAAAAAGGGTATGAAGTTATTTGTATAATTTAATAATATTTGTTTAGAATTTAGTTTTGTAGGGGTAAACAGGGAAGAGAGTTTTGAAATTGAAAAATAATCAAATCACAACAATCTTAAGCTAGAAAAAACTAGATGGCATAAAACAGTTTTTTTCCCTAAAAAAAGCGTTTTTATAAATTGAAGCAAAATGTCAAATATGATAGATTATCTATGAAACTACTTTTAAGCTAAAAAAAAGTTGAAACGAGGGAAAATCATCTTTCCCAAACATACTCTAAGAGCTTTTTAGTTTTAAACTCTAGTATTAAACGAGTACATTAGAGATCAATATAAATCTTAATATATTTTAATGAATTTTCTTTCTAAATTGATTTAAAGACTCACTTTTTAAAACCATTAGTATTAGTATTAAACTATTATTATTTTATTATGGACTATCTGAACTGAATTAAAATAAAATTTAACTTTTTGATGGACTAACTCCAACAAACGTAGTATTACGGACATAGGATCAGTAGTAGTTTTACACAGAGATCGTATTTAAGGCAAGATGACTTTGTGTCATTATAATTTATTGAAAAAAAAAAGAAAAACAAAAGAAAATAAAAGTATGGGGGGCATAAACCAAGATCCATGCAAAATAAATCATTTAAACCTAACATTAGGTTTTCTATTCCTCCTCATATTATATTTATGAAATTTAGACAAAACCACCATAAAATCAGAATCAACTTCAACAGTATTATCATTATTTAACTTCTCTGTCGAGAGATAATTATTTTCTAGGTCATCCTCATCCCTATTTCCCAAAAACTTGGCAAGTATTTTCATATCATGAGCAACATTAGGATGCATAGGGGCTGAATTAAACTCAGGAGTCTGAAGATTCTTACCACTAACTGTTAAATTACAGGTAGCTATGGAATGCTCGAGCACCATAATATCCTTGACTGTAGAGTCATTGGTTGCACTTGACTGTAGAGTCAACATTGGTTGCAAGTTGCAACAAAAATTTAAGATCTTCTCTGTAGAGCCATTGAGAACATTGGTTGCAACAGAAGATGAGTTACGTGGAATGGAATTTGAGACATAATTAGGGGGGTAAAAGTTCCTCATAGACAGTCTCAACCAATTCACCGTCACTCAATTTTTCGTCCGATGATGTATCAATCCGTCCATTATCTTCCATTGGTTTTTACACAAAGATCGTATTTATATTCCAATGTTTTCTTAGTTTTATAGAAGCCCAGTAGGCCCAGACCCGATTTTCTGTGTGTTAAAGACTTAAAGCAAAGACAAGCAACTTTACTCATTGGAACCCTAGGCTTTAAATTTAAAATACTCTAGCCGCGCCGAACACGTAATAAAAAGGTTTGAATTAGAACAGCGGCAAAACATCCTAAATCATCGGCCACGTGTCCAAATTCAAAAAATCCCAGTCCTCAGAGAGTAAGAGTGATACCTCACCTTGAACCTTCTGCCATTCTTCTTTCTCATCAAAGTACAAACACACTCAATCACTCTGCAATTATGAAGCCGTCTTCAAGGTACAGCACCTATGATTCCCGCTCCTCGTCTTCCTCTCACCTTTCCGGCCCTTCTTCTTCCTCCGAATTCAACCACAAATCATCCTCTCGTGCTCTCGTCAAGACTAAACCAACCACCAACACCAAGGTGGACCCCACCACCTTGACCACCATGGTTAAGAAGCTCATGGAGAAGAAACCCAAATCGGGTGGTGCCAAGTTAATCATCCCCTCCGATCTTATCGCCCAAGACTTGAAGAAGGACGCAAAGAGGGTCACCGCTTTCTCTTCTCTCCAGAAGAAGCTCTTTGGAAATGGAAATAATAATAACGGAACCGAGAAGAAGAAGAAGGCCTTGACCGAGGTGAAGCCAAACACCAGGACCCTGGCCATGGTGCTTAGGAGCGAGAGGGAGCTTCTTGCCGTCAACAAGGACCAGGAGGACGAGATTTCTCACCTCAAGTTCATGCTAGAAGAGAAAAATCAAGAAGTAATTGTTGTTTATTGTTTATGCTTGGCAAAATAGGTGGTTTAGGTTATACATTTCACATCGGTCCATGTTGGTTCGGTTTTGACCTGACGTGGCTATACGATTAGTCTTAGTCTTAGTCTTAGTCTTACATGTGGCTTTTGATTCGACGGATCACATATATGATTAATTTTGGATTTGCAGGTGGAGAAGTTGAAGGATTTATGCTTGAAGCAAAGAGAAGAAATCCAGTCATTGAAGAGTGCACTGCTATTCCCGGACATGATGAATTCTCAACTTCAAGAACTTGCGGAGAAACAAGGTTCAGAGCTGAAGCAGGCAAAACAGGTTATCCCAGTTCTACAACAACAGGTTACTTCTCTAACTGGTCAGCTTCAAAGCCTCGCCGAGGATCTTGCAGAGGTATAATTTACATTCCTTGTGTGGTAGATGGCAAGAGTGCATATTGCAACTACATGTGTGTGATTATGTTTTTTAAATTGTTACTTCCAGAAATTGATCCTTCGTTCTTAGTTCAAATAGAATTGTTGAAGAATCAGTTTTATGGCCAGAAAATACAAAACGAGCTAGGGTGATCCAAGGATGTAATATGATTAATGGATGGGATGTGATGTAATAAAAAAGAAAAATTAGCAATCCCTGTTTGTACTAGATTAGGAAATATAAGGAAATTAAGAAATAATTACTAAGATTGCTTTCTCAATTAGATGATTAATTGATTCCATAATAAATTCTAAAAATCAATTAAGATATTTAAAGATATTGTAAATATATTCTAACACTCCCCTCTACTCAAGCTAGCTTGTGCAATTAAATACACCCAAAAATATAAATGAAAAATAATATAAAAGGCAACTTCCTAGAAGAGTACTAGATCATGTGGAAATGATGGAAGATGGTGGATCAAGCATAACTAATCAGGTTTTGAATAATGATGACTATGGGAAAGGCAAATGCAAGAAAGGCGTTGCCAAATCGTGCACAACAAAACACAGCCAAACCAAAAAATGGGTGGACTCACGAGAGGAGGTAAAGATGGAGAAACAACAAAACTAGATATGAGTATGACAATAATGAGTAATGATTTGAATGAGTTTAAAGAACTCTACCCAGCAAAAAGGAGAAAGTTATCTCAGAGTGAGTAATATCATATTGAAGAATTATGTTTAGGGCTAAGAAATAAGAAAAAAATAAAGAGAATTATAAACTCAAAATATTATTGTAAGATGTAATATGATTGATGTGATGTAATATAAAAGGAAAAGAAATAACCTTTATTTATACTAGACTAAATTCCTGATTAAATAAAAAAAAATTGAGATAAAAAAATAACACCTACAATTGTTTCCTTGATTACATGATTAATTATTTCCACCATATATTCTAAAAATCAACTATATTTTAAAGATATTATAATTTTAAATATATTACAACAAGAACACGTATTACTATTACCTATTAGGATCTATGGTAGTAGGATCTTTATTCCATTTGTTTCATTTGCTTGATAATGATAGGTAAAGGCCGATAAGTATTCAGCCAAAGCAGGCCTGCAAGGTTATGGAAGTTCTCCAAGAACACCAACACATGCCCGTGAAGATGCTTCTAACTCTTGGGTAAGCTTGCAATTAGAATTAGATTTATAATACAATTGATATTTGTAATAGCATTTTGAACTTTACTATAGAGCCATGGAAAATGAATGACCTGAATTTTTCTTGAGCAATTTTATCATCTGACAAATATTGGTTAATCCGCTCAACAATTAATGCAGGAAATCAGCTCTGAGGACTCGTCTGATGACCTGTTACTCAAGGATCTAAATCCTTGCTTAACACCCTACAATGCCAAGTCAAGATCCAGGGTAACTAAACCTATCCAGCATTGTCTTGTAAATCTGTTCAAAAACATTGGCTCCTCTTTCCCTTGTCTTTTTGAAACAAGATTTTCATCTAACCAACTCCATTTCATGCAGGAATTTAAGGGTATGGGCTCTGGCTCGTTGCATGATGAAAGCTTATCTGAGGATGATGTTAAAGTCTATCCTGAGATTGATTTCAGCTCTTCTGATCTGAAGTTTTCCAAAAGTTCTGACTGTTGCCAGAACTCCAGCAAAAGAAGCGTGACAACCAAACCAAGTAGAAGGTCTGATGAGAGCAAATCAGCCTATGGAGGTAGAATGAACCATAAACTTGCATAAATAATAAGCTCAATCCATGTTCCGTGTTGAGATTCCTTATCTCTCCCTTTGCCCTGTTACCATCTTTCAGATTTGTCATATACCATGTCTGTTTCAGTTTCATGAGTTGGCCATTGTCTCTTTAAGACATGTAAGAGTAAATCACTCCTCGTTGTATATGGTGCAAATGAGTACTGAATAAGGTCTCAAAATCGTCAAGTCCTTAAATTTAGTGCTTGAAAATTCGATACAAACTACTAAGGAAAAACACTTCCAATTTGATATTTGAACTCTCATCCTGTTTTTACTATCACTATTATCATGATCTTTAAACAAGGAGCGTTTTGTCTAATTGAAAATTTTCTGTGATAATGAGCTGGTGGCTAACAATTTTCAGGCAACAAGTAAATCGATTGTTGCACCACACTTATGGAGGGTGCAGGCTGGGGTCAAGTCTATGCGCAAAAAAGCATATTTTAATTAGTGTTCATTATAATGCTACAAAGCACCACACTTTTAATTAGTGTACGATATTTTTGCCCACAAACGCAGATCAAAATTTTGACGAGTCTAGTCTCTTTACTATTTTGTATGACCTTTGTGAATTTGACCATTTGGAATTGTTATCCTAAGAAATAAGAAGCATTTCTCTTAAATATGGCTTGGTACTAGTTTTCAAATAACAACAAAATGCAAATAGAATAAACAATGCAGGCTTAGCTCGTTGAGCATGTAAGATTGGAAATAAGAACGGGCAATATAGTGCAATAATTGGAATATTTATTCATTAGCAAAGAAAAGCTGTTCTCATTTCACTCTTTATCAACATACTGTTGATCTAAAGTGAGCTATGACATTTCCAGGTACTTATTTGTAATAATTTCCTTTGTAAACATTTACCATTCCTTCTGCCTTAGGCCATCCCACGACTTGAAGCCGTCCTAATGATCTGAAACAGAGCTGCCAACAAACAAAAAGAGTTGTCATATATCTTTACCGAGTAAAAATAAAAATAAAAATGGAATTGTTAGAATCCATTGGACAGAAGGTGCAATTTCACAACTCAGATATCCAATCTTGATTGGCTCAACAAGTGGTTCAATACATGCAGGGAGCATAGAATAACTATAAGCAGGATATTGCATTAGCTACATGTTTATGAGTAATGACAACGAACTAATAGAAAAAAAATCATAATGTTAGTTCAGTTCTTTTTTTTATTTTTTTTATTTTGGTGAGTTAAATTCTTAATTAGTGTCGGAAAGAAGAATAAAAAGAAAGGGGCTATGGATTCTCTCTATCCAATTTCTTTCAATCCTCTCTCCATTTACAATCACAACTCTATATTATACACGAGGATCCATGTCCCTAAAAGGTCAGGACACATTCATTTAACATTCTTAGATACATTGATTAAATAGCTGAATTTTTTAACGAATTAATTTTTTAAAATATTTCTAATAATTAAAACAAAAATAAATTGACTAAAAAGTCAGGATACATTCTTCCTAAAAAACAATGCACAAGTTTGACTAAAAGGTTAGGACACATTCATGTAACGCTTTTAGATACATTGATTAAACTAGCTGATTTTTTTAACGAATACAATTTTTAAAATTAATAATAAGTGAAACAAAAAATTTTGACCAAAAGGTAACATACTTCCTAAAAAAAACAATGCACAAGTTTGACTAAAAAATTAGGACAATACATTCATGTAACGCTTTATATACATGGATTAAACTAGCTGTATTTTTTAATGAATAAAACTTTCAAATTTTCTAATAATTAAAAAAAAGTCGGCAACTTCCTTTTTTTTTTATAACAAAAATAAAATGAAACATTTTTATGATAATCTAGTGATGGTTTCGTAGAATAACACAATTAGGAATTTGGTCATAAAAAAAAAAAAAACACAATTAGGAAGAGAAAGGACCATACATGATCCGACGACAACGAAGACAAAGAAGCCAAGTACGATAGGGCCCACTGGGTAATCAAATCCTTTCTTTGAGTTTCTCTTTGTACTGTTTCTCTCAAACCTTGCCACTTTCCTGTCTGCAACGCGCCTTGAAGTAGTCTATGAAATCCAACAAAACACAATCAGGAAGAAGCATATAACCTTTAACCAATGCACAAGATTAGACTAAACTAATTAGGAACGTATATAAATATAAATAAGCAGCTCTATCTACTACATTTTGTGAAACCACTTGAAAATTCAACCTCTGCAGACCCAAAAGTTAGGAACTTGTCCACTCGACCATGTGTTTGTCTATATACAATTATACATGCACCACAGACACAAGTGGAAAAAAAAATCACACACGAAAAAAAGAGCTTATTTTTAATTTCATATCTTTCAAACAGCCTCACTCCACTCTTCAATTCATCTCAGCAGAGCAATAAGAGAAACTGAAAGCATCAAAAGAGCAGATAAACGCCCAAAACACAATTTATTTTAATTAAAAAACAGAAAAAATAAAACTTTTTTTTTCACGATCTGTTCACAAAAAAACACATACTCTTAGCAGTGAGACAAATCAACGGGATTTCAGTGGCAATTAATTAATAAAAAACCATTGTAGTTATACACAGCATCATCAAAATACAAAACAGATCAGAAACAAATAGGAAGAATCAAAAGCAAAATAGACAGAATAACCGGGAAATTAAAGAGAGCAACTATACCATGATAGTGAGCAGATTACAAACCCAACAACCCTTTGGAGGATATTAATGCAGTTTTTGTTCTAAAATAATTATATGAGAATGACTAGAGTACCACACTCAGCACTCCCTCTGCCCTTATAAATAAATAAATAAAACGATGAGGATGGTTTTGTGTATGTTGGCTTTTGGCATGCTATGTTATTTGTCACCTCCTCATGGTGACTCGTGGAATTGCCAATCTACCTACCCCTCTTTCTGCTTTCAGCCATTTTTTTTCCCCCTTCTTTTTTCTATTTTGGAAAACATAAGAAATTAGTCATATATTACGTTACACCTCATGTAAAGTCTACAAATACAATTTATTACGCACGTTACAATGGGAAACTATTTCTATCACTTCGGATACGTTCTGACCAGAATTAAGTACATTTGGTAATAATAAATGAATAATGGTAAGTGTAACGGCAGATTATTGGTGGGGCTTGCTCAATTCCTTTTTTAACCTTCATTAAAAGGTCATATTATTTAAAATTATTTAAAAGAATTTACAAAGTTCAACAATGTTTGGGAGATTTGAATTCCCTGCATTTCCGCATTCATAAAGTCACAAAATATTTTGTTGGATCAATCTTATTTTCTTTTCTTTTTTTAAAATTTTTCTAATACACACTTAAATATATCTAATGGTCTATAATAGTAAATGTGTGAATATGTGGACATAATGCATGTAGGGAATCCAAATCAATATTTGAGATATTTTACTATAGATAACGGGGAAAAAAACAATGTAATTTCAAGTTTCTTATTTCGCATGTTCCGTATCTCCTTCTCCGGTTCAAGTGCTGACAGAAACGGGGAATCATTGAGCTAAAGATTCTATTATCCACATTATAACATTCCAACGGAATACATAACATGCATCACTACTAAATATTTTAGGCTTACTTATAGTCTTTATAATTTGCAATTGTTTTTATTTTAACTTCTATAATTTTTTCTTAATAAACTTTTTAGTCCTTACAAAAAAATGGAGATTTTGATTTGGTCTCATACTTTTTCCCCCTTAAATTTTGGTTTCTACGAGTTCTAAATGTTCAGTCTCCGTCATTAGAGATGTCTTCTATTAGCTACTTAGCTTATAGAATAAAAAGATGTATTCTATTGATTGTTGAAGTAGCTAATGACACATCACATTAGTACAGTCACGTGAAAAAAACAATAATTTTTATATCATGTTGGATTAAAAAATATTAATTAAATTTTTAATAATTTATAAATTTAATATTATTATTTATTACATATAATTATTAAAAAAAATTATTACAATTTTTTTATTCTTCTCTTTTATGAAAGTCATGCCCTCCTTCCTTCATCCATCTTCTACCTCAGGTGTTAGTTCATCTTCTTCCGAGTGAAGTAAGATCTTCCTCTTCCGAATGATTATGGAATTACCCGTTCGACTTTGACAAGAGCCTGCACCAGGGGGCTGAACTCTCAAAATTTAGACTTTGCTTCTGATATATACTCCACGAAAAGAACGAACCTTTGGCCTTATCAATTGGTGAAGAACCCTTCAACATAAAATCCATAAAGCAACTACATGTTCAGTGTCATCCAAAAAATCGAAAATTGGATTAAAAAAATATGAGTGCTATCATGTACCATCAGCAATCGGCGCCACCACAACTTTCAACTATATTCAGGATGTTAATATATATTAGTTATTTAATATAATTAAATCCAGGTGAACACTCTACACGGATTCCCTATATCTTATCATTTCTTATTTTCATAATACAAAATTTGAGTAAAATAAAGTTTGTCCTTACACAGTATAGTCCTTTCTAATTTTCTCTTGAAGTTTACATTTTATCATTGCCACGACATGAAATTTAATTTGAAGTGAATATTATTTTCAAAGGAAATGTCCAAATTATAATTTCAACTTGCTTTATGTACACCAAAAACCATTTAACTTTCAAACTAAGCAATTAGATCATAAACTCTCAAAAGTGTACAAAGGGATCTAAAATTGTTACTGACATTAATTTTTGAAGAGAAAGCGTCATATGCTATATCAATGAAAAAACCACAAAAGAAATAATAGAAAAATTACTTTCATTTCATAGTTACTTCATTCAACTATAAAAGTTGATAAATATAGAGTACAATCTGTTTTTCACCAACAGGCACTACCACTTTGATCCTCTAAGCTGCACACTCATTCTGTCACACATATCTATCTAGTATCTACACAAAAGACAGCAATGAAGGAATCTTTTATTGAGAAGCTAGATCCTACAAATAATAGCGGGCCCAAAGGAACAACAACAATAGAGTCAAGATGGTCGATTACAAATATTTGTGTGATTTTTCCAATCTAGATGGGTTATAATTAAGGGCATATATACATAAAAAAAATCTGTTCACTACCAAAATTGGATGACTTCACAGATGCAAAACTTATCCCCAAGGAGTTAAAGAGCAGATTCCAACCGACACCACAAAATTACCTTGAGAAGCAATATGGAAAGTTCTGTTTCAACAGCCAAGTTCTGTAAAAGGGAAGCAAGGTCACAAATTTCTGTTCTGATTTTCTCACCAATTATGCAGCTGAGAAGTAATGCTTTTCTCAACAGGATGGTATTGTGTGTGCAAGAATCTGTGAGCTTTCTCAGAACCAGGCTGCCCAAGCCACTTGTCATATAAGCCTCTTACAATGGGATTATTGAATGGTTCTGCTACCCAAACCTAGCATACACAGAAATATAATCATTCCCTGCTAAATATAATTTCTGAACTGTTGAAAGGAGAAAAACAGAGAATATGCCAAATTCAGATTTCAGAAACTAATCAATTTGAAGCAAGAAAAATTAATTATTTGTACTGTTAAAAACAAAATCAATTTTAACCTTCCACAATTCTCAATTCAACTGCTATATATTGGTTGTCCTACAAGAATGTTGGTCACTAATACAAGTTAAGATCTAACTATTACCACACTTACTGACAAACCCACACATCTTTTTGGCAAGTCTAACTTGTAAAGAGAATGCTGCTATATCTACCAGGTAGTCTGAGAAAATACTTACATTTTCCATGTAAACAGTTTCTAATAACTGACTCAATTCTTTGGGAGATTGCCCTGTCTTTGGTTTAATCTGACCTCCACCATTCAAGCAACCTGCTTAAATGCGTATGATTGTTCAGACAATATTTACCTTATTTCCTAGCCTCTTAAAAAATATGAAAAACAAACAAAAGCCTGAATAAGTGAAATTTCAGATGAAGAAAAGACACAGTACCTGAAGGGCATGCCATGATTTCCAGGAAATGATAATCACATTTATCAGTTTTAAGTTTTCTGACAATATTTTGCAGGTTCCGGAAACCATAACAGAGAGCAAATCTCAGGACTGTTTTCCCCTCCACCTGCATAGACAATACCACATGGCATTATACACAAGGTGCAGCAAGCGCCTTAATAACTTCAATTTATATCATGAACTGTATGACATCATGCAGAGATGCAGGGAGGGTGGAATCGACAATTATGGCTTGTCATATACTTGTAAGAAGGATGACCTCAAGAAATACAATATTTTTTCCAGCTATAAATAAAGTGAGAAACTTAATAACTGCATGTTGCTGCCCTTGGAAACTGTCGAAAATATAGATCATCTAGAAATGGATCATGAAAATCTCTAGTCCAATTCGTTATGCATAAAAATGCAACACTTGCATAGTTAGATGTTTGCAAATCCCAGATTCTTGTTAACAAACTTCCTATCCTCGGAAGTATAAAAATAACACAAGATTTTACAAGAACTTACCTCCAGAGCAACTTCCTGAAAATCTGGATTCCTAATATTTCTAAAGTTCAAAGGGCCATCAATCTGTCTTCCAAAAAGTGTTTTAGCAGCATATCGGAAAATTGTTTCTGCATAACCTCCAGAGCTTCCACGGACCCCATAAAGGTAACCTTCTTCATTAATATTTGTCAACCTGCAAGAAGGCCAGCATATCTAAACATCAGTTTGACGTACACAGGAAATTAAACAATGGAAGTGGTTTTTAACTTCTTACAGTCTATCCAAAGGAGATTCTTCTAAGCTTTTAAAATCAACGTCTTTTAACTGTAAAATTGAAACCAAAAAGATGTTAATTCACAAACCATTAGCTAAAAAGGCGAATGAATTCAAAAAAAGAAAAGAAAAAAGAGGATGTGCATGGAAACTACTAACCTGAAGCAGTTCTAAAACTTCTCCAGTTGTCAACACTGAATCTACCTCTGAAATCATATTAGCATCACTCCCATGGCCTTCATCATGGGACTCCGATTGGAAAACAAAGTCATCCCTAGAAGCCTCAAGCTTTTTATCATAACAAGGCATCACGGTGACATGATAAACTTCTTCTGGCCTGTTAAACAACTACCGAAGCATTTCACTATGCATATAACTGGAAATTTTGACTTCTTAAAATTTGCAGCATGCCAAAATATCAGCACAACCAACAATAATGGCATCATAAATTATCATCAAAAAAAAAGGTGACCCCCACATCCATGTTAACAGGAGAAAAATTTATAATTTTGACTGAACACACAACCTGAGGGAACATGTGTTAAAAAATTTATAACCCCTTCATGTTAAAAAATTTAACTTTGAAGGTAAATCTGCCTGTTTCCCCCCTTCAAATTATAACCCACATCCATGTTAACAGGAGAAAAATTATAATTTTGAGTGAACACACAACCTGAGTCCCATATCTTGGCATAAATAGTGCTTTACGATAGCTCCGATTGTTTGCTGGGGACTCTTTACTATCGAAATGTTAGGTAGAACAAGGGATCCAAGTTGCTTTTCTGCATAGCATATCCAACCTGAAAATAGATGTTCACATCAGTAATCAACTGGTTAGCATTTTTCCTTCCTACTTGCCTCCTCACTAAAAGTTATTCTACTCATTGCAAAGTAAAAAATTTTCTGCTTCCCCTTCCCTATATTTCTTTCTTACTCTTAAAATGCAATACCACAAAGCAGTGACAACTGAGAAGGGGAACATTTCTGTGATAGAGGAAGCGGTCCATACAACATCCTGAAATTCCACTTAAATTTCCTACTTCCAAAGTCAACCACAATTTTTTTTGCAACATTCAATGTTTCTTCAACACTTTCTAGGAAACAAGTCAAATGTATCCCGTAAGTATTTTTCATGTATTTGTTGATTAATATGTTGTGTAATTTTCTAACACACATCCACACTGTTCTGTTCTTACAATATGATTGTGGCAGTTGCAAAAACTACTATGGTTGAACTGTATACCTGGGCATGCTGAGGCAATCATTGGTAGGCTCGAGTTACTCCTCTCATCATCAACCGACTGATTCTGTCTATACCTTTTAATGAATTCCATACAAGATTCAACAAGGGTTAGGTCTCTACTGCAACTGGTATCAAAAACTGCCTTCACTCCCAATGATTTAAAAAAATCTTGTCAGCTTTTTGAAAACCTGAAATAGCAAAAATGTTACTGTTAAACCAGGAGCAAAAAGAAGAAAGCTAAAATTTTCAGCACACATTTATTCCAAATGAGAAGCTTATTAAAAAACATAAAACCAACTATGAATGAAAGCAACATCCACAGTGTCACCTGAAGCGGAGAAATGCCAAAATGTACTGCAAGTGAAGCCCTTGATTGAGGAGAAAGTGACACAATCACAGCCTTTCCCCTATTAACATTGGACAGAAACTCATCCAAACTTTGCTTCTCGAGCATAACTGTCTCCGCAGATGTTACACACCCACTGCATTATTAGACAAACTTATTATATTTCCATATAGAACACATGCATTGTCATTATAAACCCAACCATAGCTTTTATTCGGATGATAAAGTGTTTTGGCAATGTTCTCTTTTACAGGAGTCTGATGTATTTGGCTGGAGTGTAACTAGGGAATTTTTAGCAAAAAGCTTCTTCCCCCCACAATTTTATTGGACTGGCTTGTCTTCTTAGCCTGCTTGTCTTCTTAGCCTCGTTTTGGAATTCTGATCATGGGTTTTCTAGAGGTGTTTATAGGTTGGTCTTGCAAAGGTACTGAATTGCTCTTTTAAGTGTTTTTTTTTTTTTAATCCCATTCTCCGTGTCTTCATTGTACTACTAGGTGGGATCGGCTACATGGATCAAACAAACCCATAATGTTCTACTGTTAAATCATGTCTATAGACAAACAACTGACCTCTAAATCCTTCTTAATGGTTTCGCCTACAGTTTTTCTCAGTCTCCCTAAACCTCTGTTGATTGGGCTGCCTTCCATCTAATCTATTCTCCTTACCAAGGCTTCTACAAGTCTTCTCCATACATGCCCAAACCATCAAATGCAAGATTCTACCATCTTTTCTACAATAGGTGCTATAACAACTTTCTCTCTAATGCAGTCATTCCTAATCCTATGTTGTCTAGCATGTCCACTCATCTAACACAACATTCTCATCTCTAATACATTAGTTATTCTCTTGTTGGCCTTTTACTGCCCAACATTCAGTCACATAAAACACTGTTGGTCTTATAGATTTGCAATAAAGTTTTCCCTTAAGCTTAAGCGGTATCTTTCTATCACGAATAAAACTCAAAGCACTCCTCCATTTCACCCATCCCGCTTGAATCTTATGGTTTACACCTCCCTCTCTTTCCCCATCGTTTGTATGGTGAACCCAAGATATTTAATCTGTGAGACTTGTGGTATGGTATGGTCTTAAACTTTTACCTCTAAGCTAGGATTGATGCTCCTCTCGCTAAACTTACATTCCATATACTCCGTCTTACTTTTACTTAAATGAAAGTCATGTGCTTCCAAAGCTTGTCTCCACAACTCTAACTTCTCATTTATTTCCTCTCTCGACCCTCCAACTAGTACTATATCATCTGCAAAAAATATGCATAACGGCATCGACTTTGGAATATGCTCAGTAAACACATCCAACCAAGACTAAGATAAAAAGATAAAGCCTCATTGTAGCTTTAGGAAAATTTTGGATCCTCCTCTTACAATCTCTTTTCTTAATGAGTTATTCTTTTGTAAAAAAAAAGGAAGAAAATAAAAATAAAAGGACAACCTAATGCTATAAAGCTCCTGCTATGCGCAAGATCCAGGGAAGGGTCGGACCCACTATGTGGGTCTATAGTAGGCATCCTTATCTTGCATTTGCAAGAGATTGATCCCATGAATCGAACGTTTGGCCTTCCTGTCATATGGCATAATGGCAACAACTCTAACCATTGTGCCAAGGTTCCCATTCAAAATACTAATCGAATCAACAACTATATATTCCAAGCTTTAGACAAGCTGTCTTTCTATTAGTTATCTTACGAAATATTTGCACCTTGAAGTAAAGCAATTTGACCATCTCATCGTTCCTTCGTCCCAATAGAGCCCCATTATAAAGATTACTCACTTCGCCTCAAAATACACATCGTTTTAAAAAAAATAATTCGTTCAAACTTTCAATTTATCTGTCGCTTTAGAAAACCAACAAAATATTAATTATGTTTCTGACAAAGTGCAAAAATAGAAGTTGGATGTGCAAGGTTGAAGAAGAGATATAAAACAGAGACATTATTTTGTAAACATCTAACACAGAGTTGAAGTACCTAATTTGGTGCTGCCAGATGGGCTTTAGTGGGGATAATATAGGGAATTTGATACATTTTAGTGCTGCCAGGTGGGCTTAAGTGCAGGATGAAGCCTTGTTTGTGTTCTCAGAAAAAAGAGAATGAAAATCACTCCATGCTCTTTTGGTATTTTAAGATATAAATAAGAATCCAGTGAAAATCACCCCCGCTCTCTTCCTTATTTTCAACCTTCCATTTTCCACATACTCAAACTAGTTACAACTTACAAGCATGGCCTAAACAAGTGCTCACTTAAAAAATCAAAACCTCCCCATTAAATTGTAAATTCCCTTTGGCATACGCTGTATCTACAAAGAAGATAAACAGACGACTAACCTGCATGCCAAACAATCCTTGAGAGAAATTTTAACGGGTTCTGACTGCACTTGCTTATTGGCAATTGAAACCTGCAGTGACAACATTTACATAGCACCAAAAAACAATCAAAAAATAAAATAAAAACAGACCCAAAAGAGAAATCAATGCAAGTTTGCTCTGGATTCTTTGAATAAACAACTTAATTAAGTGCTTATTCGACAAGCTTTTTTAAAATAAGTTAAAAGAAGCTTATTCTCATAAGCTTCTTTGACAAGCTAAAATAAACTTATATGAACAACCTAAACTATTTTCATAAATTATTTACATAAATTTATTTTCACAGGTTATTCTCATTTCTCATGAGCTCAAATAAACTATCCATAGGCTCTTCCAAACGTGAAACTAATTTTTTCAATAACAGCAACATCATCATCATCATCATACTCAAAACTTGTTCGAAAAACACGATAGAAACTGTGATAGTTGGATTAATGGAAATACCTCGGGCTTGATAGCGTTTGCTTTCAATCCTTTGAGGGATACTATGCATGCCTGAGACGGAGCTATGAAATCGTTGAGGTCTCCAATCCGAAGTGCAGGCGAGAATTTCTCTGACATCTCTCTCTCTATTGGCTTGTGATCAACGATTCCTCTTCAGAAAACAGCGAAGCTAGCAATACCCAGTAACTTATCTGATGCTAAACGTATAAAGGGTCTTTGAAAAGTGTAAAAAGTTAGGGTTTTGGAGAAAAATTTTGGACGAGGCCACAAAATTGGAGAGGCTTCGTTGTAGGTCAAAGCAAGAGGAGATAATATATGAATATTACCACGACACGAGGATTCGGAATCGTTTGTTAATGGTGCAGTCGTGGAAGAGAGTAGATTGCAAAAACAAGATTTTCAAATTGGACGGGTCGGGTAGAATCAGGAACCCACTTTTCTCTATTTATACAGTGCAGAGATCCGTGCTTAAGCACGGGTCCAAAAGAGAAACATTTTAATCATAAGGTTAAAGTAATGTTTTGGTCCCTGTACGTGATACTGATTTTCAATTTGGTCCCTATACGTAAAAAAGTTATCAATTTGGTCCCTATACGTGACACTGGTTTTCAATTTGGTCCCTATACGTAAAAAGTTATCAATTTGGTCCCTATACGTGACACTGGTTTTCAATTTGGTCCTCACCGCTAATTGGTCCCGATATAAGAGGACCAAATTACAAATTATTGTCACATGTAGGGACCAATTCAACAAAAAAAAATTGAAATCGGTCCCTACATGTGACAATTATTTTCAATTTGATCCCTACATATGATAATAATTTGCAATTTGGTCACTTTTATATAGGAACCAATTAGCGGTGAGGACCAAATTGAAAACCAGTGTCACGTATAGGGACCAAATTGATAATCAGTGTCACGTATAGGGACCAAATTGAAAATAAGTGTAACGTATAGGGACTAAATTGATAACTTTTTACATATAGGGACCAAATTGAAAATCAGTGTCACGTATAGGGACCAAATTGACAACTTTTTACGTATAAGGACCAAATTGAAAATCAGTGTCACGTATAGGGACCAAAACATTACTTTAACCTAATCATAATAATCACATTATGTGTGGTTGGAAAACTAATAGAATAAAAATTTATTTAAATAATACAAAAATCTCTTACTTATTTCATTATATTTATATTTATTTTTACATTTAGAATTATTGAAATTATGTTACCTGGGTTTGAATTTATGAATAATTATTGCTAGGTAATTATAATTGATAATTTTACTATAAATCTGTATTAAAATTGATAATTTGTCATATTATGGGTCGAATTGTGGTATTATGGAGTTTTTAAGTAATATATGTGCTTTTTAAAAAAAAAAAACAGTAATATATGTGCTCTCAAATAATATGACATATAAGAGTGTATTTGGGAAAACTTAAAAAAATAGATTATGCTGACAATCGATTATATGTATTATTGTAAAAGTCGACTAGAATCAGAATCTATTTTTGTTTGGATATATTTGCTAAAAAGTAATTTTACGATAATATATTTCGTTTGGATGATACAAAAAAATTAGTTTTATATAGTAAATTACGAAAAGGGTATGAAGTTATTTGTTTATGTTAATGTTAAGCAAAAGAGGAGAGGGAGAGAAAGGGCATTGCATCTGAGAGTGAGAGAAAAAGTTTTTCCCCAAAAAATAGTCCTTGTTTTTAGATGGAGAAAAAAAACTTTCTTGTCAAGAAATCTTTTAAAAAAAAAAATTAAGCTAGATACTAAATATACTAGATTATCTACAAACAACTTTTTGAAGGAAAAAAAAAAACAGTTGAAAGATGAAAAATTCATCTTTTCCAAACAAATATAATTTGTAATGAAATGAATGAAAATAAGATCATAGTGTTATAAAATACAAAAGAATAATGAGAAGAGAGAAAAGAGACACTAGAGATGAATGGTGTTTTAGTATTATACTATTTGAGATGCAATATTTACAATGTTTCAGGGGTCTTATTTATACGGTTATGTAACTTGAATAAAAAAATGGGACAATTTGCGACAACAATTTGGATGGTTAGCATAGTTCAAATACTTGGTTAATTATGTTCAGTTAATGGTTAATGGTTAATGGATATAATAAGATGTCGCAACTGATTAATCATCTACTGAATTTGATTAACCATTATTTTGAACGTCATTAACTACGATTTTCAAGTGTTCAAATATATATAGGATGAGTATATTTGAACTGCGTTAATCATTCAAATTATTGTCGAAAATTGTTGTCTCATTTTTGTGTTCAACACTTCTCTATTTATAAGACACAAGTCTTGTAATTTTCTAATTTTTAAGCTTATTAAGGACCAAACATAATGTGCATTCAACATATGAAATTAAGGATATTAACTTTTGAGTGAAAAGCCTTTTACTCATGGGAGTTAAAGGAGATAAATGAATATCAACATTTTCAGCTTTCTTAATTTGTCGTGCATTTATGAGCCCGTTTGTTTAAGATTAAAATATAAATGATTTGATACAAAATAATTTAGTGATTATTTTTAGTGATTTAAAAAAAATTCAGAAGTAGATTTGTGTTTGTTTATAATAAAAAAAATCATTTTTTTTAAACAGTATTTAGTTATAAAAACTGCTTTTTTTCCAAAAGCTAATGAAAGTTACTTTTCATTTTAACCCTAAAAATAATTTTTTTCTGCTTTTCATTATTTTCAAAAGCAAAGACAAACACATAAAAAGTTTTAAAAAATGATTATTCAGTTGAAAAATGATATTTTTTTAGCAAAATTAATGTTGATGATATAATTGAAGGGTATATTTGATTTGCAAGGTGGTCAGGGGACATAACAAAAAAGGGGGTGAGGGACATGACAAAAATCCAAAATTTTGTCCCCCACCAAACCATGGGACAACTTTTTGTCCCATGATCAGACTACTAAAAAAGACAAAATTATCATTACATCTCTCTCCCCCCCCACCCCACCCCACCCCACCCCACCCCACCCCACCCCACGTTAATGTTATTTAATTTTTTTTCAAACGTTAACTCTCTCTCCCCCCCCCCCCCCCCCCCTCCCCTCCCCACCCCACCCCACCTCCCACCCCACCCCACGTTAACGTTATTTTTTTTTCAAACATTAACGTTATATATAATACATATTAATATTATATATAATATTATTATGATAGTAATTATATATCATCATATTATAAAAATATATTATATATCGCCTAATACTTACATATATTAATAATATATTAATATATAATAATATATTATAAAGGGTATCATAGTAAAATTAGTATTCTTTTCTTGTGATGTTCATTATCTATCAAACGATATACAAGAGAAAAAGTTGTTGTGTGACTCAAGCAGTTGTAATGTGTTGTCCTACTTGATCTGTGCTGTCCTGTACCTTAACGCGTATCAAACGCACAGAAGTGTTGGTTGAGGTTGATTCAATTGAATTGTTGTGGCTGAAGCTAGAGCCGTTAATCTGGCCCTAAGCCCTAGGGCCAGCCTATCTGGCCCACAATAATAGCCCAACCCATTTAGCCTTTAGTTAGAGCTGTCAGATGGGCTACCCTAACCCATTTAGCCCTATCCCATGTGGGGCAGGGCCAAAAGGGCCAGGGGCCAAAAGGGCCACATTTAAAAAAAGCCCATAGGGCCAAAAAGCACTAAAAAGCCCTAGGGGCCAAGGCCAGCCCATGGGCCATAATATTTTTTGACAGTCTTATTGTTAAAGTATGAAATGAATTATTAAAGTAGATAACTGATATCAAATTATTGAAATGAAATAGATAATATTTCAGCTAAGGGAAACTATTCACTTGGATTACTTAAGTGGTTGTGTGGTTAGTAAAGGAAAAACTATAGCACGCAATACATATTTGAATAAATAATTTTATAGGTTAAAAGATATTAATACATAATATTAGTTATTATTCTTTTTGTCAAGTTTTATAAATAAAAAAAATAGATCTATCAAAAAAATTATGGCCCATGGGCTAGCCCTGACCCTTAGGACATTTTAAGGCTTTTTAGCTCTATGGGCTTTTTTTAAATGTGGGCCTTTTGACCCCATGGCACTTTTGGCCCTGGCCCACATGGGCTAGGGCTAAATGCGCTGGGGCTGGCCCATTTGACAGCTATAGCTGAAGCAAGGGATGGGCAGTGGCGATTCCTGACAATTAGTTTTAGGCGGGGAGGCAGAGGTTGTGGCTATTCTTGGTGGGGCTTCAGTGGCTGGTTTTTCTTGTGAAGTTTTTTTGCTTGCATTTGGGTTTTAACAGAGGAGGGAAGTGATGTGTTGTGTGCTTGAGATGAATCATGGTTCGATGAAAGTTTTTCATGGATCAATGTAGAATTATGATTTGACTTCTAGTCTAGTTAAAAATTTGTGCCACTTGGAGTTTTCCTCTAATTTATCAAGTCATTTTTGCCTTCTAAGAGTTAGGCAAAATTATTACCATACAGGATGTTAGGAAATAGGAATTGACAATATAGCATGCCAAAGTAGCTATATATATCAAAGAACTTTCATCTTTACTGCCACCAATTAATAATTAATAACTAGATCAGTAACATACCCACCATTCTCATATTACCAACATCATTCACCACTACATACACACACACAGCCTTGTCAATTACAGAACCACTACTATCTTGGCCAAGAAACTGTGGGGTGAGGGACAGGTTATTTAGCTTGAAACAATGGTAGTTGCTAACCTACCAACATGCATTCTTATTTTTGTGGCCCCCATACAAACGGAATAGACTGAAAGCAGAAATACAAGACAGGACCACCATACTTAGGCTAACTAAAAATGCACTTGCTATCCCTTCTCCCACTTGGTTGCAGAATTTCCCATACATGTTGCATATCTCCATCCATTGCAGTTCTGGTTGGCCAAGCTTTGCAAACACAGCTGATTGCCCTGCAGCAGCCACTGCAGCCACAGTTATATATGCCACTACCTGCACAAATAGAACAAGTTTCATGTTACATATATAATTGTGCAGTAACTTTTATTTGAGATTGATCAATTTAAAAAACCAAAAATGAATATAAAAACCTTTGTTTAATAAAGGTCTATACAAGTTGTAGGATAAGGCCATATCTACCATTCCCCTTTGTTTCTTTTTATAAATTGCTTTGGTTGTTCCCAACCACAAATTAAAGTTCTCAACAACCAGCAGGCCCCAACCATGGAATTAAGTATGGCTTATGGTGAATGACTCTCCACTACTAGTCCTAGCATCAATCAGGTATGGTTCCCTAAGAGGTCCCACTATACCAGTTACCCTTGCTTGACAAGACAAACATGAGATCATTATGACTTGTTGCTATACAAATTTGAGCCTAAACATCAAACCATATCCAAACCGTCCCTACTCTCATCCTCTTGACACAGGGTATGCATATGCATTCAGAGAGCATATACTACATAACAGAATCAAATGTTTGAATTGCAAGATGATAGATGAATCAATCAAATACTACTCTCACTTATGATGGTTTTGCCTAAGTAGTTCGACATGATTTCATTATTCCACTTGGTCAATTTTATAAACTTTCACTTTAGGCAATTGTCAAACTCATATAGAAAACAATGGGTTTTGGTCATAGTGCAGAACAGAAGAAATTGAATCTCTTTTTGTATATAAATAAATGTACCTGATCACCAGAAAAAATGACCCAAGCTAAGGGCTTGCTAAAGAGTACACTTCCCCTAATCATACTAATCACACATCTCAACCCTTGGATTAATGAGTAGCCAGCAGCTAAACTATTGGCTATTACCAGGAACCTGCAAAGTTTGTGGCCATAAAAATTAGGAAACAAAACCTGCAATGTTTTGGCAATCAAAAGAGAGAAGATTGGAGAGCTTAGAGAGCTTACACTAATGCCTTCATGTCTGTAAATTTAGCTTTCTTCTGAATGGAGAAAATCTCCCTGACTTGAGAATCAGTCCCTATAAGCACAGCTGCAAGAACACCAAGACCAAGGATCACAGACCTTAACACCAACTCTGTGATCCTGATCCTCCTATCCAATACTTTAAGGTTTGTGTTGTGGTACACTGGGACAGTCCCAGGGCTAACACCTACACCCAAATAACTCATTTTTCTTCTCTAAAACAAACACTCAGAAACAAAAAAAGTAGCACTAGAAGAAAACCAGTGAGCACTATGAATTAACACCAACAGTGACCTCTTCACTACTTATATAGACACAAGTTTTTTTTTCCCTTCTTTTAATTTTCAAAATAGTGATGGTGGAGGTTTAGCTTCAATGCTGCACAGCGTGACAAGTGGTCAAAGATTGAGGCTGCGAGGACAGGGAGCAGGTATAGACAAATGCATTTGAGACTATACACACAAGGGGTCATTAAATAGGTCTGCTCTCACCTCTGGTTCTGCATTTAAGGAGTGGTAAATGAAAAGAAAAATGTGGTTTTTAGCGCTCCTTTATTGTTTCTAGAAAGATGTAACAGTTTCTCGTCCCTAGATAGGATTTGTTATGTAAGGAGGAAATCTTGTAGCATGTTTCTGAGAAGAAATTAATGTATGCTTGAGTAATGTGCCTTGAAGTTATGTAGGTAAGTGTAATGTTAACAAATGTATAAAGTGAGTAAGTAAGGGGTGTAAATTATGCCTACAAATGTGGACTTATTTACTAGTATAAGCACTTGTCAGACTGTTTGGGAGAGCTTATAGAAACAGCTTATGACATATGTTCATAAGCTATTTTCAGCTTATTTTGATAAGCTCTCCATAATAGCTTATAAAAACAACTTATAGCTTATATGAAAACAGTTTGACTATATTTTCTCTTTGATTATAGAAATAGCTTATACATAAGTGTTTATATGATAAATGCTTATCCTATAAGTACTTAATTAAGACATTTATCCAAACAAGCTCATAATCTTACTCTCTCATTTTATAATTTTTTTCATTTTTGAGGAGCCAAATTTAATGTTAAAGATAATGCTAACAAATACTCAACGACATCGATTAAGGAACATATAAATAAAAGTTCTGTTGGAAAATTAAATATATCTCTTTTAATATGAAATATATCAATGCCCAATAATTCTTTTTTTCTTGATTACTTAATTAGGCATGTCATTGGATAGCAATCTAACTAAGATTAATGATAGAGATTTTCCTATAGCATGCATTAATCGCTCTTTAAGCCGTGCCTTAATTCTGGTCATTTAAGGACGGTATGGTTCATTTGTGATGCCCATTTCTTTTTGTTTTTCTTCTTTTTTGGTTTCTTTTCCTTTGTTTACCCCAAAAAAAAAAAAAAAAAGGATGGTAAAAAGGAAGACATGGCGTCTAGTTTTTACCATTTATTTTGGAGTTTGGGAAAGGATTTGGTACCAACCCAAAACTTTCCTTTGGTAGAAAATATGCATGAAAAAGCAAAATAACGATGAGCATCACTTGTTTGGCCTAGTGTAGAAATTGTTTGTTGAAAACTTAAGCAAGAGAAAAGCTGGGATTATTGGAATCGTGTGGTGGGCCATATTCAAGTAGGTGCATTTGTGACTGTCTACAAATTGCATCTACCAAATTATATACTCATTCCATTCTTTTTCTCTGATATTTTAAGATTTCTACATGTAGATTAAAAAATTATTAATATATTTATATTTGTATTAAAATATTCTTATTTCTATTCATTAATATTCCACTATATTTACTCTATACTCCACTAGTCATTTATGTACTTTGAAGGTTTTGTGTATTTTCAAGACATTTCAATTTAATTCTATTATAAGGATATATTATATGAAGAAAAAAAATGATCAAATATGCCTAGATTTATAAAACACCCATTATTTTGAAACAAAAACAAATAGCTAAAAGTACCAAAAAAAAAAAAAAAAAAAAAAGGGAGGGAGTATGTCATTTGTCTCGTAAATATTCCCTAGAAATAGCTAATGTGATTAGAGACATTATGCAAAGTATCTATAACAACACATTATACAGATTATCAGGATTCCATTCTTGGAATTGTTAGCACCTCCCTTTCCTTAGGTCTCCTTGTGGGTCCCCTAGGACACACCCCTCCCTAAGAAAAAAATTCATAGTTCACACTCCAAATGATCACAAACCATGCCAAGTATAAACGAAGTTAAATTAAGTCCTGTTGTAGTGTTGTCCCACTACATATCAACTACTTCGTTCCACTAACTAGTAACTATAGTAGGTCCACAGCACTTGCTCAATTTACCGTCAAGCTTGCCATTACATGTGGAAAGGGAGTCATTTCAAGTCCTTCCAAATTCCAATAGAAAATTCACATAATATTTTTCTTCCAAATAGATAAATGAATCATGATTCATCAAAACCTACTTTGGGGTAGAGGGTGGGAAGGTGGGATGGGGTACAAAGTGGAGGGCCCTTGGGACGCGTGTTGGGTTGAAAAAGATAGAAAGTGTAGCTGATTCACATTGAAACATGAATGTCTCAGTCTCTCAGTCCATGCCTTTTGGGGGGTTATCCTTTAGAATTCAAGGCACATGCATTGCTTTTGCTCTAAAGTGAATTCCACTTACGGGCCTTAAAGTTAAAACACATGATGAGTGATAATTAGCTCCATGCCTCCTCTTCAGTCTTCACACAGGATGCACTTAGATCATTAAACAGGCTTATGGGGTATTTGATTATAGTAAGAGATTTGCCCGTAAAATAAGGCCCAACCCAAAAGGAAAAGAGCCCGAATAGCAGTGGTAGGACCCTCAGAGTGCCCTACATGGAGAAAAAGAAAGACAAAAAAATGTAGAGCTGCCCCTCTCTCCTGGAATGGATCCTCTCCAATTTTTTTTTATGTCCAGCTATTGTATAGTTTTAGATCTTCATCCTTAAATAATTAATTCTCCTTCATTTCATTATTTAAAATCTTTCCACACCTTTATTATACTTACATATAATATAGTTATTCTAGTTTTACATATAATGTAGGTTTAATTATTTTGCGGACGTTGCTGGATGACGAAGATGAAGGAATTGTTTCCCTCCATTTCTTATTGGCAGGTTCTGGTTCCCAGGCCTGCCAGAAGCCATAAGTATCTTTAGTTGGAACTGCCGAGACATGGGTAACCTGTGTGCAGTTTCTATCTATAAATACCTCGTTTGGTATTATTGGCCAGACGTGTATTGTCGTTTTCTCTTTTTAATTTTGGTTTTTTTAGTTTATGCAAATAAAGTCGAAGACATTGACAGTGCATTGAGCCTTTCTTGCAGGTAGTTCGAAGCATCGACTTCGATCACAATTTACGTGATGATGGAGGATATTTCTTCAAAGCTAAATTTTATAGTTACTCTCTCAGACTCCAGGTGCAAAAAGAGGAAGTCCTAGGTCTCCTTCAAGAGGACCAATCTAATTATAGGGCTGTTATTTCAAATTGTAGGAGTATTTTATCATTTTATGTTAACAACTCTTTGGTAGAGTTTGATAGGAGGAAAGTTCATATAGTTGCTCACTCTTTGTTAGGGGTGGCTACATATATTACTATTCTCCAAATTCGTGATGATGTTACCGAATGCATTGCATTCTCCATTATTAATGAAATTGCTTAACTTTTCTTTTGTAAAAAAAAAAAAAATTTATTTGTGGATTTCTGAACTATTAGAGAATTTTTAAATGGATTCATACATTTTAAAAGTTTGTAATTGAGTATCTAAACTTGTAAATAATATGTAATTGGACCCCTATACTTCAAACGTTTGTAAATAATTTGTAATTAGGTAGCGAAGATCAATACTTATTCAATTATTATAATGTTTCTATTTATATTAATATAAAATTTAAAAGTACAAGTGAAAAAAATGATAGAATAGCATCCATTATGAAGACATGCCTTACACATAGAACAATTATTTTAAAAGAGTAAAGAACTAAGTTGGTCGTCGACAAAATACACAGAGGCTTTGAAAAATGAAAAATACCTATTTGATTTACAAGAATTTCAAATGTCAGTCAAAACAGTCTTTGATATGAATCAAAATATCCCTAAAATCATCTTTAAAATAACTAATTTGATTGACATTTGAAATTTTTAATAACATTTTTTTCATTTCTTAAGAATCAAATATATCTCCATATTTTTTTTTTGTCGGAACTCTTTTGAACCTTTACTCATTTTAGAATGTCAGTGCCTCTTACCTTGTGATAACAATTGCTGAACGCGTAAGGGGCATGGAATGGTCCCGCATGGTATTCGGTAGGTAAAAGGGCTGGTTCACTTTTTATCTTGCTGCAAGTACTCCACCCTTTCTACTTGCCCAATCCAAGGCCCTCTGCAGCTCGTTTTGGGGCCTACTCATCAGCGACCCCCTACATAAATTGCCCTGGAACTTTTCCAACAACTCCGTATAAAACGAGGGATAATTCACATACATTGATAGTGTAAAAAAAAAAATTTGCATTGTCCATCAATTTAAAATTATGATATCATTAAATATATTTGAATATTATCCTAACATAATAATTTCATATCATATTTTTTTATTAGTTAACAATATAAAAAAATTTAGACTAACAGCGCATATCAATTTATACTCTAAAATCCTTAATCCTTAAGCACGTGGCATGCTCTTACATCACAGTATATCCGTGTGAGATGGCATAATACATGTGTAATATGTAAAAAAAATAAAGATGTGGTTAATGGTAATCAAATGGTTAAAATTGTATCAATGTAAGGACACATATGCGTTTAGCATTATAAAAAAAAAAAAAAGTGCATCTAGTTTTCAGTATAGGGAGTGGTAATTAAAGAGTAAGAATAGCATATATATATTTTTCTTAGTAACAATAGGCAAAAGTTCTATTTTCGTCCTTGAAAGTTTTGATGTGATTTTAATTTAGTCTTTGACTTTTCAGGCCCTTGGTGAGTGCCTGAGTGGTGACTCTCCTCAAGGGATGTGTTTGATGCTACTTGTGAATCACTTTGATGGAAGCTTATAATTTGGTTGCTTTAATGAGAAGGACCGGTTCCTTGAGTTTTTTTTACTCCTGACGAGGGCTTTGTATAATGTCACGGGGGATTTATGGCTTTCCTTGTTAAAAATATGTATATATTTAGCTGGAATTGATACGGTAAGCAGAACACAAATAAGTGAAATAACATATATAGGTTTAAAAGGAGCAGAGCCATCGGCCATCAAAGTTTGGACCATTGGAGATAATGGTGACGTTTGGAAGAGTTTATTTAAGCTTCTTTTGACTTATCTGATGACATAAGTTCTTATACAGTGTGTTTGACAGAGCTTATAAAAGTAACTTATGCCATCCCATAAGGAGTTTTTGACTTATTTTCATAAGTCACTGGAACGAGCTTATGAAATTTTAACAAGTGCTTATGATCCCTCCGTGTTTTTCCCCTTTGAATCATCTCTTGTCCCTTTCTTCATAAACTCTTATGGCATAAGCTCTCATACGAAAAAGTCTTATATGATAAATTCTTAATTAAGTTGTTTACTCAAATGCGGCCATTATCGTATTTCTTCAAGGGCTTCTCTGGATCCTACGTGCAACTTTGCTTCCCATCATGGCTGGCAGACAAATATTTTTGCAAGTATAGCTCTCAGAATTACAGTTTCCTTGGAAAAGGAAAAGACCCAAGACTATAGTAGAAACACTTTCACTTTCAACCTTTTTCCATATGCTGACACCCCAAGCTACGGTTCTACTTGCATTCCTGCAGTCTCACGTTAACTTCATACCTGCTTTCTCTACGATGTCTCTATCACCGGGATTTCACCATACTAAAACTTCCCTTTTCTTATACATACGGAGAGCGAAAATATGTACCTTTGTTTCCTTTTTTAAAAAATCTACTATTAACTACCCTAATAAGAGTGGACAGTTTCATATATATGTCACTGACTCGAATATCAATGAAAGCAAATTAAGAGAAATTCTGTAGGAATGCTTTCAAGGATCCATGCTTCCGCGGCGTGTATCAAATCAAATAATTATTTTTGGTTAACCTTCATTCTTAATTCATATTTCATAGCTTAACCAACTGAGATGACTTAAGAAAATATCACATCTTATTTCTTCTTTGCCCCAATAAAAAACATGCTAGATTAACGGGATGGGTTGGGTTGGGTTGGGTTGGGTTAGGTATATCATAAAAGCTTAAACAAATTAAGGCTTAATTATATTATAACCTGTCGAGAGAACACACTATACAAACCTAAACTTTGAAAAAGCATGCCACAACCAAGATTTGCATGCTTTCCAATAAAGTGCTTATTCCTCGTGAACAACCTACTCTCAATTAGGTTCTAAGTAAAACAATTTAATGAGGTCCTCATTCTTTTGTTACCAGTTGCAAACACCCTCAACACTTCCTCCTTGTCTTCTTATTTATCCACACATATACTCCCTATCTTCACCTATCAATTTTCTAAATAGACCTTAGCTTCTCCTTTCTCCAAATGGGCCTGCAATATTTGTTTATGCTTCTTTTTCTCCTTGGATTTGCAGAATCACAGTCTTCTATACATCTCTTTAACCACACTGATTTGCAAGCAGCAATAGGGGACATGAGATCAAAATCTTACTACGGATTTGCAATGCTTTTGCAGATGCTGAATGGAACATCACAGGAGCCAACTAGGGAGTTAACTTTCTTGATGCCAGATGATAGAGAACTATCAGCTTCTGCCATTTCAGCTGATCAAATAGAAGAGTTCTTACTAACACATGCCATCCCTATGCCTCTCTACTTCAATGACTTATCTCATTTCCCAACTGGAACCCTTGTTCCCTCAGGGTTAAGCTCCAAAATGATCAGGATTCATAACCGTGGCAGGGGTGATTTCTTTGTTAATAATGCACAAATTGTTTCAGCAAATGTTTGCTTGAGCTCTGTGATCAAATGCCATGGAATTGATGCATTAATTGAATATGATACTTGATGATATATCAATATCACATAATGTAGTGTTATATTAGCATCCTTCTGGTGCAATATCAGAAAGGATTCCAATGTTCTAATATATGTTTGAGTTGTTTCCTACTCTATCTGACAGAAATAAAACTGTTTACCATGTTTCAATTTGTTTATTTTCAATTATTGGTCTTTATCTTATTTATTTGGTGCTATCTTTTAAAGGTTGAAAAACAGGGAGTATGATGTGATGAGAAAAAGTTTTGGATGCATGACATGAATTATAATTTACACTGCCATTATTAAGGAGTTCAACTCTTGTTACCTTTATAGAAGAAGCTGAATTTTTAATCAAACTAAAGAAAAAATTTGTTTGAATAAATGGTAACTAACATAAATTCAAATATATGTGCTTTTGTATGCATACATGGTACATACTCATTCACATAGAAATACAAATTTCCTTATTCACATAATTAACCTGATAATTTCTGTAAAACAGAATTCAAGGATTTTCCGTTTCTTCCATGCAAACTCATTTATATGCTTTAACATGGGAAACATGCTGTAGTCCCATATCCCCTTTATTCTCTCTATTTTGAGTATAAATTCCTATTCACTTTTTAAGGACCGGAATTCGCAATTTTTGCAGTAAACCCCGGCAAAAAGCCCCACTAGTGTATATTAAGCCACCTGATCCTATTATTATATTTTATTATATTATAAATAATATAAATATAATTCAAATGATAACATTACAAGTGAGGTACTTGGACTTTATGAGATCGCACCATGCCCAAACATACAGAAAAGACAATATGGATTCATTGAACTTTGAAGTCATCTTCATTGTTGTATTTTTTTACAAGTCTTGTTGCATGAAAACGGTTTGCTTGTTCGGTGGGATTTGTTCTTGTACATGTTTTCCACACTTGCTTACTCAGTACTGTCTTCTCGTTCCCTCATCATTCCCTGAGACATCTCATTACCTATCAAGATTTTCCATATGGACCATGTCCATGATCATTAATCCTACTGCAAAGGTTGCCGTTTTCTAATAAAATTGCACTTGGGCACATTACAGTTAGATTACAAAAATTATACAAACCCTGCAATATATTCCTTTTTTTAGGAAAAAACAATTAATGTTGATTACTTAGCAGATTGGTGAAAAGTTGTAAAGGACTGATTCTAACTAACATGTCCCCTATTTTAAGGGGGAAAAAAATAATGTTGATTACTTACCAGATTGATGAAAAGCTGTAAAGGACTGGTGCTAACTAATATAATGATAGTAAATAGATTATAGACCAAAACCAGAAAGGTACTAGAAACGACCAAGAAAGTGAAACAAGTGGTTCATAGATTTTCTATATATGACTTACCAAAATTTCTAAACAGCCCTCATGTTCATGCCCTTTCAAACCTTATCATTGAATCTTTCGGAGTACTAGCTAGTAATTGCAGATAGCTAAGCTGGTGACATGATATGACAACAAACTCATGCTAAGCCACCATAGAGAGGCCTTAACTTGTGTCACAATATTCACTACTAGGTGTTATGTGACCCATCTGAAGCTACACTAATAATACATTATTAGACAAGTATATATAGAGAGATTAATTCTTTTACAGGTGAAGAGAAGTGTCAACACCAGAATCAGAGCCAGAGTCGCGATCATAGACGTTCTTCTTCCATGAAGCCTGCATGGACTGTGTATGTGAATAATCTGTGGGGCACGAGTTCATTGAGACTGGAGTCTGAACACTACTTCTGTGGTCCTCATGTGATGTTGGCCAAAGAGAAAGGAAACATGGGGTGGTGGTGGTGACCTTGATGGCATGATCAATTCAGGGTGAGAAAAAAGCCTTGTTGACTCATAATCATAAGTCACAGTGGGAATATTAGAATTGAATTGTTGTTTAGGTAGTGCAGTGTGCATTTTCATGAGCTCTCTCTCCTCCCTCATTTCTTTCACCCTCTGCAACTGTCTAAACCTCTCTTGAAGAAGTGCAATGGAAGAGTGAACAACAGTAGTGTCATCATGGCTTTCCCTACCCATAGTATTATTATGAGTATTACGTAGTAGTAGTATATATTTTGTGGCTTCAAAAAGCAAGATGGCAGATAGCTAGGAATGAGAGGTCTAAGGAAACATGAATTGATGTACGTGTGTATATATAGGGTGATGGCATGGTAAAGATTTTCGTTTTTCTAACTTTATATAATTTATAATTATTTTACTTAAAGTCCCTGTCGATAAAATTCTAAATGATTAAAAAAAAAGGTGTGAGAATCGGCAGCTAGGTTGCAAAGTCCAAAAAGAAGAAGTTGATTGGCCAATGTAACCGAGTTCATAGGCTGTGTATGTGGGGGAAGGAGGCACAAGCATATCTATCCTTTTTTACGGTACAAAGAGGCAAAAGCATTAGTAAAGTAGAAAAGGACTTGCACAATAGTCCAAGGGAATGTCGGAACTAGTATATGGAAGGGTGTGTTTGGAGGAATAATAAGTCGAGTGATGCCCTGCCAACATGTCCTTAAAGCCCTCTTCAGCTTTGGAGATGGTGGAGGAGTCTTTTTGGTGGGCTTTGTTTTGTTTGGATATCAAATTATCTAATCTGGCTTTTCCTTACAGAGAATGCTAATAAGTACCCTTAGGATATTATTCGAGGAATTAAAAGAAATAAGTTTGCATGAGAAACGGTTGTATTTATTACATTGAAAAGTGTCTCGATCATAAACTTCCATTTTATTGATTCCTTAAACAATTTCCTTAGGACACTGGTTAAGAACATCATATCCTTTTCCTTTTACTTTTAGATTTAGTTCTTTCTTACTAGTATATATGCTCCTAACTTTTTCTTTTTGTTGGGAGAAGGGGAGGTTGAAGAATTGGGGGCAGTGTAAGAGGAACAAGACAAGGCCTTAGAAGGAGGAATAATCTTGGGAGATAATCATGCTTTGATTGAACAATTATGTACGACAAGGTCAAACATACCAACATTCTTTCTCTCTCTATTTCTCTCTATGCAACTAGTTTGTCACCAAGTGTTTGGATGTGAATGGCATGCAGAAATGAAAGCTGCAGATACCACTAATGCTTGGATTGGATGCTTCTTTTATACAGCAGAAGCGCCCCCGCTCCTCCATTATTTTCTTTACATATCTTCGAAGTTTGAAACACAGATTGGACTGATTGAAATTTTAATTAGACAAGGCGTGCATTAGAGATCTTATTATATTAATTTCATTGGCCATTTAAGGTAAATAAAGGCAGATGTTGGTGGAAGGATATGAGCAATCAAGGCCAAATTAGCAACATACAAGCATAAAAAGTTGATGTCCCAAAACAGGTTAAGGGACTACATTTCACATATCAAATTATCTGTAACAGTTGCACTGAGCAGTGAGTAGTGTGTAGTTAGTGCTATAACTTGTGCTGCGCTATGTCCAATAAAGAAAAAGGCATTTGGAGCTAAGTTTTTAATTGAATGGACATAGCATAGCAGCTTCAGAAAACAGGTTAGGTGACTTCAAATCAAAAAGAAAATGTTTTTTCATCATAAAATGAGGGGCACCACATCGTGTGTTTTTACCACTACATTTTTTTTATTTTTTTTGCTTCTTTTATAACAAATTCATATAATATAAAGTAGAAAGTAAATGAATAATAGATAGTAATAGTATATCATATCATATCAAACGTATATAATATTCAAAACTTTGATGCACAACTCAATTATAAAAAAAGTACTATCTCATATCAAATACAAAATACCTAATGAGTAAATGACAATGCTACTAGCAGTCGAACGAACAGCCTGTAATTTTCAGTTTCCACAGCTCATGATGCACATCTGACCGCATTGTTGGGGATGGCTACAAAATAATGGGGGAAAAAATCTAGGTTGAAACACAGTCTACCACCTTTTCTATTAAGCACTCAAATTTGATTTGGTAGTAGTTTTAGATCTCAGGTTTATCGATAAGCTAAGACTAATATTAGTCATGCGTAGCCACACATTTTTATCATGAGTATTTTTTCGTTATACACGGGTTCTATTGCAGACATTTAAAATCTATGATAAAAATGTAGCTATCTTTAAAAATTACTTTTACATATATTAAATAATAATTTATAAAAAATATGACTAATGTTTTTCACCAAAAAAATAAAAAATAAGACTAATGTTACGATAGATCTAGGGAATTGTCATTAGCGATCCATCAATTATGGACAGAGTTCCTAGGTCCTGGTTAGTGCGGTTGGATAAAATAGTGTATGCCTTAATTAACCCCACATGCCCATGATGAAGGAGTGGTTTATTAGGTTATCTATTGGGATTATTAATTAAATTAATAAATAAATTGGGTTGAGAGCTTGAGTGTTGATTAGTTACCTAAACGATGGAGCTCTCAAAAGCTTTACCTTTACCTTACATTTGTGTTGTAAATTAGTACTTAGTGCTCCTTGAAATTAATGACCCCATATCTATTAAAGGGCTGGGTCCCTTCTTGAATAAAAACAAGTACTGTAGCAAAGAAAGAGCTACTGTATAACGCAACCATCTTGGATCAACAAAGTTTTCCGGGACTGCTCTGCATAGCATGACATCTGTTAATTTGATCTAACAACTCGTGTCTCTCGGGTTAAAGTTACACTAGCTGAAGTGTGAAGCCAGGTGGTACTTTTGTGGAAACTAGTATGGTACCCGTGCATTCGCACGGGTCGCATTGATTTTTACGCATGTTCATACATAGTCTATATATAACAGAATGCATATAACATAATGCATCAAGGTTCATAAATTAATTCCGAGCAAGCAATATAAAAAACAGAACCTTCAATTATTTAGCTACAAATCAATAATAAGTTAATAACCATAAAGATTAACTACACAATAAAATTACATATACTTGAATCTTCCATTCATGGGTTAAATAACATTCCAGATAAAGATTTTTATAGTTAAACTCATTTATCACATTCTCCTCAACCCAACCAAACCTGAGGCTACAACAGACAAATCAACAATGACTTAAAGAATTTGAATATTTGAATTTTCTACTAACATCCTAATTCACAATGACTTAAAGAAAAATATCATAGACAAATGTTAATGTCGAGATTATTTCTTAGTGCAAATATAGTGTATCTACCCTCAGAAAACATCACTAAACTAATAGAGTATGCTTTTGAATCAATGTGCAATTTTATGTGGCAACCTTTCTCACTCATAAGCCTCTAAACTAAATTAAAAAATGCTTTGATTTATGTGACAACTATAGAACCAATAGCACATCCTTTTTCTCAAGCTTAGATGAACATCAAAAGCCCACCATTTCAGCTTAAAGGGCCGACGAATCAAGGCAAACATTAAGGTATATTATTTTAGCTGTCAATTTACTGTAGAGTTGACATGAAACTTGCAAAGAAGAAACTCCTTCATATTTGAGCATGATATTTGTGTGGTGCTTAAAACATATCATTGTAATTTTTTTGCAGATTGAGGGGGATGAAGAATGCAACAATCAACATAGCAAAAATATTTAGCAATGAAAGATATGGTTATAATCAGAATACTGACACAAAAATAAAAAATAAAAAAAAATCAATCTACCTTCATGTTTCATCTTACCTTAATATATCCCGATAAACATATTGTCTCAAAACAGCCCTTGTTGGCCCTATCTTATCTGCAAGAGCATCAGTCAAGCATGATGGCAACGTGTTAGGTGTTACATCACATTCCATGGTTGAAAATAAAGACAGGAAGTCGTTAAACCCACCAAGAACTTGCAGAACCAAGTAACAGAGATAGGAAAGGCGTGATGGGGATGTGTGCAGCCTCTTAATTTTCTACAGGTATAACTATAACCATCATAGACAATTCTTCAATGGTTACAGCACAGTGGGAAAAGTAAAAAATGTTTAACCCAGAAAGTATAAGAAAACCAATAACAATGACAGTCAAAATTTTAATAGAATCACACAACACAATTTTATTCTTCTTCTTCAATTTTATTGCTAAGCAGCATGATTACCATGGAAATAGCAAATGAGGGAACCCAATATAACGCTATCTGCCCTAGCATAAAGCTTGTAAAGCAAGGGCTTTAGGCCTCCAATTTTTTTAAGAAAGGATTTGAATTTTGAAGTCAATGAAAACATAGAGAAAGGAAATGGAGAGATTGAAGAAGTAGAAATTTAAGAAAAGGAGACAACTGACCTGGGTCATTTGTTCCCCATCCTGCAAATAACGTAAATCATTGTTTGAGTACTACATTTCCTAAAGATTGCATACAAAAATAAATTATCCTAAGTTACCAAATAAATAAATAAACTGAGCACTCTATGTTGAATTTTATGCAAGGAATTATTACTGCAATCCAGAGATGGGCATTAGAAAAGTAGAAGATCGTATAAGTATAATTTGGAAAAAAATGAAATAATTTTTCTTTTAAAAAAAGAGAGCAAGTGAGAAAACAACAATCTGCAAAATATAGATATGAGAGCCGATTAGCTTAAAGAGGAAAAGGGAAAGGTAAAGTTTTTATTTAGAGCGCCCACCGTCCAGGACCTTCTTCCATTTGATGGGGAAATTTTTTTATGAGGAAAAGCATTGCTCGCCCTAGCATAAAGCTTGTAAAGCTAGGCTTTAGGCCTCTATTCTTTAAGAAAGGATTTGAATTTTGAAGTCGATGAAATCAGAGAGAAGGGAAATCGAGAGATTGAAGAAGTAGAAATTTAAGAAAAGGAGAGAACTGACTTGGGTCATTTGTTCCCCATTCTGCAAAGAACGTAAATCATTGTTTGAGCACTACATTTCCTAAAGATTGAACACAAAAATATATTATCCTATGTTACCAAATCAATAAATAAATTGAGCACTCCATGTTGAATTTTATGCAAGGAATTATTACTGCAATCCAAAGATGGGCATTAGAAAAGCGGGAGATCGTATAAGTATAATATGGAAAAAAAAGAAATAATTTTTTAAAAAAGAAAAAGAGAGCGCAAGTGAGAAAACAACAATCAGCAAAATATAGAGACGAGAGCCGATTAGCCTAAAGAGGAGAAAGAAAAGGTAAAATGTTTATTTAGAGTGCTCACTGTCCAGGACCTTCTTCCATTTGATGGGATTTTTTTTTTTTTTATTAGGAAAAGCATGGCCGGCCCAGGCATAATGGTAGTAAAGCTAGAGATTTAAGCCTCCAATTTTTTAAGAAATGATTTGAACTTTGAAGTAAATGAAAACAGAGAGAAATGAAATGGAGAGATTGAAGAAGTAGAAATTTAAGAAACAGAGAAAACTGACCTGAGTCATTTGTTCCCCATCTTGCAAAGAACGTAAATCATTGTTTGAGCACTACATTTCCTAAAGATTGAACACAAAAATAAATTATCATATGTTACCAAATAAATAAATAGAGCACTCCATGTTGAATTTTCTGCAAGAATTTATTACTGCAATCAAAATATGGGCATTTGAAAAGCAGGAGATCGTATAATTATAATACAGACAAAATGAAATGATTTTCTTTTTAAAAAAGAGGAGAGCAAGTGAGAAAGCAACGATCGACAAAATATAGAAAGGAGAGCCGATTAGCTTAAAGAGGAGAAGGGAAAGATAAAGTTTTTATTTAGAGCGCCCACTGTCCAGAACCTTCTTCCATTTGATGGGGAAATTTTTTTTTTTTTTGAGGAAAAGAATGGCTGGCCCTAGCATAAAGCTAGTAAAGCTCGGGCTTTAGGCCTCTATTTTTTTAAGAAAGTATTTGAATTTTAAAGTCAATGAAAATAGAGAGAAGGAAAATGGAGAGATTGAAGATGTAGAAATTTAAGAAATGGAGAGAACTGACCTGGGTCATTTGTTCCCCATCCTGCAAAGAACGTAAATCATTGTTTGGGCACTACATTTCCTAAAGATCGAACACAAAAATAAATTATCATATGTTACCAAATAAATAAATTAATAGAGCACTCTGTGTTGAATTTTTTGTAAGGATTTATTACTGCAAGGCCTCCATTTTTTTTAATATTATGAAAGCTTAACAAAAATAATAAATTAAAACCTTAAATAATAAATTATAGGAAATATTACATGTTGTTGCTAGTACACACAACAAAAATTTACATCGATCATAATAATTTGTCATAAATATAAATAAAATATATTTTTAATTAAATTTATTATTAGTTTTAAAAAGGATTTTATATCAAATTTTATTTTAGGCCTCAAAATACGTCTCGCCGGTCCGAGGAAAAGTTCATTGTGTTGAGGAAAGTTTTGTATTTTTCAAAACCTTGTCAATTGTGAGTTAAACGGCCAATGCTTCATAATAGGTTAAAGTAATCTTTTGATCCCTATACGTGACATTGATTTTCAATTTGGTCCCTATACGTAAAAAGTTATCAATTTGATCCTTATATGTGACACTAATTTTTCAATTTGGTCCTCACCGCTAATTGATCCCTATATAAGAGGGACCAAATTGCAAATTATTATCACATGTAGCAAATTAAAAATAATTGTCACATGTAGGGACCGATTTCAAATTTTTTTGTTGTTGAATTGATCCCTACATATGACAATAATTTGTAATTTGGTACTCTTATATAGGGACCAATTAGCGATGATGACCAAATTGAAAATCAGTGTCACGTATAGGGACCAAATTAATAATTTTTTACGCATAGGGACCAAATTGAAAATCAATGTCACGTATAGGGACCAAAAGATTACTTTAACCTTTATAATATAATAATAATATTATAATAATAATATAAGGGTTTTTCTATCCTGTGCAATTTTGCACATGTTAAGGATATCAAAATAGTAAATTTGTATAGGAAGTTGTGTATTTTAGACTTTCAATACTGAAATGCTTACTTTTCCAATAAATAGTTGCTGATTTTAGGTTTCTTAACATGTGCAAAGTTGCACATGATAGAAAACCCATAATATAATAATGGCTTAAATTTTAAAAAGAGGAAAGTGTAATGTGGTGGTTTGTAGTTTGTGCGGCAGATTTTTTTTAAGAATGACATTGGGACATGTGTCAATAGCAAAGAATGGTTCAAATTTTTTTTATTTGACCATATTACCCTCAAAGAGGGACATGTGTCACTATCTAAGAATGGGAAAAGATGGTATTTCACCATCCTAAAAATTTTATAGAGGTATAGTAGACTGGCAAGTAACATTTTGTTACACACTAAAGGTTTTTTTTATTAATAATCTATACTAATATAATTAGGGATCCATTTTTCAAAGTTGAATCCCCTCATGACGACACGTGTCGCCTTTTAATTTATTTTTTTATTAAAAAATATTTTTTTATTAAAAAATATTTTTTAAAAAAAATTAATTATTTTTAAATACTTTTTTTTAAAAAAACAAATTTTATTTAAAAAAATTATTTTATTTAAAAATTATTTTTAAAATTAGAAAATAAGTTTAATTATAAAAATTTAAAAAGATAATGTTTTAATTAAATTTTTTAATTTTTTAAAAATAATCATTTTTTAATTAAACTATTATTTTTTTTTTTTTTTTACAAATTTTTTTTATAAAAATTTAATTACTTTTTTTAATAAATATTTTTAAAAAAAGCTTTATATACAAAAATTTAAATAAAAAACAATTATTGTATTTAAAAAATTATTTTTAAAATAAAAAAACAACTTTAAATAAAAAAACGGTTTAATAAAAAAAAATTAAAATATAATTTTTTAAATTACATTTTTTTTAAAAATAAATACTTTTTTTAAAAATTTTTTATTAAACTAATTTTTTTTCAGAAAAATTTTAATTAAAAAATTAAATGAAAAACATTTATTTTATTTTTAACAGATTATTTTTAAATATTTAAAAAAGGCAGGCTCTTTTTTTTAAAAAAAATTGGATTAAAAAATATTTTTTTAATTTAACAATTAAATAAAAAAACATTTTTTTAAAAATACATTTTAAAAAGTTAAATTAAAAAAAAATAAATTCTTTATTTTTTTTAAAATTTTTTTTTTTAATTAACAAGATTTTTTAAATTAAAAAAATATTTAAAATATTGTTAAAATAAAAATATTTATTTTATTTTAAAAATATTTAAATTTTTTTATTTAAAACATTGTTAAAATAAAAATATTTATTTTATTTAAAAAATATTTAAATTTTTTTTATTTAAAACATTGTTAAAATAAAAAGATTTATTTTATTTAAAAAATATTTAAATTTTTTTTATTTAAAACATTGTTAAATTAAAAACATTTATTTTATTTAAAAATTATTAAAAATATTGTTTAATTAAAAACATTTATTTTATTTAAAAAAATATTAAAATCGTTATTGATTTCAAATCAATGATAAATAAAAAACATTTATTTTAATTACTTTTTTTAAATTAAAGAAATTTAATTTTTTTAATTAATAAAATGTTTTCTTTTGTTTTCTTTTAATTTAACTTTTGTCTTTTATTACAAACATTTATTATTTGTTACTATTTGGGATTATTATTTGGGGAACGTGTTGCAGTTTTGGAGTCATGTGATGTTGTAGCCGAATGACGAAGTGACACGTGTCTTGACCGGGTCCAGCCTAAAATTTCCCCCTCCTGTTTCGACTAATTTAACAAATTAATTTTATTTTTTATTTATATTATTTAATTTGGTCCAAACAATGGAGAGCATTAGTTTACTGTACACCACAGTAGCCACATGTGTCACTGGCGGGGTCCATAAATTTTTCTGGATTTTGTCTTTTTTTCTAAAGTTCAATGGGGAACAAGTTCTTACTGTGCACGAATAAAATCTTGACACGTGTCACTTGCGGGTCTCACACATCTTTTTTGTTATTATTATTTTTTTTTAATATTAAATATACTAAATATTTTATTAATTTTTGAATCATTTATTGAAGAGCCTTCTCCTTTTTGTACCATTGTTATAACTAATTGGTTAAAATATACATTTTTAATTTTTGATATTTATTCTTTATTTTTTATTTTTAGTTCCTTCTTGAGACATGGTGCAACTTGGAAATCCGCCCCATATTTTGACCATCTTGTCACTGTAGACGAATTGGATGAGGACACGTGTCCTTGGCGGGTCCCAGCTCTAATTTTGTTGTTTTGGTTTTCCTGTGTTTAACAATTTAAATATTAATATTTTTAAAAATATATAATTTGTTTAAATTATATTGTGTCATGCTTTTATTGTGGACGAATAGGCAGGCGTCACGTGTCATGGGACTCTTCCATTAGAATTTTTTGGCCTCTTTATTTTTTATAGTAAAAAATATTTACATAATTATTTTAATTATTGTATTATTATTTATTATATCGCCTTCCCTTTTTCATTTTTTTTTTAATTTTGGACCTTGCATTTATTTTTGACGAATAAACTGACGACACATGTCATGGGCGGGGCCGACATATATTTCTGTCCTCTGGCATTTTTTTAATAATAGTTACTTAATTAATTATTTTAATTATTGTATTATTTATTCTAGGGTCTTCTCTTAAAATAAATATCTGCCATGTTTCTACTGTGGACGAATAAATCGGCGAAACGTGTCATGGGTGGATCCACATATTATTTCAGCCTTATGATTTTTTTTAATAACAAATATTTAATTAATTGTTTTAATTATTGTAATATTTATTCTGGGGCCTTCTCTTAAAATAAATTTGTAGCATACTCTTGCTGTGGACGAATAAACCGGCGACACGTGTCATGGGTGGATCCACGTATAATTGCAGCCTAAGGAATTTTTTTAATAATAATTATTTAATTAATTGTTTTAATTATTATAACATTTATTCTGAGGCCTTCTCTTAAAATAAACTTCTACCATGATTTTGCTGTGGACGAAGAAATAGACGACACGTGTCACCGGTAGATCCACATATAATTTCAGCCTAAAATTTTTTTCGTCCTCTGGAATTTTATTAAAAATAATTATTTAATTAATTATTTTAATCATTGTATTATTTATTCTATGGCCTTTTCTTAAAATAAATTTTTGGCATGATTTTACTTTGGACGATTAAACGAGTTACTCGTGTCACGAGGGGGGGGCTATATTTTAATTCTCTGAGTTTTTTAATAATTATTTTAATTAATTATTTTAATCATTATATTATTTATTCTAGGGCTTTTTGTTGCAATAAATTTGTAACATGATTTTACTGTGGACGAATAAACGGGCGACACTTGTCATGGGCAGGGGTCCACATAAAACTTCAGTCTCTGCCATTTTTTAATAATAAATATTTAATTAATTATTTTAGTTATTGTATTATTTATTCTAGGGACTCAACTTTTTTAGTAATTTTTCTATTTGGGTTGTTGTTCTCTAATGCAGTTTTGAGTATCTGGTCACTGTATAGTGACATGTGTCAATAGCGGATTTGTGGACTATGTTCAGTTTTTTTTTTAATTTTAATTAATTATTTAATTATTATTAATTGATTATTTAAATAACCTATTAACTATTGTCTTTCATTCTTGGTTCTTCTCTTTTTTAGCTAACTATTGAATATACGAATCCAACTGTTGCACACAATAGCATTATTTTATATTTTAAAAAAAATATTATATTTAATATTGTTATGTTGAAATTATTTATAAAAAAATATTATAAAAATAATCATCTAACGGATGCCCGTGTGTCTCGCATGGGCAACTACACTAGTGTTATTTGTACACTCTAATTTGATGCACGTGTTGATTAGTAAGATGGCATTTGAATATTTATATAACATAGGTTTAATGAACTTTTTGGTCCCTAAAAGGTAGGTGATTTTTGGTTTTAGTCCCTGCATTTTTTTAACGTTGGTTTTGGTCCCTACAAATTTAAAACTTTTGGTTTTAGTCCCTGCCGTCAGTTACCCTCTGTTAAGTGCTGACGTGGGTAACGGAGTGCAATGCCAACACTGCCACGCCAACAAATATACCGTGTTGGTTGCCACATATGAAAATAAAATTTGGTTTTAGTCCCTGAAAAGTGGTGAATTTTAGTTTTAGTCCCTGTACTTTTTCCGTTGGTTTTGGTCCTGTAAATTTAATGCTTTTGATTTTAGTCCCCACCATCAGTGACACTCTGTTAAGGGCTGACGTGGCTAACAGAGCGCCATGTCGACATTACCACGTCAGCTTAATTATTATTATTTAAACCATTATATTATTTTAATTTTTATTATTATGCTATTCTTATTATTTTTTCTTATAATTATATAACATATATATATATATATAATAATCACAGGTTCGAGCATGGTTCAACGTGAACCTCGAACCACTATCTTCATCGGTTCAATGATCGATCCAGTTTTCAAAATATTGCCTACGTGGCTTAAAATAATAATAATTAAGCTGGTGTGATAATGACAATGTGGCGCTCTGTTAGCCATGATAACACTTAACTGAGTGTCACTGATGGTAGGGACTAAAATCAAAAGTTTTAAATTTACAGGGACCAAAACCAACGGAAAAAAGTACAAGGATTAAAACCAAAATTTACTCACTCTTCAGGGACTAAAACCAAATTTTATTTTCATACGTGGATGCCAGCATGACATAAAATAATAATATTTTTGCCACCACGTCAGCACTTAACGGAAGGTAACTAACGACAGGGACTAAAACCAAAAGTTTTAAGCTTACTAGGACCAAAACCAACGAGGAAAAAAAAATACAGGGGCTAAAACCAAAAATCACCTATTTTGAAGGGACCAAAAATTTCACTAAACCTATAACATATATCAATATGTTTACACCGAGCCTACTATTCTGAATGTGGTGATTGATTATAGTAAAATATATTTTCAGTATGGTTATTCTTAAATATTATAGATGTATCATATACAATTATAAGATGTATGGCACAGTTGATAGATAACTGAGCCCCTTAAGTATGTGGTCAATGGTTCGATTCTTGTCTCATGCGTATGGAAGAGCATCTGTTGGGAGAGGTCAACCCCTTAAATGGATAAGGTTATTTTGTGTATAAAAAAAAAACTATTTTAAAGTGATTTATGTCTTCTTATATTTGATAAAATGCTTGTAGTTTTCATGCTGAATTTAGATGAGCGCTCTCCATTATTCAAAATATGTTTTGTGGGTTTCTTTTCAAATGATGATGACCTTGATAAGGAGTGGTGTGGTGTCATTTCTTGGCACTTGACTTTCTTATTTAAATCAAATTTTATGTTGTTTTACAGAAAGTAAACTTATTTTAACAATTCGGAATATTCTCACATCAAAATATAGTTATGTTATTATTTTAATTTATACTGCTTTCTATTTATTTAATTAAAAAAATAAAATCATATAGTTGTAAATAATTTTATATAAAAAGGTAGTAATATTCAGGATAGATTCAAACTCTCATAATGAATTTTCAATATATATATATATATATACCTCAAAGTCTATTAGTCTAGTAATAATTTTAGGGTTAATACTAAATTGTAAAGTTATTTTTTTTTATCAGGAAATAGAAACGTTTTTTACTACTTAAAAAAGTAAGTAGTAAGTAGTAAGTAGTAAGTAGTAACTTATTTAAACTCCCAAATAAGCCCCGTCCAAAAAAAAAAAAAATACTTACTTTCGTTTTGCTTTAATAGTAAGTATCTTAATATTAGACAATAATTAATTTAAGCATCTCAATAATTGATTTCCTCTATTAAAAAAAAGTGATTCAAAACTCTCAAATTAACTACCTCTAAAAAATTAAAATATTTCATATACTTTGAAAAAACCTTAAATAATTAGTTTTTTTTTTGGTGTAAATGCCTTTTTTTGTGTAACTTAAATAATTAATTTAATAATATATGATAATTAAGTTTTGGTTCGGTAATAATTGACTCAGACTCCCCATCTGAACTTCGTAAAAAAATCTTAAAAACTTAATAATAAGACCCTCAATATAAAATGGTAATTAAATTTTAAGGAAGATAATGAGTCCGTTTGTTTAAGACTAAAAAATAAATGATTTTGTTGTAAAATAATTTAGTGATTATTTTTAGAGAGTTTTAAAAAAAGCAGAAACAGATTTATGTTTGTTTACAATTATAAAAAAATTATTTTTTTAAAGTAGTTAGTTATATAAAAACTGATTTTTTTCCAAAAGCAAGTGAAAGTTGTTTTTCATTTTAACCCCTAAAATGATTTTTTTTGCTTCTGATTATTTTCAAAAGCAAAAACAAACACACTAAGAGCATGTTTGGGAATACTTAATTATAGATGTTTCAGCTGTTTTTTTTTTTTTGTAAAAAGCTTAATTGGTAAAAAATTTTATGTTTGGGTATCTAACTTAAATTTTTTAAAAAGCTTTTTTTCTTCAAATAAGTTGTTTCCTATGTATCCTAAAATGTGGACTGTTAGATTGTTTACAAAAGATTTTTTCCTTCTCTGAAGCACGTTGCCCGTTATACCCCGTTGGCTTATTTCCCCTGGCGCATACCCCCACCCAAAACCGTAAGTTATAAATAAATAAGCTAAAATAAAAGCTAGATGTTAAAACAGAGACAAATATTACAAATACATATTAAAATATGACAAATATTATACATATTAAAATATCAAAAAAAATATGTTAAACAAAAAAAAAAATTATTAAAAATGAATAAATCTGATTATAAAAGTCAAATGTTATTCACTTTTCCCATCAAATACTATAAGCAAATAACTTTATACATTTTTTTTCGTAATTTATTATGTAAAATTAATTTTTTTTCACCATCCAAACGAAATAGATTATCTTAAAATCGATTTTCAGCAAACAAACCCAAGCAAAAACAGATTCTGATTATAATCGATTATCACAATAATCGATTATATAAAAATTGATTATTAGCACAATCTTTTTTTTCCAGCTTTTCCAAACACACTCTAAGAATTTAAAAAAATGATTTTATGGTTAAAAAATGACTTTTTTAGAAAAATAAGCAATAACAAAAAAATTTAAAAAGGGAATAAAATAAAAAGGGAATAAAATTTTTTGTTATTTTCACTTTTTTTTATTTACAAAATCTCTAAAAAAGGGAATAAAATAAAAAGATTGTAACGTTTTTTAAAGTCGTGAAATAGCAAAGTTACTTTAAAATCTCCTAAAATAGGAGTGACCATTAAATGATATCGAATTGTGAAGCCCAAGCCCAACATAAAAATCAAATGATGAAGGTGGCCCGAAATGACAAATGAAACAGAAACTCAGCTCTAACAGAGGCACAGACAGAGAGTGTTGTTGACGTTGTAGTGCTGTGTGTGTGAAGTGTGCAGCCGTAGCATTAGTAAGTATCACGGAGATCCACATAAAATTCATCCAATATAAAACTGTATTATTAGAAAAAGTGATGGTAGCATTTCTCTAGGTGGCGTCTAGAATGTAGTATGATGAGAAGTCCCACACCGATGAGGCACTAACAGTAAAAAAATTCTGACCATTAGATTTAATAATAATTTAATCAATGGCTTTGATTTAATGTAAAAAAAAATATGAATACCTATGACTGGTAATACAAGTATATAAAAAAAATGTCAAATTACAATATAGTCCCCACCCTCATCCCATCAGATCCCCACCATCACCACCACCACTCAAATAACAATAGAGATTCTGACCACCACCAACCACCTCTGCATAATCCAACCAGTAAACACCAAACTCAAACATTTTTGCATAGAACACACACAATAAGAAAAAAAAGTTCAATTACAATCAAAAATGAAAAATAAAATAAAAAGAAGAACAACCTGGAGAAGAAAACGATAAAGAATTTCGGGGCCATGGGAAACTCGAGCGGTAAGGGCAAGGCGCTGGTAGAAGGGAGGACTCGAGCGACGGTGGATAAGAATGATGGAGAACTCGAGCGGTGGTAGAAGGGAGAACTAGAGTGGCGGTGGAGAACACGAGTCATGAAGAGGAGACAGCGGGAGGGGCGCGCGGTGTCGTGCGGCGGCATTGAGAACCAGAGGGAAGATTGCTCCTTGAACACGGAGGTGGCCCAGCGGCAACACCACCACCGTCTACAGCCGCGCCGGTCGCCTCCTGGATAATCTCCTAACGCTGCCACCATGCCATGATATTCAGATCTGACCAGATCTGACCAACCTCTTCGCTTCAGATTTGCGAAGCGCCACCGTTCACAGTCGAGGACACCGCGCCGTCTGCCATCTGCTGTTCGCACCAGAAACATGCTCCACATCCACCCTGGGACACAGCTCACACCGGTTTTAGGGTTAGCTAGGAATCGGTGGCAGAAGGGTGGGGGTAGGGATGGGGGTGGAGGAAGGGAAGGGGATGAAGGTAAACAGAACCGTCATTGAAACTCAAAGGATATCGAATCGGATCTAACAGCGGCGGCAGGGGCGGAGGGAGGAGGAGGCATGGTGGCGGTGAACATTTGGAAGGGATAGAGGTGACGGGTAAAACTGGAACTTCAAAAATAAAATAATTTAAAAATAAAAAACAAAAAAACTAGGGAACTTACTATGTCAAGTGAAATTCCTGCCTCATCGGTGTGGGACTTCTCATCATACTACACTTTAGACGCCACCATTTCTCTAACTATTAAGTAACGAATGATAAGAAGATGAACAGAGACATCACTGAATGGACGAAGCCAGAGTATCTCGTAATCGATTGCAACCCTCCTTTGACCAAAGTCGGTGATAATCATTTTTTGCAATCAAGTTTTATACTTTTTGGGCTGGACACTCTTATATGCTGAATTTCAAACGCTAATGAAAGTTATTTTTCATTTTAACTCTAAAAATGATTTTTTTTTTACTTTTCATTATTTTCAAAAGCAAAAACAAATACATTAAAAGTTTTAAAAATGATTATTCAGATAAAAAATGATTTTTTTTTTATGAAATAAGCAATAACAAACACATCTTATACTTTTTGGGCTAAACACTCTTATATACTGAATTTCAATTTCAATAATCGGATTTGAGATGAAATCAAGAGAGGTGAGAAACAGCATCTATAGTATAGTTGATAACCTTGTCTAAATGTAGTAATCATATTAGCATGTGCAGAAAATGAGAAACAGTTGATGATCATGTGATATGCTTGGTGGATGGGACGGGACGGGAAGGGAAAGAGAGAGGTACTAATTTTTCTTCTGAGAGCTACTCATTGACTCATTGTGCAAAGAAATAAGTCTAAATTCTTAAATTTAATGTCCTTGCTGTAGTTATTACATAAAGTATGAACGTATGAAAGTATGTTGCAAAGTTATGGCCCCATTTTATCATCTACTTTCATTTTCCTGTCTTCTTTCAGCATCTCAATAGTTGTCTCCAGTATGCCATTAACTCACCTAAATGGAGCATTTGTACTTTAGAGCATCCTCAGACCTCAATGGAGTATGAACTTCAAATGTAAAAAGTCTTACAGTTTAATTAGATTTTGGAATATTCAACTTGAAACTATTAATCGGCCGGAAGAATGTGTCCAAATTAAATTAAATCTGTAATAACGTATTCCATGATGGTTTCAATATGGTCACACCAAAAAGAAATCTGATTTTAAAGGTTTTTTCAAATATTTTTGCAGTTGAGACTTTGGCCTAGTTCGGTTCTGCCCTTGTTGACACTTTTGAAGTTCAAAGTAAGTGACAAATGTTATAGGTGCAACATTGTTTTCGTCTGATGTTTCTCCTTTTCGATAGAAAACATTGCTAGTTGCTAGTTGACATTTGAAGCAACATTTTGCTTTTTCGTCAATGATGTCACTGTAACTATTGCTGTCAAAAATGGAGGACAAAGACACAAAGTGGAAGAGAACATAATGCACTTAACTTTTTTTAGGTGGTTAATGTTTTTTAAGTGAGAGTGTGAGACATAATCTTGACCACCCACTCATGTGTGTATGATTTACTTCTATCATTCTCTCACTCAATTAATATGCCTTTGTATATATAGCAATTCCTTGGTATTTATAGTGCTAGAAATAGTTTCAGCATCAGACAGGTGGGAACTAAAACTAGATGTTTGTTCCAAGTGTAATTAAGCATCAGCTATAAATCTGGCTTCAGCTTCAGTAAGCAGTTCACACCTGAACTGTGCAGGGCCGACCCACGGAAGGAAAGGTGGGGCCTAAAACTAGGTAAAGCCTCATAGTGAATAAATTATGATTCATATGTACAATTTTTGTTAGGTATCAGATTCATTTTTGTTAACGAGCTATTACATTATCCTTAACTCTATCCTTCCTTGATGTGCATGGCCTAAAATCGATTCCTTCACATCTATATACTTCGACAAGTATAGGTCTAAGGATAATGTTAAATGATTTTTTTAAGAAAAAATAAAAATAGTGTTACGTATAAGCTTAACAAGCTTTTGTTGCACAGGCATAAATTTAAATTAAGCTGACGCGGTTAAACTTTAGGGCTTAGGCCAACTATCATTTCTGCGAGTTTGATTTTTAATCCGTCTTATAAAACATTAATTTGCGCCCTTTCAATTTTTTTTTCCTTCCAATATAACTTATAGGAGACCTTACATGAGGAGGAGGAGGAGGAGAGGGGATGAGATATAGAAATGAGAAATGAGAAATGAGCGGAACACATTGCAAGAATTTAAGGTGAACTCTAGGGTGTAGTCAGTTAAAAAGGTCTACACCTACACTGGTGTAGACCAATTTTAAATTAACATGAACAATTTTCAACCGTTAGATTTAACAATTAAATAATTTAATGGTCCAGATTTGTTAATCTAAAAAATTGAATTGAAAACAAAAAATAAAATAAAAAAGACTTCTTTGCCCTTTCACCATTTCACCTTCCTAACCCATCCCACCATTGCGCTTTACATCATTATCGTTTAAAGCCAGGTCTGGCCAGCACTCCATGACCATAATCTTCAAGCTATCGAAGCATTTCCAGCATGTAATCAGTGTTATTAGCTTTTGATTATAGCTGCGCTTCCTCCCCATGACTTTCACCAACACCACGTGATGATCCACTTCCCTTGCCCCTTTACGAAGATTGTAATAAGTTGCTGGCTTCATTGTCACTCACATTCTGAAATTACATTGAGTGCAGAAATACTTCTATTGTAATACATGTGCTAGTATGATATAGTATTTTGATATGCATGACTAATCACTGATTTGAACCCAGTGGAAAAATCAGATCCAAACGCAGACTATCCATTTGGATGTCCAAAGGTGAGTTGTGGTGGTGCGGGAAAAACTAGAAAACCCATATCTAAATCTAATGACGAAAAAAACATTAAACTAGATAAACATTACACATGTGATTAGTTTCAACTTGGTTATGGTGGTGATGTTGACTTAACTTTTGAAAGCAAAAAGAAAAAGGTCCAATCTTGGCTGGGAACAAAAGAGATGAGCTGACCAGAGAGTTAGTGGTTCACTGTTGAGGTGGTGGTAGGACAGTCAGTGAGATGCTAAAGGGGTGGAGAGAGATTATTGAAGATAAGGGTAGAGACGACTTTTCACATAAAAATTTGGGGGTATATCGATATAGATCATTTTAACGGACTACATCTTAGAATTCACTAAAATTTAAACCTACGAATTTATAATTTATGTTCTGCAGCTTAATCAACTCAGGTTATCAATAGAATAACTTCATTCCATTTCTATTTGGGCCTTTTATCAAAAATCTCAATTCATCTCCAATTTTTATTTTTATTTTGTTCATCCGCTCAATTGTATTGACGAAATCTTGGGTCTGTGGGTTAAGCTCATCGTTATAGCCTGGGGCCCATGCACACCTCCCTTCAAAAATTGGGTTTCAACGTTTCGGAGACTTGACCGCAAAAGAAAAACATAACAAAAGCTCTCCTTTAAGGCGCTGGCTAGCTTGAGCAAATAGATAGTATCTCTCACGGTGAGAGAGGCATCTTCAACCGGTCACTGCAGGTTAGCATAAAATGAACAGTACACGTGTCAGTTGGCAATAGTCTTAGTATTTGCAGAAACACCCCGAGCCCCCCATTATTTTAAGTGACAAAACAACATTAGTGGCTAGCAGACAAAATTAAAATACTGGCTCGAAAATCATCGCCCCCAACCTATTGAAGGCGTAAATTTACTCTCCCAACACTCCTAGATCCGTGGCTGCTGAGCAAGTATTGAGGCAAAATCTCGACCCTATTGCTTGTTCAAGGACGAACGTCGTTGATTGTTGCTGTTGTTCAACGAACGAGCTAAACTTCAGCAACCCTTGCCTCGTACAAATGTTGCTGATTTTAATGGACGAAGGTTGCTGATTTTTGTTGTTCTACAACGAACGACCCCGTTTGTCTATACTTCATCAACTAACGATCTGCTCCTCGCGCCACCGCGGATCTACTCCTCGCGACACCGCAGATCGAACCGCTTCCCATCCCGCACCTTCTGGAACTCCGCCGTCACACAGACCAGATCGAACACAGCGCGATGTAGCCTTCTCCGCCGCTCCGTCGCGCCGTCACGTCGTCAGCCGCCGCAGCTCCTGCAGATAGCATCACCATTAGGTTGCAGGTGGGTTGAGTGAAGAAGATGAAGATTTTGGGCTTGGGTCAGCTCCTATTTTGGGCCTAGAGTGTTTTAAAAAAAAACTCATGTGATATTTGATGGGCTTGGCAGAAAAGTATTAATAAAAAAGAGTAAGAACTAAAGACAACTCATTTAAAAAAATTATCATTAAAAATATCAGAATATTAAAAAAATGGAAAAAAAAAAACTATTAAATAAAAAAAAATTCTTGTTCTTTGAATAAAAGAGACTTCTAAACATAGAATTTAATACCTAAATAAATGTACCTAAAATTTTATCATACCTAAAGTTACGTGCAGTATTATTTTAAACTCATTCGAAAATAATAAAAGTAAGAATCAAGCAATGTTTTAACATCATAATTAAAATCGAACTGATCATTGAATTGGCGAAGGCACTAGTTTAAGATTTGGTGGTTCAACCATAATTAAATAATGATTGAACATGTAATAAACAAATATGTATTTTTAATATTATATATTATACTACCTCTGGTCTATGCTACCTAATCGATTTACAAACATTTTGAACCTAGATCAACTAGATAGCTTAAGTGCTAAGCATTTGACCTCAGTTTGACCATTAGTCAACCAGAACCTAACCATGTGATCACGATCCATGTTCACCCTAATGTAATCAGTCAGAACTTGACCATGTGATCATGACCCATGTAGTCAACTTAATCACCTAGAACCTAACCATGTGATCACGATCCATGTTCACCCTAATCAACTTAGCCCAGACAAGTTGACCTTTAGTCAACCTAATCAATTTACAAAGATTTTGACCCTAGGTCAACTAGATAGCTTAGGTCCTAAGCATTTGACCTTAGTTTGACCTAAGTCAACCCCATGTGATCACGATACATGTTCACCCTAATGTAGTCAGTCAGGACCTGACCATGTGATCATGACCCCATGTAGTCAACTTAATCACCTAGAACCTAACCATGTGGTCACGATCCATGTTCACCCTAATCAACTTAGCCTAGACACGTTGTTAAAGGGATTGTTAATTATTTTATTTTATTTTTCTTGGTAATGTTATATAAGCACAACATTCCTCACTTGGACGTTCCTCCTGTGCCATCTAGAAATCTTGAAGGGATTTATTTTATTTTTAATTTTTTTTACTAATGTTATCCTAAAAAGCATCTCGTTCTATATATGAATGTTCCTGTTGTCATATATAGAACGAGATGCTTCTTAGGATAACATTAATAAGAAAAATTTAAAAAAATAAAGCAAATCCCTTCAAGATTTCTAGATGGGACAGGAGGAACGTCCAGATAAGGAACGCTATGCTTATTAGGATAACATTATCAAGAAAAAAAAATTAACAATCTCTTTAATATTCTTATAAAGCACAACAGGGACATTCATATATAGAACGAGATGCTTCCTAGGATAACATTAGAGCATCTACAATGGAGAAATCACTTTGGTTCTTAACTCTCATTTTGTGGGTTCATTAATGTCATATAAGATTTAAGAACTTTTATCTATTTTTACTCCAATGAAAGAACCATAATTTGGGTTCTTAACTTATTTTCTTTTTGAGTTTACTTGTATTTTTTAATTGGAAATTGTGATAAAAAAAAAAAAGAAGATTTTTTTGGCAAGAACCTTCTATAGAAGAACAATTCTACATCCTAGCAGTCACATCATTCTCCTCCAATGAAGGTTTTTACAAGAATATATTCTTATATTTGAGAACTACCCTAAGAACTATCATTAAAGCTGGTCTTAGTAAAATAAATAAATAAAATAAATAAATCTCTTCAAGATTTCTAGATGGCACAGGAGGAAAGTCCAGGTGAGGAATGCTATGCTTAAATAACAATTACCAAGAAAAATAAAATAAAATAATTAACAATCTCTTTAAGATTCTTAGAAAGCATAACATGAACATTTATTTTTTCATCCGTTTCTTATATTTAATAAAGTGCTTCTTTTTTATTTAATATATTAAATTTAAATTCCAAACGTTGGGCAGAATAATATCACCTTTTTTACTGTTTCAAATAAATATTATCTACTATCTTCATTTAATTAACATTTTTTTTTTTATAAAAACTATATCTACATAAATAGTCGTCATATTTCGTCAAATTAGCTCAAAATAAATGTCCCTTCAATTTATTGACTTGGTCTGGGCTGCACACAATTTACAATTTCACGTGCACATTTGGTTGGACCCGGCTACAACCACAATTTGGGCCAATTGACCCATATCCTACATAGCCCTTCCAATTCTACACTGTGCCTTTTTCACACTGTTCATTAAAAATTATTAACAAATGCACCGAAATCGAATATTTAATAAATATTTATCCATGGGTTTCTCGTAAGCAAGAAATCCATACAACATGAATTTAGTAAATATTCAGACAAAATATTCATTTTCCCTAATAATGTTGTTGAGTACATCTCGAAACACATCAGCTATTTGCAAATTTGTTCTCCTGTGCCGTACAAAGCCACTGGAAACCACCACCAACACTTCGTTTGATCGCCCCCGCCATTGCATCCGATCGGCCAACAATTGAGGGACACAGTAAATCAAACATTAATAGGAGTTCTGAGATTACGTCGAATGGTCGTTGTTGCTGTGGTCGGCTACCTTCACCAAACCAATCACTCGACGGCGGGTCTCCGAAAAAAACCCTAAAAGAATGGTCTGTGTTTCTGCATAATAGGCCAACTCAGGCTACACATATAGCTACTCTAATAATAACTCCTAGGGACTGATTGGCAAAACAAAGAATTAGCCACACAACCGGTTGGCATTGAATAGATCAGCATCGTCCATTTTTTAATGACTATATCTAACGGTCAAAAAGTCTATGTTATGCCTCTCTCATACCTCTCTCACCGTGAGAGATACTATCTATTTGCTCACGCTAGCCAGCGCCCTCCTTTAATTGAAATACCATGTTGTTACTTGTTACATTGTTTTCACATTTCAGACGCCCATAATTAATTATATCAGTCACAAAGGCTCAACGTGATTTTTGTCTTTTTGAATGATGAAGGTTGTCCACATATCATTGTTATCCCATGGTAAACACGTTAGAATAAAACAAAAGATTATATATGTGTTTTATTTTATGCGTTTCACCAGAAATATGAATGGTGAAAGGACGGAGTAAGAGGGAGATAGCAAGAGTGACGCGACCCACCAAGTTCGAATTGGAAGCTTTTGGAATTATTCTTTGGAGAATATTAAGCGGTAAAATAATTAAAGAAGGAAAAATTATATAAAAATATAATATATTTAATAGATTAAAATTATTATATTTAATTTCTCAATATAAATCTTTGTTTTAGTTGATTTTTAACTAATGTCATAAGAATACTGGTCAGCAGCACCGTTTTGTTTTTTCATGTGATTTGTATGTGTTGCATTCTGATAACATCAAAATTGTGCTAGTTTATTAAGTCATTAATTTATTGTATTTTATTTAATGTGAGAAAGGAAAAGGTTGTTTTTCACCGTGGGCCGCGCATGTGTTAACTTAAGAAGAATCAAAGAAGGCGTGTTTGAGATTGGATTCGGATTCTCTCTTGCCAGCAGTCAGCAGACTTTTTTTTTTTTCCATCTTCTTTTCTGGTTGTGATAATTGAACACACCAAATGGATATCATATGCGACATCTAAGGCACTCTAGCACTACTATAGCATTACTTTTTTTTTTCTTCAAATTTTGATTAATTTTTTTAAAATTTAGTTTTTCCTTTTTAAAAAAAAAATTAGTTTTTTTGAGAAATAATATTTTTGGTTAAGTATATACAAATATCTGGTTAATCAGGTACAAATATCTGGTTAATTCAGTTCATTATCTGGTTAATCAGGTAAAAATATCCTTTTATTTATTTATTTTTATACAAATTTTGACTTTTTAAAAAAAAATTAAAATTTTATTTCTCAAAAAATCTCATTAACCAGATAATGAACTGAATTAATCAGATATTTGTACCTGATTAACCAGATATTTGCACATACTTAACCAAAAAAACCCATTAACCAGATAATGAACTGAATTAACCAGATATTTGTACCTGATTAACCAGATATTTGCACATACTTAACCAAAAATTTTATTTATAGAAAAAACTAAATATTTTAAAAAAAGAACAAAATATTTTTTTAAAAATAAATAAATAAATTTTTTTTTAAAAAAAAGGGCTGCTACAGTGCAACATAGTATGATGTTGTGTATGGTGTCAATATTTTGTGTCAAAATATCATTTTTCTTTTTTTTACCCTTGATATCGCATTCGGCAATCGGTATCATCTTTTTAATTTTAAAAAAAGTTTAACTATTTAGTAGGTCTCTGAACTATTTGGAAATTTTCAAATAGGTCTCTATACTAAAAAAAAAAATTAATTGGTTCCTCGACCTTTTATAAGGTTTTGAAGGACGGAGGATTGTTCCTCTGGAACTTATCCAGTCCCTGAAACTCAGCTGGCCTACCATTGTTGTTATGGTTGGCCTGTCCAATAGCATTGGCCAGAAGTGCCAATGCATCCGCAATCGCCTGATCGTTGCGTCCTCTACCGGCCATTAGTTCCTGTACATACCCAACGCAACTCTTAATACAAAAACTTAAACGAGTAAAAGTGATAGCCAATTAACTTAAAGCATCATTATCTATAACGAGTATAGACAATTCAAACAAGAGCACACAACAGACTCATACCACGTCCGGACAGGGCCGAACTGCTCTAATACCACTAAATGTGACACCCTTCTACCCCGCATATTATAAGGCATTTAATATAAAGAAATTAAAATAAACGTGCATTTACTGGATAAAAGAAAACATTTGTCCATGGGTAGAAAAGTCCAACATGATCCAGTTTACAATGCGGAAAATAAACCAAGTTAAACAATGATAAACATAAACATAAACATAAACGACCCAACCCCGATGTCACAATTCAGAGCTGGTATAATCATTCCGTACAATTCGGATAAACAACTAAACTAACAACTGAAAGAAAAGGCCCTAACTATGAGCGGTGGCTCCTCAGAGTCACTCCTATCCGGGCTGCTCGTCATCCTCTGCAAAATGTCGATCAAGCCAAACACAAACCAATAACGGGGAGTAAGATTCATGTAAACATATACAGCATGGAGATAGGAAATAAGTTAAACATACAAACATGGCATCATCATAAGCTTGCATCCATACAGACAAAGCATACATAAACATCCAAAATATCATATCAATCAAGTATGCTATGCGGTGCAATGCATCAACTACTCCACTACTCCATCTATGCATGTGGATCCAAACTAACTCAGGATGAACGACTTTGGAGTTACATATCCGTATTGGCCATAGAAGCACCAACACCGGCAGTTCACCAAACCTTGGGTGAAACCCATGGATAGCCAACGCATCAAATCGTGGATGCCTCATCACGGGGGGCCTCGATCACCAAACCATCGGGTGACCTACAGTGGATGACCAGATCACCGTACTCTCGGGCGATCTCCCCTATGTCGAACCTCCCCCATCAACAACTCCAATGCTATATGCAAATGACACAACAACAAACAATCTCAACCACGTCCTTGCTCGGGCCTTGAAGCTCCCAAGACTTCAACATTATCATCAACGTAACCTTAGACCCAAACCGTGGGGTCAAGGCTCCCTTGGCCAATAAGCACCAATGTTCAACTCAACATGCTTGGGTCAATAAGCACCCAAGACTTCAACATCAACAACGCTTTAGACCCAAACCGTGGGGTCAAGGCCCCCTTCCTTGACCGATAAGCATCAAGGTACAACTTATCAATGTGCGGTAACCCAACGGGTGCCGACTTAACATCTTAACATCTCACCATCTCATCTTCTTAATCATTTTTAACTAAATTGTCTAATTTTTATCTTTAATTAGCTATCTCAACTTATCATCATTGGGAAATGGGGTTTGAAACCCCTTAAGTCCTTTAATTTTGTTTCTGTCCAGTAGGGGTGAGCACGGTCGTGCTTAACCCCCAGTACGGTCGTGCTTAACTTAAGACGAGCGTGCTGCCGCTTAAGTGGAGCATGGTCGTGCTTCCTATTTAGCACGGACGTGCTCAGCTGCACAGTCGTGCTTCTCTGCGGTACGATCGTGCTTAAAGAGCGGCCATTTCCCAGAATTCAAACTGGGAGCACGGTCGTGCTCCCTGCTCAGCACGGTCGTGCTTATCGCGCGACAGTACTGTTCTGGGCAGAGTTCAAGTCAGATTCTTAACCAATTTTTAGGATCTTTTATCCATTAAATTCATCACGTTTTCAAGCCTATTTTTACCAGTTAAAATCTTAACTTATAAACTCAAAACAACAAACCATCACCTCAACCAATCATCCAACATTATCATGCCAAAAGTCATCAATCATGACATCATGTTCTCTTAACCACAACAACATAAACATAAAGGCATATTGTGAACATAGGCATATAAAACAACACATTAACATCAAGAACATATTATCACAATAGTCAATCGATTATCATATTAAATCATACAATGACTCTGGGGTTATGGGGAACCCCTTTACCTTACACTACCCCCACTGCCTAATGAATACAATACCCTTCTCCCCATACCTGGATTGAAGGTAGCTCCAAGAACGTCCTAAACAACGAACTGATCCCGAATCCTCAAGCGGCTTACTCCGGTACTAAGCCTTGGTTGATAAAAAACACAATCAATCAGTATCTCTCATTAAAACGAAAGGAAACTAACAAGAGAAAAAGGGACCATTACCTCTAACCAACACAGACGTACTAAGCTTCCCAAACAGCTTCCAAAACTCCACTATAGCAATGGATGGAGAGGAAATAGGGAAGGAGGCACTCTAGGCCGTAAAAGTGGCTGCCACAACTAGAAAAATAGGGTTTCACGTTAACCTCAGGTTCTATGCCAAACATATATAGCTCGTACCTGAGCACAGTCGTGCTCACCCTTGAGCACGGTCGTGCTCAACTTAGCGTCACCGAGACGCGGTCAGCACATTGAGCACGGTCGTGCTCACTGTTGAGCATGGTCGTGCTCAACTTAAAATCAAAGACACGCTTCTGACTTTAAGCACGGGCGTGCTGGCTAATGAGCACGGGCGTGCTCATGTACCAGAAAGGGACTTTTAAGCCAAAAATCCCACTAAGCCCTTAGCCAAAAATTTCAACTTAACAAAACACTTTAAGGAAAGCACCTAACAAAAAAGGGGTATTACATATGTGTTTATCTCTATCTCTCACTTACTTTTTCATCTTCTTTGTATACATGCATTCCAAAAGTACACATAAAAACACAAGGGACACCGTATGGTGTCCCAAGTTAGTTGTTCAAATGTTATTTCTCTTAGGGAAAATGCAGTCGTGGGACAGTTTTCAGATTTGTTATTTTTGTTTAAAATTAAAATTATTTAAAAATATGAACTAATCTAAACCATTAATTTGTTTAAGGGTTGAATAGTATACAAAATAAAATCTTTTGTTTATAACGGAATAGTATACAAAATCAATGGATATCATTAAATAAAAAAAGTTAGGATTTATGGCTACAAAAACCAATAGGATAGTTCTGGATGTCCAAGATGGATTGTTATAGTCCTCCAATCCGATAGGTGATAGATTAATTTCTCGAGGTACTGTCAAGCACTTAAGCGATAATCCCTCTCAATAATTTTTTTCATGCATATGAATGATATGAATCCGGGAACCAAATCCAAGATCACATACTTAAGAGACTCAAGTCCCTTTCATTTGAATCAACACACATGGATAAATACACATTGGTAGTAGAGAATTTATTAAAGATACTAAATGTAAGGAGGGATTTTACACATATGTATATTATACATTATTTTTCTAAAATAAATAGAGATGGAGAGACTAGAACGGAGAGGATCTTTTCCACTACCTATGGGGCTGTCTTGCGTATATCCGTAAATTTATATGTTTTGGATTAAATAAAAAGTAAATTTATATCTTTTGATCAGTTTTTTTTAATTCTCCTTTTGACCACTTATTAGTTTCTCTTGAGATGTTTAAACAACAGCACAACCTTATTAAATATATTATAAATATATTTAAAGTAAGAAATGGTAATAATTCTATGTGGTACGCATTTAATAATATACTCCATTTAATCACATCGCACTTAAGAAATTGATATGTTTCTATTCTATCACCTTGCCTTAATTGTTGAATATTTAATAACTAATAAGATTATTTCTATTTTCTCAGTCAAATTTGTTGATTTTGTCTGTCCCACACGACGTTCTAGGCTGACACGTCACATGTTTGGACCCATATTTGTGACATTGCATAATAGTTGGTTTTTCTTTAGGTTTAATTACTGAGTTAGTCCCAAAACTATTTAGGATTTTTCAATTTGATTCCTAAACTAATTTTTTTTTCAATTAGGTCTCTACTCACATAAAATTTTTTCAATCAGGTACTGCTGTTAAAGTTCTGTCGGCTTTTTAACGTGTCTGGTGTAATTTGACTGTAAAATATAGGTATGGTGCACGTTTGAAAAAAATTATGAAAATAAAGTAAGTCATGTATGAAATATACGACTTATTTGAGGAAGTCCTATGCCTCAATCACGACTCATTTTTATAATTGATGATAAAAAAAAAATTCAGATCATTGAAAGTCGTATACAAGGTCTACGACATTACTTTTTAAATTTTTTTTAACTTTCATAAGTCGTTATATGATGTACGACTTTTATAAAATTTTTAATTGTTTTTATAAATTTTTACTAAGTCATGTATGTGATGTATTTTTTGCTTTTTTATTTGTTTCTTTTTTTTTAAATTAAAAATGGTTTAATTAATTCATTAATATTATAGTTAATTATTTTAATTAAGTTAATTGTTATGTTAATTAATAGATAAAAAACTTAATAATACAAAAAAAATTAATTAAATTTATTAGCAATTTACTACAAATTATAACAAAAGTACACTAAATTAAAATTTCTAGGCACAATCCACATATTTTGAGATGTGATAATTGAACACAGCATTTCGACAACATACGGCGACACCTATACTACTGTAGTTTCTTTTTTTTCTTTTTTCTTTTTTTTACAATTTTTGACTTTTTTAAAAAATATAAAAATTTTATTTCACAAAAGAACCCATTAACCAGATAATGAATTGAATTAACCAGATATTTGTACCTGATTAACCAGATATTTGCACATACATAACCAAAAAACCCATAAACCAGATAATGAACTGAATTAACCAGATATTTATACCTGATTAACCAGATATTTGCACATACTAAACCAAAAATTTTATTTCTCAAAAAAATCCATTAATTTGCACATACTTAACCAAACATTTTATTTCTAAAAAAAACCCATTAACCAGATAATGAACTGAAATTAACCATATATTTATACGTGATTAACCAGATATTTTCACATACTTAACAAAAAAAACATTAACCAGATAATGAACTGAATTAACCAGATATTTGTACATGATTAACCAGATATTTGCATATACTTAACCAAAAATTTTATTTCTCAAAAAAACCCATTAATTTGTACAAACTTAACCAAAAAATTATTTATCAAAAAAACTCATTAACCAGATAATGAACTGAAATTAACCAGATATTTGCACATACTTAACCAAAAAACCCATTAATCAGATAATGAACTGAATTAACCAGATATTTGCACATACTTAACCAAAAATTTTATTTCTAAAAAAAACCCATTAATTTGCACATATTTAACTAAAAATTTTATTTCTCAAAAAAACCCATTAACCAGATAATGAACTGAAATTAACCAGATATTTGTACGTGATTAACCAGATATTTGCACATACTTAACCAAAAAAACTCATTAACTAGATAATGAACTGAATTAACCAGATATTTGTACGTGATTAACCAAATATTTGCACATACTTAATCAAAAATTTTATTTCTAGAAAAAAACTAAATATTTTTAAAAAAGAACAAAATATTTTTTTTAAATAAATAAATATTTTTTTTAAAAAAAAGGCCCTGCTACAGTGCGGTGCCGCACAATACAGCACCGTTTGTTGTTGCCGTATGATGTCAAGATTTTGTGTCAAACTATCATTTTTCTATATTTTTGGGTGACCCTTTTCCTTGAGGTCTATCAGTACAAATGCGTGTAGACTTTGGACGACCCCGTGGATCTCTCCACACATTTCTGGATTGTGGCACACAGTTTCTCCATTATATTGTGGCCAATATGTTTCGTTGGCCACGACGCCGAATTGTTTCATGTAAACGTTGAATACATTCTGCAACTTGTACACATCTAACACATATGTCATGAAGTCACGAGCAGCATGTGCACAAATAGCGATGACATGGGTGGATGCGTAGTACTGTTTTAATCATGGGTATTGTATCACATATCGTTTATTGCATCACGGTGTAACCGTGAGCCAACATTCCCACTAGCACAAAGATAAATAAAAAATTGACTCAAAATTAATTAATTAATTAATTTATTAATTAAACTTATTTTTAAGTGAAAAACGAAAAAAACAAAAACAAAAAGTATATCTCATCCAAGACTTGGAAAAAAATTTTAGCAAAAAGTTATTAAAAAGCTAAAATAAAAAATATAAAAGTCGTACTTCATAGCCACGACTTATCAAAAAGTATAAAAAAAAAGTTAAAAAGTTCAAATCGTGAACCTTGCATACGACTTTCAATTATTTGAGATTTTTTTTTTGGCTATCAAATATAAAAATGAGTCGTTGCCTTTGCGTACGACTTGCTCAGATAAGTCGTATCTCTTATATACGGCTCACCCTATTTTGGTAATTTTTTTCAAATGTACACCATACTTGTAATTTTGCAATCAAATTACACTAGACACGTAAAAAAGCCAGTTCTGTCAGTCCACAGTCTGTTTTGCTGACATGGAATGCTGACATGAAAAAAAAAATATGTTTAGTGAATGAAAAACCATATCTGCAGAAAAGTGCTCCACAAAATAGAGTCTGATAGGATGAATACAAAACCAACTCAAAGTCAAAAACACATCTACAGCACCTATGACAAAAGGTAAACAAATTGGAAAAATGATCTCCACAAATGTAAACCCCAACCCCCAAAATGATACAAAACTAAACCCCAACTTCAAAGATGATACAAAACTAAACCCAAAAATGATACACAAATTTGATGCTAGCAGAAAATTTACCAGAACCAAATGTGCTTACCTTCTCTCGTTGGTAGCAGGAAAAAAAAAGAATAAAAGAAATAAGACCAGTATAACAAGTTTAGGATTATATCTTTGTACTAGGCATTACTCAAACTATGGAGTTAGACCAAAAGCTTGATATCTGTCTGATGTTCGTCGTGTCTGTAGACAAGTAATATCTTTTGTACCAGCCGAGATGGCAAAGCTTGGCCACCGAGCCTATCGAACTAAAGTGTTGGCCGAGAAATAAAGCTCGGCCACCAAACCCAAATAATCAAATAGAAAGGACTACTAGGCTCGCCTACCGAGCTCACTGAACTCAAGTATTGGCCGAGGTGTAAAGATCGGTCACCGAACTCAAGAGAACAAGGGGAGAAGATCTACACATTCAATCCTAGACTCTCCAATGATAATATTAAAGCCAAGCTCGGTTTCTATCATGAAAGCTTTTACGCTCCTTTCAGCTCAAAGCTTGGGGGGCTTGTGTACTGGTCGAGATGGCAAACTCGACCACTGAGCTTGGAGACCCGATCTATCAAGGATATCGAAAAAGATAATGTTAAAAGTTAATACATATCTAATCCTAACTAGCAACCTTATCTCAATATCAAATAAGGATATCATATATCCGGAAGTTGGCTTAAAAAACCGAGATTTCCCAAAACTCTAGAGTATGTTGAATTCGAGCTCATGTATTTTAAGCTCAGACCAAAAACTAGTAGTATATAACCTTTAGCAAGTTGTGTAAATAGTAGCGAGTCTGAAGTCTTCTAAAATAGCCTAACCATCCTCGGAAAAGCATGTTGACATTTGAGCTCTTTCGCTTATTTCAAACTTAGAGCTTGGGGGCTTAGGGGGATAAAGTAAGGATATTCTCTCTTATCCTACACCAAACTCGAAAATTACAGAGGAAGGATATGTCTTAGCCTACAGCTCGGAAATTATACTTTGGAGATCAGTTATTTCCTATCTCCTACGCTAAGTACTTGAGTCCAGTTCAAACTCTCAAGATAAGCATCTTGAATGCATCAAAGATTTCAGCTGAAATACAAGCCTGAGGTAAATCTCTAATGACCAAGTTTGAGCTTGACTTTCCAAAAGGTCGGTTTGAGCCTGAATCATTGATAAGCTGAATCTCAGCTACCAGTATCAAAACTTATCTTAAAGAAGGCAAGATTGAAATATCTTCTCTTCAGAACATGTTCTTATTACGTCCACCACTACCCAGGAGGTTATAGTGAAAATCAAGTTCTGTTATACTCAACAAAGTCCGAGAAAGAAAAACTCGTTTTAGAAGCCCAGATAGACAAGGAAAAAAGTCTAATGCCAAAGTATGACTACGTTCGGCAATATAGAAACTTCGATAAACTCTTTCGCTTTTTCAAAGCTCAGAGCTTGGGGGGCTTGTGTTCTGGCTGAGATGTCAGGTTAGCCCATTGAGCTCGAGTACTGGCCGAGATGTGAAGCTCGACCACCGAGCTTGAGTAGTTGAAATGAGAGGATCTATACAAGTTCGGGACTTCCTGTGGCAAGGTTAGGGCTGAGATTTGAAGCTCGGCCACCGAACTCAAATTGAGGTAAGAGGATCTATACAACAAATCCTGGACTTTATCGACACTAAGGACAAGCTCGGCTTCTTTCATAAAGCTTTTACACTCCTCTGAGCTCAAAGCTTGGGATGCTTGTGTACTGGCCGAGATGGCAAAGCTCGGTCACCAAGCCTACCGAACTAAAGTTTTGGCCGAGAAATAAAGGTCGGCCACCAAACCCAAATAATCAAATGGAAATGATTACTAGGCTCGCCCACCGAGCCCACTGAACTCAAGTATTGGCCGAGGTGTAAAGATCGGTCACCGAACTCAAGAGAACAAGGGGAGAAGATCTACACAATAAATCCTAGACTCTCCAATGATAATATTAAAGCCAAGCTCGGTTTCTATCATGAAAGCTTTTACGCTCCTTTGAGCTCAAAGCTTGGGGGGCTTGTGTACTGGCCGGGATGGCAAACTCTGCCACCGAGCTTGGAGACCCGATCTACCAAGGATATCGGAAAAGATAAGGTTAAAAGGTAATACCTATCTAAGCCTAACTAGCAACCTTATCTCAATATCAAATAAGGATATCATATATCCGGAAGTTGGCTTAAAAGATAAGATATAAGACTAATCTCTAAGGAAAAGAGATCAAGGGACCCTGTTATAAAAGAAGGAAAACCCTAAGAGAAAGACTCACTTTTGCTAACATAGGTGAACTCCCTTAAGCGTACTTGAGGAACATCCGAATCAAGAGACTAGAAAAGAGTCCTTGCTCATCTGGTAATCAGCATATACAAGATTAGGGGATTAAGATCACCATAGGACCGAGGTTGAACAGAGAACTACGTTAGCTTTTATTCCCTTTGGGATACGTAGGACCGGAATACAATATTCTGTCAAGCTATAATCTAAAACAACCTTGGTCTTCACTCTCGATTATACGTACTCCGGTTAGAATCCGGTAAGTCGGATTTTGGCAGCAACATCTTTTCTATTATCCATGTTAATTATGATGAAGATGATTTTCAGCATGGACGCTTTTCCATATTCCAAATTAGACATGGAAAAAGTATAGATCATGTAGTTGTGTTTCAATAGTATTTTCCTTTTGTTGGGGTATGTGTAACAGTTAATTTACAGGTAAAGAAATTGATCAAAGCACGCTCCAAATTGAAGGCAGTGATGGCGAAACGGAACGCGTGAGAGGAGTGGGAAGAACGGGACGGAACCAAGAATGAAATGCTTGAAGGCAAACCATAGTGATTGGAATGTCAAGCGGTGGGTCAGAGAACAACAAGACGTGGCAAATAATCTGACATGGAGGTACAAGATGGAAGGTGTGAAGCATATTCCGTTAACTTTAACAGTGGACTAACATATTTCGTATTCTAAGGACCCAATTAAAAAAAAAATTATGATGTCAGGGATCCGATTGAAAAAAAAAATAGTTTAGGGATTAAATTGAAAATTTTCAAATAGTTTGGAGACCAACTGAATAATTAAACCCTTTTCTTTATCTCTACTTTTTTTTTAAACCTCTACTTTTTTACTTTTAAAATTTTATTTTGGTAGTTGTAATTAGGCTGGCCATGACAACAAATAAAATGTCTTGCTTATCGGGAAAAAAAAGTGAGATCTTCATGAATCTTGAACATCATCGACACCTTATAAAAAGTGCGATTCTAATTTTTGTCAGCGAAGGTTAATCCAGTTGGTAAGGATATGGCTCATAACCCACAAGGTCATGAGTTCAAATCCCACTAGGGGTGTTCATATCCAAAGCGGTCCAAAAGAAAATTGAAAACGATCCCAAAAAACCGAAAACCTAACAAAACCGATATTTAGTAGATTTTTCAAACATTTTTGTGAAAATCGATAGGATTGGATCGGATTTCGGATCCTTTATTTAAAATCAAGCTAATCCAAATCAAACCACATATATAAAATTTACTGTATATTTATTCTACTTTTTGTATTATTGATTTTTTTATTTGTTGATTTTCCATATCAATACTTATTAATTTGATGTAACGTAATTTTCTACTATTTTAACGTTACAAACATAAAATTGACACTCGTTGGCTCATGAAATTTTAATTTTTAGTATGTTATTTATTATATCTATTAATGTTATTTGGGCTTATTTTTTATTTATTATGTTGGTAAAAATTGAACCATCCAATCCAAACCGCATTTAATCAAATAGGATCATATCAGTTTTTTTAAGGAAGCAATCCAAACTGAACCGCACATGCACTTTTAATCTTTGGATCGGATGGCTTTTTGCCTCAAAACCGAGCCAAACCGGTCTGCGAACAACCTAAATCCCACTACCAATATGAGGATCTCATTGATAGGTAACTTATAAGTATCTCTGTAAGCACTTTTTAAACACCCTGATGAGCCCTGTGACCCAACAACACACTTAAACTATTAATAAGCCAAAAAAAAAAACAAAAAACAAACAGAGAGAGAGAGAGAAAAAGTGGGCCATAACAAGTTCTTTCTTGGAATCTTAAAAAGAAAGTAGCAAAATTCTCCAAATCTTCTTTTCATCACATCCTTATCAACTTATCATATTCCCGATTCCTCTATATGGTAGTAAGGTCGGCCATCCCATTCTTTACTCGTCAATTTTTTTTTTTTACAGGCTTTACTCATCAAAATGGGTTATGGTAATTATTATTCTTTTATATAAACTTAGATTGGACACTAGTGGCAGCTATTGTTTTTTGCTTCAAAATATATATATAAACTTAGATTAACTTTAAATGATTTTGCTAATGAGTATCTAATGACATTGTTCAATCAGTCAAAAAAAATATATATTGTTCAAGAAATAAAAAAAAAAGGTGATTACACATCAAAAAATTAAATATATTTCTTTAAAATGTATTTAATATACTACTTTTATTGAAAACTTACCTTTTTAAATTTCTTAATTAATGTCTTAAAGGTGTTAGTTTCTTTTTTTATTGACAGACCTAAAAATGCTAGTTAGCATTTAATTTGCCAACTTCAAATTTAAATTTTTTTTATCATTGTTTTTTATATTTATATTATTAAATAAAAATATCATATTATTTAGTCTTGTAAAACTAATGAAAGGCAATAAATATTGCAATTCATATACATTTTTATTTTTGGTGAACCCGGGTATCCTCGGGCCGGGAGCCAGAGACTAATCCCTCGAGGTACTGAGATCCATTTAAGGGGTTGACATCTCCCAACAGATGCTCTTCCATATACATGAGTCAGGAATTGAACCCCTGACCACATGCTTAAGGGGCACAGTTATCTACCAACTGTATCACATCACCAACTGTGTCACACCATGTTGATCCAATTCATATACTTTTAGTAGCTTTTATATTTGCCTTAAAATTTGTACTGCAAGTCTTGTAAGTTGTGGCCATAATTTGGGTGTGCAGGTTTAAATCCTTTAGCAATGTATTTTTCCCGTTTCTCATTTTCCTTTCCTCATGCAAAGTTTATTATGAGTCTCCCATTGGATAAACAAAATCAGTGTACCATTAATATTTAATTTATTTAGTTATCAATTTTTTTTAAAGAGGGACATGTGCATACATACTGCTAAATTTTAGCCCTACAAACAGGCACTTTCAATTATTTTTTGTCCCAATTATTCTTTAAATTCTTACTATCAATAATGTTATCATTCAACTATTTTTTTCATCTCAATTGGTCCTCAAACCCTTACTATTAATAAAGTCAGCCTTTCATCTAACTCCTAGTTAGATCATAAATGACAAATAAATCCAACTTTTGTTTGCATTTTTTATCAAAAAATAAAAAAATAAAGTCTCGAGACTTGTTCGCTTCTATTTTTATTTCCCCGGTTCATTCTTTCTAGTTGTTTCTCTCAATCACTTCTTATTCTCCTCCTATATTTGTTTGTTCTCTTCTATTCTCTCAATTGTAGATTATGTGAGAAGGAAGTCATTCCCCCTAGTTTTAAACAACTCAAAAGCCAAAAAAAAAACTTGTTCACCATCAACTCATTTCAAAACACAAAATGAAATCTAAATTAACTTCTTTTTTTTTCCCAAGTCACAAATATATATATATATATATATATATATATATATATATATATATATATATATATATATATATATATATATATATATATATATATATATATATATCTTCCATGCTCATCTATTCAACCACAACCCACAATAAAATTCTCCCAGAAGAAGAACAAGGGGAAGAATAGGAAAATACAAGCGTAGAGCCTTACGGCTCTGTTCTTGTTTTTTATAATAAAATAAAATAGAATACAATCAATGGTTTAAATTTAAGCAAAATAAAATGATTGATTAATACATGGCTAAAATGTACTTTTGGTCCTCCATGTTTTTCAATTTGGTGATATTGATCCCTCTATTTTTTTATTGGCAATTTTAGTCCTCCCATTTTTTCAAATAAAGCAAAATTGATCCTTCACTTAACTTGACATCCAAACCTAACGGAAATAGCTTAAGTGGCACAAGGTTTCCAACATGTCATCCCTGTATCAACCCATGTGGCACACAAAAAATAATAATAATAATAATAATAAAAGTTATATTATAATGTTTTAAATAATATTTTAAAATGAACAAATAAGTCATCCCCTATCTTCAGGCGTTCATCCTTCTGCTGCAGATGGGTTTTCCAGGGACAATACCAAGCAAACAGAATTACCAATGGAACAATCTAAAAAAATCAAGCACCTTAACCTTTGCTAGCAGATACCACCCTTTGCTAAATTCCTTGTCTATTGCCCGCAAAGTCATCACCACATAGCACCATTTGCTAGCAACCACTGAATACCCATCACTGTCATCTTCCGCCACCATCGCCCACCATAACCCAAACAATAGAAACACACAGATCTGATTGTGTGAACTTTGCTGTCGTCTGAACCAAGATTCGGGCCAACACTCGCCACAACTTCTTCGCCGTTGTCTCCATTATCAACCACCGTCGGGGAAGAAGCAAATGGTTGAAGCCGACGTCCCAGCCACCATCGCGATCGAAGACGCACTCTGCTCCGCCTTCCGTTCAATCACACCGCCACGACCCTTACCCTCTACGTCATGGTCTCCTCCGCCTCCGACTTCGCCCTTGCCAGTGGCTCTGCCTCAGTTTGCCTCCACCTATCGAACCCTCTGTACATTGCCCCAACCCCAGAATAGCTGTTGGCTCAAGTTATTTTTTTTCCCTATTGTTTCAGTTTTGTCAAGGTTCCTCCGCCTCTTGCCTGCCATTATTTTGAAATGGGAACCCTAGGTCCACTGCTTTCACTGCACGATGGTCCGGTGTTCTCTGGCAAGAATATATGGTGAATCAATTTAATTATTTTATTATTTTAAAATTAATATTCGATCGTTTTTCAACATAGATATTATTGAAAAAATTTCTCTGTGCCACTTGGGATTCCATACTGGAGACTCTGTGCCACCTTAACTGTTTCCGTTAGATCTTCGATGACAAATTAACGGAAGGATCATTTATGCTTGATTAGGAAAATAAAGGGACTAAAATCGCCAAATAAAAAATGGAGGGACCAATTTAGCCAAATTGAAAAACATGGAGGATGAAAAGTGCAATTTAGCCTTAATACATCGTTAGTGATCTATGATCTAACTGAAAGTTAATAAAAATAGTGATTTTACTAATAGTATGAGTTTAAAAACTAGTTGGGGTAAAAAATTTATTAAAGGATTGATTTTATTAATAGTAAGAGTTTAAGGACCAGTTGGGACAAAAAATAGTCGAAAATGCTTATTTGTAAACAGGCTAAAGTTTAATGGATGTATGCACTTTTTCTTTAAAAAAAATATCATTCAAATTAAAAGTTTACATAAGTTAATGATTTTATGTTTTTTATTGTAAATAATATATGGAGAATGTTAATCAGTATCTTTAGGCCATTGAGTAAATAATAAAAAGAAAAAAGTTTTCATTGGGAAATAATATATTCAAAATTTTAAGAAGTGATATCTTTAATTTTTCAATAAAAACTTATTTTATTGAATTTTTAATTAATGTTTTTAAGACACTAGTTAACAAGACCTATAATATATTTTAAAATATCGAAATTAAATTGCGGAAACGTATGAAGCACTAGATATGGTGTGCAAAACCCGACCCAATCCTAGAATCTGTCCGACCCGTAGTGTTTGGACCGGGTCTGACCCTAACTCGCAGAAGAGAATGGACGTACCAGCGTCCCATTTAGTGACCCGATGCTGGGTCAGGGACGAGTCTGGGTTGACCTTCGAGTTACTCGGCCCGTCCTGTATAATAAAAATCTACTTTCACTTTTATCCCTCTCTAGTATACGTTTCACTTACGATTACTAAGAAAGAACTTTGAAATAAATCACTTTACTTTTACTCTCACATTTCACATCTTACACTGACTCAATTGGTGCCTATTAGGAAGCATTTTATGGCTTTTATAACATTGAAAGAATTCTGTATGATGAAAGTATCCTGTTGTTAACGATGTGACATTGGTAACACGAGCATCAAGGAAGCATCCAACAAAATGATCTATTTATTGATATTTTGTAACATTCAGTTTTGGATCCATTTGGTGACACGAGATCAATTGATGACTTTTAGGTAACATCTTTTGCTGATATTTTGGCTTATTAAAAAAATAACAATTTTCCATCTCACATAAATTTAGTTTACAAAGAACCTATTTAACTTCGGGTCAACCCGGTCCCGTCCCATTTAGACTTGATCTTAAAACAACCCGCATATAATTGGGTTTCTTCGGGTCTAAGGAAGAGTTCGGGTTCAAAGAATTGGTTCTATCACTGTTTGGGGCCGGGTAAGGAACAAGAATGACACGTCCCCACCCCTCCCATGCTCACCGCTAGCCCTAAATTCAGGTTACTACTTTTAGTGGAGCAGAATCAAGTTGCCACAATTGCTTCATTGAGGTTTGAGAGTAGCTTCTTGATCTTAGCATAATGAGATAAGTGGGACATATTTGAGTTTTAATTAAGGCAAGTAATGAAATTTTAAATTTTTTTAATCACTCAACTATATAAACTCATAATTTTAAGTAACTAAAGTAATCATAACCGTGTCCACCTTGGTTGGCTTGCATAAAATAAGAAATGAATAACAAATACTGTCATTTTCCGGTTCAACAAGTCCCATTCCTGAGAAAGCGAGGAAACTTGGAAAGTCCAGAGAAAGAGAGTGCCCATGCTCCAAGTGGTAAATCCACTACGAAAGAAGGCTGCATTGATTAACGCCACGATAATTTGACTGAATACTACAATTTGCTTAAACAATCAAATCTATAATCCCCCCCCCCCCCCCCCCCCCCCCCATTTAGTAATATTATTTTTAGAAAAAAGCATATTTTCTAAAACTTACATAAAATTGTGCTTGGATAAATAGTTTACTTAAGTTCTTATTTAATAATTTTTTAAAATAAGCTATAACTAGCTTATTGTCATAAGTTTCTCCACTGAAATTATTAAAAAAATTCATAAAAAATTATAAACTATTATAGATGTTTAATTATTTTCATAATCTATCATCCTAAACTTAAATAAATACTTTCAAATGTCACCCAATTGTATGAGCAATTATCACACTTGATACTAATACTAGTAACATATACGGTGTAATGTGCTCACCACGTAGTGTTGTCCGCTCATTCGTAAGATACAAAGAGAGGACTTATCAGAAAAATAGATTCCTTAAAGTAAAAAAAAATTCATTCATTTATGTGCTAAAACATAGTTGAATCAATCATTGAAAGTGTTTTAAGAAACTTAAGATTGATCTAACGATGCAATGTGCGAGTGAGTGATTTTTTGAATGCAGGGAACTCGGATCCACTTATTAATCAGGGTCTTGCGAAACTATTAAGGAATTTAAAAAAAAAATTAATTAAATGTTACATGTTTCAAAAAAATCGACTTTTTTTTTTATATCATACATATTTCAAAATATTAATTATATGCTTTTTAATCAAAAAATTATCTTTTAATTCTTTATTAGTGCCCGCATCCAATCTCCGTTGGTGACCTACTATCATAAACAAATTAGAGTCAGCAAGTGATAATCACTACCGAGTAGATATTAAAGAAAGGGATCGAGTGGTTTTCGGTTTCTTCGTCACCTCAACGTCGTTATCGTTTTTTTTTTGCAAGGAACGTCATTATCGTTTGAGTTGTGTAATTTAAACACAAATTTTAAATTTCATATGTATTCTTATATTTTTTACTTTTTTTATCATCTAAAAAATACATACAAAAACAAAAAAGATACAATGTCCCTAATTTTGTGTTCAAAATACCTTCTCCAATCATTTTTGCTGCGCCTTCCAAGTTTCATCACTCGATTATTACATTACTGATCGAGCCTGCCCAGCCAAAACTAGGATGAAACCAATTTTCCACGTCATCATTATTATTTAATTCGTCTAAATATTATATTAATTTTTAATAAAATTTTGAAACACAATTATAAAATAAATACAAACTATTTTATCCCCATAAGATTGTCATTATCAGTAATAAAAATAATTATATGTTAAAGAGTGGTTCATATTACGAATTAATAATTTAAAATAAAATTGTTTTATAAAAATATATTAATATAAAGCTCAAAAATTTAATATATTAAATTTACTTCATTGGATAATTTAATTATAAACAATAATTAGATTATTTTATGAATAATACTCCCTCTGGTCCTATATATAAGAGACAAAACCCTAAAACATACAGACCAAGAAAATGCATTGAAATAAGCTATTTGTAGTTAATATTCATATAAATTTACAAATTTAGCCCTTCAATAATTAATAAAAAACCTACTTGTATTGAAAGTTGCACTGTCTCGTAAATATAAACCCTATTATAAATAAGGATAAAATTGGAAATGAGCATTTAATATTTGTCAAAATACATGCATGTCTCTTATATTTTGGACAAAAAAAAAATAATCATTTATCTCTTATAATAAGAATCGGAGGGAGTATTAAATATCTTTTAATTAGTATCTTAAAAAATTGGTTAACGTTGAGTGATGCCTTATCAAAGCGGCTTCGGGGAATGTAAGATGGGTCAATTTTTTCAGTGGACTTGGGTTAATTAATAGTCCGCAAACTTGGAAAAATTTCAATAATGCCATGGGACGTGTGACCCGATGGCCAATGCCAAGGCTTAAGTGTATGTTTGGTTTTACGTTGGAAAGCTCGAGAATTGATTTTGCTCCCTGTCAAATGTGATTTTAGTAAAAAATGAGGTATTTATTTGCTGTCAGGTAAAATTGATTCTGCCTTCAGAAGTGATTCTGACTAGAAGCTACAAATTGTAGCTTTTGTGTTGGGTTGAAAATTTTACATTAAGCGTGTGTTTGGAAGAGCGTTTGACAAACGTGATTTTGGATGTAATTGATTTTATAGAATTGATTTCAATACAATTGAGTTTGACGTAAAGTGATTTATGTTTGGATGCTTTTATTTTAAAATCAAGTTTGATGTAAAACTTAGTGTAATTTTTCTATTCAAAAGCAGAAGCTACTCCAAGCTGCTTCTAATAGAATTGATTCTGGATGCAAAATTGCTTCTCAAAATGTGTAATCAAACACCGTTTTTTTTATTAGAATCACGTTTGACAGGTACAAAAGCACTTCTGGTGTCTGCAGAAGTGGAAGCAAACACACACCAAGTTTTACATCAAACTTGCTTTCAAAATAAAAACATTCAAACATAAATTACTTAACTTCAAACTCAATTCTAACCAAATCAATTTTACAAAATAAATTTCATTCAAAATCACTTGTATCAAATATTTATCCAAAGACACACTAAACACTTAGCACACACGATTCTATAATCAAGATTTTGAGCCCATTTGGATGGGCTTTTTCTGGAAAAAGAACTTATTTTTGAATTAAAAGTGATTTTGAAAAAAATATAGGTATTTGAATGGGCTTTTGAAAAAAAAGCAAAAGCATACAAAAAAAACACATTTTGGTGTTTTTTTAAGAAGTTACAAATCTTAACTTCTAAAAAAATGAGAAATAATAAAAGGGAGAGAGTGAAGATCATTAATGTTTTATTGGACAATAATGTCCTTATAATAAATCTCTCAAAAGCCCTTTTTTATAAAGTTCATCCAAATGCAAAAAAACTTCTGCTTCTAATAATAGCTTATGTTTCTATTTTTATATCATAAAAGCATTTTTTAAAAAAAAAAAAAAAAACTCATCCAAATGAGCAAAGCACACATTCTATAATCAAGATTTTGAAATTCTTCTGGAGTTTCTGTATTTAGGTAAATTTTAAGGTTGTTTTTGTCTATACTGCATCTAACAAATCTAGCTCCAAACCTTCTTTTATAGAATTTTGCCTAATTGCAGGAGAATTCAAGGATTCTAAATGCAGGGACTCGAGATCCCAAGATTTTATTAGGGTGGTAAGCAATTTCAATGCCATGCAAATATGATAGATGTGAACCAAATATATTTTGGTGGTTTTGATTGATTATTGGATTCGAAATATTGAATTTTGACACAATTGGTTTGGATATCGAAAATTATATAAAATTAATATATTATTCTATAATTCTTCTTCTATTGTTATTAATATAATTCTTCTTCTATTATTATTATTATTATTATTATTATTATTATTATTATTATTTAATTTTTTAGGCAGTTAAGAATGAGATAAAAAAAAGTCTCTTATGTCTTTTAGCTAAGACCTAAGACCTTTACCCTAGCCTTCGAAGTTCGAATCCAATTTTCAAAAGAGTCCCTAGTCCCTCTGTCGTTTTGTCTCCTCTCCCTCTTCATCATCACTCATCCATTCCCTCGGCCATCATAAGTTCCTAATCAATTTGTCGTCACAGTCTGTCTCCTTGGTGTTCATTTTAGTTGTCCAATACTGATATAAATCTTTTATTAACTTACATTCATTCTCAATTCTTGATTTTATTTCCATTCAACAATATATTGTGATTTTAACTATAATAGTAGCTTGCAACGTTTAATAAAAATGAGATCAACGGTTGAAAGTGAAATAAAAAAAATATTTATGTTGATATAAATGAATTTCATATATATATATATATATATATATATATATATATATATATATATACTCCTCTCAGTCTTTATGTTTGTGTTCCAATTCAAATGATATATATGGTGTTTTTTAATCTAAAACCGATCCAATCGAATCCGTGAAGATTACCTATGCACAGGGAACTTGGACGGAACACTAATAGGGAACTTGGACGGAACACTAATATTACCTGCTGGACATAACAGTCTAGAAGGATGAAAATATTCCTTTTGTTTGACAAATACCCAAAGGCACCAACCGATAAATTCATAATAATTTAATAACACACTAAGAGACGTGCATGGGCTTTTCATATATACCCCCATCTAGCTGCGTTCTTCATATGAATTTGCAATTAACCCTCGTCAAAATTAAGCCGTCAAAGTTGATCAACTCAACTCCAATTAATGATTTATAAACTTTTGCTATCACTTGCGATTAATAAATTGCTTTCTTATTGGTCTGATCGATGCTCTATCTACTTGTAGATTACTTTTCATCTACTAGCATATTTAAGAATGGCCTCGGTGACAAGGATTTGGGTCCGCCAGCATGTATATACATGATTCTAAGTTGAATCTCAGAATTTAAGTATATGAAAAAACATAATAATGTTGAGAATAGTCCTCACTTAAACATCTAACGGTGTCCTAAAAAAAATTAATAACTCACTTATTAGATGAGAGAATATTTTAGGACAAAATAGCTATTTAAGAATAAAGTTATTTTCACACATGATTTGATTTCTTCTAACTCTTCTATTTTATTAACATCAAGGTGTTGATATAGTTTTTGCTAAAAGGTTGGTCAGTTGGTCTAATGAATATCTCAGGATATTTTTGACTCTCAGTGGGTCCATAGAGTATCCCTCAAGTTTAGATCCTTTGGATCTGTCATGAAAATAATATCCGCTCGAGTGCTTAATCACAGTTAAGGTTCTTCGCCCCTCTCCAAGAATGTGTTTTATGGGATTCGAACTTAGGTTTTCACCCATAAGCTCAGTCCACGCAACCAACTAAGCTACCCTCATCGAGTATGTCTCGGTACACATTAATCTAACTAATACGAAACATCGCAGTTGATGAAAAAAATATTTCCTTTTATCATAAGTAATTTGTTAATTTAAGTTATTAAAACCAGGTATCATGCTTCTTATGAGAATTAATATCGAACTTTCGACTTTTGATTAAATTAATATTGAAATATATCTATTAAATATGCTAAAAAGTGAATTAGATCCATAAGATTAAACTTGCCTGTATTAGGGACCAGTTCAGGGCACACTATTTAAAGACGCAAGTTATGCTGGTGGGTTTTTATAAAGACAAAATTTAGGTATAATTCCATATGTATATCAGGTGTTGTCTTCCAATAGTAACATGACATATATAACAGCTGTTACACATATTATATTTTCTTTGATGAGTTATTACATATGTCCTACTATCATAAGTAGGGGTGTAAGCGGATCCGATCCGACCCGCGAATCCTGCGGATCCAAACCGATCCTAACCGATTTTGGCGGATTGGTTCAGATTATCGGATCGTATTCGAAAACACCAACCCGAACAAGGTCGGTTCGGGTCTTGGATCCTACAAATCGAATCCGATCCGAACCCTATAAGAATTTATTTTTTAATTATTTATATACATATATATATATAATGTTAATATATATTTTTTATATATTTAATATAATTAATTATTAAATATGTATATTTTATTTTTTACTTTTTTTTTTTTTTTTTTTAATTTTTGAAGTTTTAAAAAAATAAAAAAATTATGGGTGATCCGATGATCCGATCCGATTGTGGTCGGTTCAGTTCGAATCCGTGATTGAAAAGTGACCAAATCCAAACTGATCAAATTTAATTGATTCGGATGATAAAACCTCCCAAATCCGATCTAAATCGACCCGATTACATCCCTAATCATAAGTCTGATCTGTTTTTATAACGAGAGAAGGGCTACCATTATATAGAGAGAAAAACAGAACAGAATAAGGAGATAAGTGTGGGAAAATAGTCCATCAGAGAAAAAGAATGGTCCACACACTTTAGTCTTGCGGGACAGGAGTCAATGGTTTCCGTTCGGAAGTGGCCAAACTTACGTATTAGCCAATTTTTGGGTCCTTTCCTAGAAAAATCAAAGATACAATTAATGGTGCCTTTACTCCTTGAATGAAATGCTGGATCGTGTGCCACTTGACACCTGTTGTTGGATTAACAAATCCGCAGGTGATTCTCATGTTACGTGCCCATAGCCCACTCCTCTACCTGACTCATTACTCATTACCTAAACTATTCCCTCCGGTCTCTATTGTAAGCAAAAATTAAATGGGACACACATATTAAGATAGTTAGTTGATCTCATTTAAAAGAGTTATTGAGAATAAAAAACTAAGTTTGTTACCTAAATTATCCTTCCTCTTATTTATTAAGCTTGTGTTATTGAGAATAAAAGAAGTCATTGGAAAACAAAATTTGTATTAAATGAAGGGTATTTTGAGAATAACTTCATTAAATGAGAAGAAAGTAGTTGAATTTGCTTATATTTTGGACCAAAAAATTTGGAAATTTTTGCTTACATTGTGGATCGGAGGGAGTACCTCCGTGCAGATTAATATCGAAAAAATTAATTGTTTAATAGAATGCTGACGAATATTCTTGTGATACTTTTTAAAGAAATTAAAAAAAGAAAGATTATATAGGAAATTGATGTATTTAATATTTAAAAAACTGAAATATTTAATTTTTAAATAAAAAATTGTTTTTCTTTGTTAGCATGACCCTTATTCTATTACATATTTACTGCACTCAACTATTTCCCCCATTTTTTTTTCTTTGGTAATTTAAGGTTTCTATATATAGATTAAGAATTTATTAGTATGTTTATATTTGTATCAAAATACCCTTATTTCTATTATTAATTATTTACAAATTTCAACTATATTTACTCCATACTCCAGTAGCCATTTATGTCTTGAGTTTATAAAATACTCATTATTTTGAAACAAAAATAAATAGTTAAAATTATAAATAAATAAAAAAGGAACGGAGGAAGTATTACTGGAAATCAATGCAACAGTGACATTAATTTAATTCTTAATGCGTTTCATGCATTGGGCGAATTTTTTAAATTCGGATAAAGTATAAACAAATTAAAACAAGGATATTAGTAAAAGTCAGCTGCAAGATGAGGTGTGAGACAGTGAAGTATATGTTTTTTATTTGTGCATGACAAGTGAGTCCGTACTTCACTCGGTAAAGGAACATTCTATTTTGTTTCCTATAGCATATTGCTGACCGCGAAACCGAGTGACACTATAACAACATACGTAGGGTCATTGATGTAATTATCATTGAATCTTGGGGCAATCCTTACAATGCATTAATTAAGTCTTACATATATATTAAAATCACCGCAGAGCTCGCTGATTGGAAATCCATCGTTTTTTGGACTGCGGAGACATCTGACACCTCTCTCTGCAAAACCACTATCTATCTATATCTTCCTTCACAGGAATCTTATGCTCCACAGCACATAACTGAACCTCGGACCTGTCTATGAATTGAATCCGAGCCTCGCAACAAAAGGTATGCTCTGTCCTATGGTTGATGTTTCATGGTTTTGTGTTGTGGGCAATGAATGACACTTGCTTCTTCTTTCTATCTATCCTTGTTGTATTGAGCTCCTAGTTTTATTGGAATAAATCTGGGTATGTGTTAAAATCTGCTAAAAGTATAAGTTTTGATTTCATTTCTTACCTCTGGTTTTAAGACCACTGTTATGTTGTTGGGTTGTTTTTTGTTGCTTGATTGTTTCATTCATATTATTAGCAATAAAAAGCTGAAAACTATTTGGGAAAAATAAAAACTTCTCTCTATTTTTTGACTGTTACTTCAAATTCCTTACTTTTACGGTTTGAGACTGACTTTTTTTGGAATACATGCTTGAATTTTTTCCATCTCTGGACTCTTACAATGAATCATGCTTGTCTTGCATTTCCTTCTGTGTTTTTAATTTCCCTGGTTATTTTCTTGATGAACCAAAGGCTTTCAATAGAGTCCTTCTACTGTGTATAGTTTGTGGGTCTTGCTGTAAAGTGAATTACGTGTTAGCCTATTTGCTAAAAGTTATTTATTTCTCAGAATAAGGAATAAAGGCTTGTTTTTGCTCCTTTATAATTTTTGGCTCCTTAATTGGTCATTAAGGTTCTGACACCACCACCTCCCTATTCCCAGAAAGAAATCCCAATTAGAGTTCTCATCTCTATGCCCTTCTTTTTCCCTTTCTTTTGCCCCTTTTTGAATGTGATTCGCATTTAGTTTACATCTCATAATTCTTAGAGGAACTGAGTAGGATTCTTCAATTGTTTGTGATGAAGAACTTCTAAAATAGGACCAAAAAAAGTTCTCTCATTTTTTGCACATCTAGAAATTGGGCTACACTTCCAGGTCATCACCAGCCAGGGAAATGTTGCATGCATGCTGTAATTGCTCTCTTTGGTGTATTGTATATCATAACAAATAAACAGATCCTTATCTTTCTATTTGAGTTTGAAAAGACAAAAGAATGTTTTAAACTAATCCTGTCTTCTCTGCCATAGTGATGAAGTATGTGCTTCCTTTCATGTTTGATGTACTAATTCAGCCTTCTGGTTGGTGCTTGTGGATCCTAACATGATTTTAATTTATTTTTTCTTTGCATGGAAACATTTAGCAGGAACTCCTCAGTGACCTGAGTTTTTTGTGTAGATTTCCATCAAATTTCCAAGTTTGAATTTACTTTTCTTTTGAACATCTTAATTTTATCAGATCTTGCTTTGTTTAGCTGTTAAAAAATTAAATTTCTTGCTTTGTTTAATCAACATTGAAGCCACCTTAATAATTTACCTTATTATGCAGGTTGTGGCTCTTTAATGCATTTGTGAACAGTTGTTGACAACATTGAAAGCATCTAACAGCTTACCAAAATGAAGATTGACTATTCAGCAAAACGGTATTATTGAGCTTTACCCATTTTACAAAGGAGTGACCTGGAACAGTTGGGAAGCATTTTTACAATTACAAAGTTAAACCAGTTATTATTCTGATCACTTTCTCTCCACTGAGTAAACAATTTCTTCTTAAATGCAAGCGTCTCAGAAACACCCAAGTTCAGCCGGCATCCATTTATACCACCAGCCTGGGCAAGGCATTGATCCCTACACAAGTTGCCAAATATTACAAAGCAATTCATGCCATGATATCCATGATAGCAGCAGCCAGGGAACCATTGTTTCTTTTGAAACCAGCAAGGAGCAATACTTTACCCTGGAATCTTCCACAGCAACCAATGGTCTCATAGGTTGTGATTCCCCTTCCTGTGCTAGTGTATCATCCAATAAGGGCCCCTTTTCTCCACAAGGTTCTCAGTCATACTGTTCAGATCAGCACCAGTCATCTGACAACACCTATGGATCACCAATAAGTGTGTACTCTAGTGCTGATGATGGCTATGAATTGAAGCACAAACTTAGAGAACTGGAGATTTCATTGTTGGGGCCTGAATCACATATTGTTGACAGTTGTCACTGCTGCTTCAAGGGTGGCCTCCAAGGAGGATCTCCAATTGCTGAGTATAATTGGGCTCAGGTTACAGAAATGATTCCAAAGTTAGACTTGAAAGAAGTCCTCATTCTATGTGCACGAGCTGTGTCTGATGATGATATTCAAACAGCACTAGGCTGGATGGATAATGTGGTGGTGAAGATGGTATCAGTTGCTGGGGATCCAATCCAGAGGTTGGGTGCTTACATGTTGGAGGGTCTTAGAGCAAAGTTGGAATCATCAGGGAGCCTAATCTACAAAACCTTGAAGTGTGAACAACCAACAAGCAAAGATCTAATGACTTACATGCATGTCTTGTATCAGATTTGCCCATATTGGAAGTTTGCTTATATATCTGCAAATGTTGTCATTGGAGAAGCAATGCAAAATGAATCCAGAATTCATATAATTGACTTCCAAATTGCACAGGGCACACAGTGGTTGTTACTCATGCAAGCTCTTGCAAGTAGGCCTGGTGGGCCGCCATTCATTCGAGTTACCGGTGTTGATGATTCCCAATCATTTCATGCCAGGGGTGGAGGACTTCATATTGTAGGAAAACGGCTCTCAGATTATGCCAAGTCTTGTGGAGTGCCATTTGAATTTCATAGTGCTGCCATGTCTGGCAGTGAGGTTGAACTAGAAAACCTTGTAGTTCAACCTGGGGAAGCACTGGCTGTAAATTTCCCTTATGTTTTGCACCACATGCCAGATGAGAGTGTGAGCACAGAGAACCATAGAGACAGGCTGTTGAGATTGGTGAAGAGCTTGTCACCTAAGGTTGTGACCCTTGTTGAGCAAGAATCCAACACCAACACCTCTCCCTTTTTCCAAAGGTTTGTTGAGACCCTGGATTATTACACTGCTATGTTTGAATCAATTGATGTGGCACGCCCCAGAGATGATAAGCAAAGGATTAGTGCAGAACAGCATTGTGTGGCTCGTGACATTGTCAACATGATAGCTTGTGAGGGTGCTGAGAGGGTGGAAAGGCATGAACTTTTAGGAAAGTGGAGGTCAAGATTTTCAATGGCTGGATTTGCACCATGTCCATTGAGTTCCTCAGTGGTGGCTGCAGTCAGAAATATGTTGAATGAATTCAATGAAAATTATAGGCTTGAACACAGAGATGGTGCTCTCTATCTTGGCTGGAAGAATAGACCTATGTCCACCTCTTCTGCATGGATAGTTACTGACTCACTGTCTTAGGTATATGTATATATTTCCTTGTGGTTCCTTCTTCCCTTGTTTTTGACCTTTAGCAATAACTCAGTGATATCCACAGTTTCTCTATAGGACTTGAGAGTTAGCTCTATTGCAACATGTATCCTGGGTTATAGGCTGAATCTCTAAATTTGCTGTACATGTCAATACTAAAATGAAAGAAAAAGAATCCTCAATCGTAGTGTTCTTGCGTGTGTCATCTTTAGCATTCTTTAGAGTTTAATATAGTAAATAATTATTAATGTGATATGAGCAGGGTTACTCATTTTGTTTAATAGTTTAATTCCTTTTTACTTTGAGCTTAGTAGGGTAAGCTTCTATTATAAAGTACAAGGAGCTCAAGGCTTTGGTCTACTACCCTTTATTTTTAGTTATTAATGCATATCTGTAAATATAGGTATATAAATGGGACTGTTCATCACACGTCTTGAAAAGAGAGGATCACAGTCATTGTGAATATATTTCTGAATCGGCCTTTTTATGTAAACATATAGCAAGACATAAACTCAATCCGTGCAGAGGTATACTTTTTTTTTTTTTTTTGTGAACCCGGGTATCCTCCGGCCTGGAGCCAGAGATTAATCCCTCCAAGTACTGAAATCCATTTAAGGGGTTGACTTCTCGTAACAGATGATCTTCCATACACATGAGTCAAGAATCGAATCTTTAATCACATGCTTAAGGGACCTGATTATTTACCAATCATGTCACACTATTGGTGTGCAGTGGTATACTTTAATCAATATAGCTTATTGCATATTTATATTTGAAAGTTGTTTTTAAAGTCAGAAAGCAGTGTATATAATATCAAGTCACGTTGAACAGGCCCAGATGTTGAATAAAATTGAATAGTGCAAATTGTCATTAGGATAAGGGTGCACGGTCTAGGACCCATTTTCGTAAAAGCTCAAGTGATTTTATATTTAATGAGTCTTCAAATAAGAGCCATCTGATCTTGAAGTGTATTCAATGCAAAAGTATTAGGTGAATGATCAACTTGATGTCAGGGACTAACTTTCTCAAAATTCTAAATTATTATATGAAAAAATTATGAACGATTTTATATCCAAGAAAATAACGGAAGATCACATATGCAAAACTCACGCATATTGATTAACATATGATAAGTTGTGAGTGATGCTCAGAATATCATAAGCTGTGCGTGATATACGGCTTGGGCTAAGTTGAACTATCTAAAATTTACGCCACTCATTGTGGGCCAATCAAATAGCCATATGGGTAGGTCAAATTTTCAAATCTTGACTAGTTGAAAAGTCAAATATCCAGTTATCAAAATGATTGGTTCAGCACTTGCCATATGGATGGTACAATGGGTGGTGTAAATTTTGGGTGGTGCACCCTAGAATGAACCGTGATATACATACTGTTCCTACATAGGCCTAGTAAATCTTCAACCCTTAGAGACCCAATTTCCTTCTCCAGCTGGGTTGAGAGTCATTTCCAGGATCCGATTTTCTCAATTCAAAAGATAGTTCCGCCGGAGACACAACGGGCAAGGCATTTAAGGCCTTGTCTGATTGTTACGAACAATAAGGGAATCCAGCTCCTCAGCAATAATGACTTTAACAACATCAGTTACGGAATAGACATCTATGAGGAAGGCTCAAATAGGAAGAAGGCAAGCGCCAATTGTCATAAACTTCACCCATGTCTCGGGAGCTGCTTAGGTCATCTCGGGACTTCTGATTCTATGTCATTATACATACCGTTATTTGAGATAACAAAATTAGATATAATTTTCTATGTACTTGCGATGTTTTTTTTAATAAAAATATAATATGTTTAACGGTTCATTATAAAAATTTAACATGTATAACAATTATTATACATATTATATTTTTATTAAAAAATTGTTATTTAAAGAACGACTTAATTGTAATACATTTTCGCTCTAAAAGACTTTTACATTGATAATCAATCATGCATTCCCTTATTATTAAAAATGTTTTGAATTTTATAACTACTAACTTAAAAATCATCAATAAAATGAAATATGATTGATTAATAATATAAAAGGCTTTATACCGACAATATATCGAAATTAAACCCTTTAAAAATTATACATCAATTTTTTTTTGGTATACAAATTATACATTAATTTTGTCCTACTTGAAATTGTGAATAAAGTTTGCTTAACTTTTACATCGGCATTAAGTTTCCATTTTTCTGGGAAAGATAATAATCTTTTGGGAACGTAAAGTATGTTGCAATTCATTTATTGTGATGAAAAAACGTATTTAAATACTAACCTCTCCCAACAGGGAGAAAACCTGATTGAAAGAGGTCAGCCCTTCAATATCATCCAGTACCTCGAGGGATTAGTCTCTGTAGTTGTGTGTAGAGGATACCCTTGAAATCAAAAGAAAAAAATTATAATCTCTCTTATTTTATTTGTAAAAAGTAAAGAAGAGCATCGGTTACAACTTAAAAGATGAGGCATGTTGTTGGACCTCGTATTAGCTTCAGATTCAGATTTAGAAGCGGCCACATCCTTAACTGACTTGGCAAACTCTCCAGAGAACCGTTATTATGGGACACAGAAGGAAGGGAAGTCCATGAAACTTGTCATGTCATGCAGTTCTCAACCCGAAAAAACAAATTTACTTAATTAAAATTAAATAAAAAGAAATATTTCTTATCATTTATATACCATGCTTCATTTCATTTTCAATGCCCTTTTATGTACATAGGTAAATTGCTTTGGCTCTCCCCACTATTCAGATCTGCACTGAACAGGTAAAATGTCTTCCATTCCCAATCTTCATTGCTCAATCCAAAAATAAGTTTGTGTGTTTGGATATGCGTGGATGGAAACGCTATAAGTTATTGCTTTCACGTTTACAGTCCAAAAATTGTTTTTTTTTTAAAGCCCAATAATTATGTTCTTTTTACGCTAAACTTGTGTCGAGAAGCATCAAATGCAATTCCAAACATAGTCTACCCTTTCCAATTTCACAATTCAAATTATAGTATTAGCTTCTGGAGAATTTTTTTTTATTATTGAAATTAGTTTTAATGCTCAATTGTCATGAACAATCCTCTTGTTACTTCTTTTCTGATATCTGTTATTTTAATGTATAGAACTAATTTTAGTAAAATTAACATTTATCAGGATTATCATATCTGCCATTTGCTTGATTGCGATACGCTCTGCCTGATTTCCATGTGAAGTTTATTTTCTTAGAAAAGGCTTTATTTGTTAATGATGCCATCCATATGAATGTGAATAATGGATTAAATAAATTCTATATTGATTCAAAGTTCTTGTGGTCTGATGATTAGGAAGAAACATCACTGTCAGTGTATACACATTCACGAGAACAACATAAATGCTTGAATGTACGAATCATTTGATTCTCTCTTTATCATTTCTGATTTTCTCTCTGCAACCACTAACCAATTACACTCATTTTGATTGCTTAAAAACAGTTTGGTCAAATTTGTACCAACCTGTTGTTGTACCAAATAGCATTGGTCCAAGAACAGTCCCAATTTGTTGAGGATCAACAATTATTATTGTTACCTATATTTAGAAAAGAAAATTGGTGTGGCATTTGGAAGAGAGGTTATTAGGGTGAGTATGCATGGAAGAGTTTCCAGAGAGAGCAGATTTGAGGAGAACGCAGAGGGAGCAAGAGAGGGAGAGGAGGCGTATACGTGACAGGCAGAGGAGACAATCCATGACTCAAGAACAAAGGGAAAGGCACCTTGCGAGACGCCGCAGAAACTACCAGCTCCGAAGACAGAGAGCTGCAAATGCTCATGCTCCATTCATTCCTCTCCCTCATCAACCTCTATCTCTAGAATCAAGTGCTGGTGAAGCCAGTACTAGTGATGAGTTTCAAGGGGTCACTTCTACCTCATTAGACTACAATGTCCTGTGTCATGGTATTGGTCCTCATCAACATGGCCTCAACCAAGGACTAGAAAGATTAAATTTGGGAATCAAAATCGATGAAGGTTAGTTCTTCTTATGATCACAATTCACAAGGGACATGTCTGTTACATTGATCTATTTTTTGAGAAAGGTTTTTTGTTGTTTCTTTGGTTGAAACTAGGATTAATGGTTTGTTTTTTTGTTGGTGCTGCAATGTAACCAATAGGATCATCAAGTCATTTGGAAACTCTAGCTCATAATCCAGCCAATTCACCAAGGTTACGCCTAAATTATATTAGACGTCTTGCACGGAACCAGACGTGTTCAATGGGTGATCCTGCTGGTACTCATAAAGTTGCAGCACAGTTGATAACAAAAGAAGATGTATCAGCTGGTGATTATGGTGAGTAATTTGAGTAATTATTATTTGGTTAAAGGGAAATGTCTAAGAAAATATTTTTAGTGGAAGAATTGGCACCTCTTAGTCATTAGTGTGAATGTTCTGAATAAATTCAGGTAGTACATCAAAATCTTTGCGTTTGAATTGTGTCAAGCGCCTTGCTCGATCGAAAAATTCTCCTCCAAAAGAGATTACAGCTGAGAAGGATCACAATTTGCAACCGGAGGGGATTCAATTACTTGATAATGAGAGCTGTATAGCCTCTAGCTAACTAGCTTAGGTGAAAGCAAATGGTTCACTCAAAGGTACATTACAAACAACAGTTTAATAACTATGAACGGAATCGGTACATAGAGAAAACTGATTATATTTGTGTGGCCTAAAAGTAATCTTTACTTGAATCACTTTGTTTTTGCTCAAATAATTTTATCATCAACTTTCAGGTAAACACCTGTCAATGCCATGGCTTTCGAGGAGAGAGTTGGTCAGGTAGCAATTCTCTGTTAACAGCATATTCTTATTGAATAAATGTGAGTTGACATTGTAAAGTTATTTTTTTCTGGTTTGATATCCATGTTTAATATGACATTCAAGACTTTGTAATTGAATTGAAAACAGCAGAAATACACAGACAATTATATATATATATATATTTGACGGAATTTGCTGCACTATGGTGGTGTGAAATAGTGATCATCAGTGTCAATGCCAAAAATAGCACTCCCTTCAACATTCTTTCATATTTTATTGCGGCTAAGCTAGATAGATGATGATGGATCTTACTAGACTGTGATTTATTTTCTTCTTTACATATTAGCATGTTAGGTAAATGCTTGTTCAGCCTTTTTCTTTTTCTTTAATATTTTTCTAATATCAAGTAGTGATATGCTAGTTAGTTAGATAAATATACCTGCACCCTGTTGTTACACCACTTCAGTTGCATTTAGCACACATTTACGTAGTTTTCTTTAGCAGTTCAGCTCACTATTTCGTACGATTTACCTTGAATTCAGGATGGAGAATGGAGAAAGCATGCAGGTGGCAAGAGCTTTTTGGAAAATTGTCTGTTGAGTATCTGCACCTCGATCGGTGATTTGAGTGGGGAAAGCAATTTCTAATGTTTGAGAAATAACAGATGATAATCCAAGATTTTAAAACACTTCGTTTATAAACAAAATTTAATCATTTATTGATATGCTAAATTTTCAGTTTTGATTTCTCAATCTATTATTTCATGTCGTTGTCAGTTTGTAATTTCCCTTTGTTATATACGACTGCAGTTAGTAATTCGTTGTTGTTTTTATTTTGATTTTAAATGTAATAGAAGAAATCGTGAGAATCACTTACAAGATTCATAACAAAAATTCCAAAATATTTTAAATGTCATGTATTTGATATTTACCATAAAATTATTGATTCTGTTAAGAGATTATTATGATTGAAAAACCCCCTTTAAGAAAGTTAGTTCTTTACTTAACATTCAAGTTATTCAAGTATTTCTGTTTCTTGTGTTGTCCCGATTGAACATCAATATCTTATGCGTACTTAAACTTGTATGTAGATATGATCAGGGATGGAGCTGCATGCCCTCCCTAACTTTTTTTAAAAAATAAAAATAATCTAAAATTATTATCTTTTAATTTTAAATCTATAATCTATAATATATACATCTATAATCTATAATTTATAATTTATAATCTATATATAAGAGAATGTTAAACGATTTTATATATTGCAATTTTTACACGTGCCGCATTGTGACGTTAACAAAAAAAAAACTGATATTTTATTCAAACTTAAAAAGAGGACAAATATTTTGATTTTTTTTTGCCATCAGAACCAAAATCTATCGTACAATGTAGCATGCAAAAAATGACGGCAATAGAATAATCATTCACATTTATAGAAGATTACAAACTATTTTCATAAACTACTTGCATAAATTTATTTTACATAAAATTTTCATAAGCTCTTCTAAACTTGTATTGAGAAAGATCACAAACTATGTTTTGAAGTTTTCAAAGAGATGGAGTGGAGCTGTGAATACTAAAATGATTAGTAATGCAGTAGAGTGAAAAAGTAAAAACATCTCACACCCCCTATTTCGAGAATACTAAAATGAAAAATGTTTGGATACAGTTGAGTGATTTAGGTTATCATCATCGATCATTTCACTCCATTAATGAAGAAACTCACACTCCATTACTAACCAGCCCACTTCATCCTCCCAAATATAATCTGAATCTTAGAGTTGTCATAGCCTAACAAAATGTCTTGGAATTGGAAGTAATCGTAAACTAAGGGGGGTGTATTGGATTGGGATTGTAAAAGATTGTTTTGGCCCAAAAAAGTCTTGTGGATTTTAAAAGATTATGTAGAAATGTAATGACTTATAAGATTTTAAAAGACTTTTTTTTAAAGATTGTTATAATCAAGATTCTCATGTGTGAATTTTAAAGGATTTATTTCATAAGACTTTATAAGATTTGAATGGACTATATGGATTTATAAGATTTGAAAGGAAAACATGAATTTTTAGCAAATATTCAAAGTTATAAGAGCCAATGAAAAAAGTAACAAAGAAATGAATAATATAATAAATAAATAAAAGTAAAACTCAATACAATTTTTCTAATCTTTTAATTATTAGTCAAATTGATGTAACTTTATGTCCTCCTAAGTTGCATTTCTCCACATATCTAAAGCTATGCTAGCCCTCCAAGCATTAACATCTTCTCATTCCCGCTCTTGGGTTTGAACAATAGGTTCAAAATTATAGTCTACATTAGCTGGTGATATTGAAGATAAAGATTTGTCTATTGGTTCAATTGTAAGTTTATCAGAACGACATTCTTTACAAGGGAACTTATATAGTGCTACATATGCTTGTGTTATAAATAAAAATGGCGCTAACTTAAAAATTGTGAACCACGTTTTAAAAATATCAAATATCTTCTCGATCACGTTCCTCAAGGATGCATGGTGAAGATTGAACAATTCATTTCCATTTTGAGGGTCATTACCATTACCTGCAAAATCTTGTAGCTTCTGATTTTAACCTTAAAAATGATTTATTTAAAAAATGATTTTAATGAAAAGCTTAAACAAATACAATCAAACTCGTTACAAATGATTTTTTTTAATTTAAAAAAGTGTTTTCTTTCGTCAAATAATCTGTAACAAACACACTCTAACAGTTGTTTGGTAATTTATGTTGGGTTGAACGACAACCACGGGGGGAGATGGGAGAGAGGGGGAGAAAGGAGAGAGATGGAGGGAGGGAAGAGAGAGAGGGAGAAAGGAGAGAGATGGAGGGAGGGAGGGAGGAGGGAGTGGGAGAAAGAAGAGAAGTGGAGGGAGGGAGGAGGGAGGGGAGAGAGGTGAAGGCATATGGTGAAGAGAAATAAGAATCAAGAATCCTGAGAAATCTCATGTGTTGAGGTGAGACTTTTTATTACTAAAAAATCACTAAAAAGTCACACAAAGTCCCACGAAATCCATCTTAAAAAACAATCCATCGAAATCAGGAAGTTTTTGAATATCAGAGGACTTTTTATTACTTGTAAAAAGTCATGATTGAATACCACTAGATTTAGATTCTCTCTTTAAAAAATCCTAGTAGTCTTGATTGAATACCACCAAACTTATTTAGATTACTTCAAAGTCTTGATTGAATACCACAAGACATTTTTATCATAAAAAAGTTCATTAAAATCTTTTGAAATCTCAATCTAATACACCCCCCTAAGCATAACATTGATGTAGAGAATGCTTTGTCAAAATCAAAAAGCAAATATGACAAAATAAAGTTCTCACTTAAATCCTCATCTGAGGAAACCAACATCGTTTCGCCCAAAGTTTGGGGCTACTCTTCCTCAAATAGCACAGCAAACCGGTGGGCCATTTTGTTTGGATTGATTGGAGCGGGAGTTGCATTGCTTGTCCTGTCTTCTTTTGGGTTATATGCTTTGCACAACAATGAGGGGGGAAGAAGGTTAAACTTTTTAACGATCCCTGTGGAACAAGGATATAGGCCTAGATTGAGACCCAATATTGGATCCATATGGTTCCAATTTGTGGAACTTCAGAAGATTTTTGGCAATTTTTCATCTTAGAACTACAAACGACTACGCATGTTTGGGGTTGATGTTGGTTCTCAAAGAAATAGTGCTTGTATACTTTTTAAATAAAAGAGAGAAAAAATGTTGGGACTTCTAGGAAGGGTAAGTGTTTATTTTGGGAACACTTATTTTTCATAGTTTCAGCTATTTTTCAACCAAAAAGCTGAAACATGGAATAAGCAATATGTTTGGGTACACTGATTATTTTTCTAAAAAGCTTTTTCTTGAATAAAAAGCTGTTTTAGAAACAGCTAAGGGAATGGACTGTTTTAGAAAAAGCTGTTTTTGATTATCCCTCCAAATTAGCATCTTTTATTCAATTACTTTATGAGCCACTCTCTTCCATCCTTCTAACGTCTGTGTCAGCCACCAATGATTTATAAACAAAATTTTTCATACCTTTTTTCATAATTTACTATATAAAAGTGATTATTTTTGTACCACCCAAACGAAATAGATTATTTTAAAATCACTTTTCAGCAAACATACCCAAACAAAAACAGATTATGATTATAATCGATTATCACAATAATCGATTATTTGGAAAAAGATTATCAGCATAATCTTTTTTTTCCAGCTTTCCCAAACACACTCATAGTTTGTTGTCTTATTTTTTTTAAGTCAAAAAAAAAATAGAAGAAAAATAAACAAAATACATTCCGGCTAGAGGATTGGAGTACTATAAAGATAAAGTTAAATATGTTTTTAGCCCCTTATTTTTTATAAAAATTTAGTTTTAGTTCCTCGTTTGGAAAATATACTTTTTTAGTCCATTGTTTTTTAAAATGTATCAGAAATGGTCCCTACACCACACTTCCGTTTGAAAAACGAGGGACTAAAATCTATTTTTTGTCTAAAATGAGGGACTAAAAATGTGTGGTTGTAAAAAATGAGGGACTAAAAATGTGTGATGTAGGGACCACTTCTGACACATTTTAAAAAACGACTAATGAGGGACTAAAAGGTACATTTTTCCAAACGAGAGACTAAAATCGAATTTTTGTAAAAAAATGAGGGACTAAAAATATATTTAACCCATAAATATATATAAAGTTAAGCACAATATAGACATTCAAAACAATATAGACCATGCAATAAATATATGGAGTGATTGTTTTTTTGGTTTACATTAGGGCAAAGCCCAAAGCAAAAAGCTAATTAGCTACCATACGGCTAAAAGAAACATGTAAGATCTTCGACCAAAAATTCCCTACACCTGTATGGGGGAATATATGGAGTGAATTGAGTTTGTTTAATTACGACAACTTTACCCACTAATACAACGTCAACCTGCGATAATTTTCAAGATTGTCACTTTAATCATCAATATAAAAAGAGAATAATGGCTCGTAAATTACCAACGTCTTTTTTTGGGTAATCATGTCATTGATACGAAGTATCATTGTTGTAAATAGTGTCTACTTTCTGTAGGGGGACTTGGGGCAGCATTTTAGGGTTGCCCTATCCCAATCGGGTTTTCTCTATACGCAAGAGTCAGAAGTTGAATCTCCGACCATTTACTTAAGGGGTCTGAGCCTATTATCACTCAAACCAATTACATGCCAGTTAAATTACCAATGTCTTTGATTCAAAGCCAAAAAAACTTATAAAAGAAATAGATAACACTCACTAAAAAGTAAAAGAGAAATAATTGATAGAGCTTGGTATATGAGCCGCGTTTTACAGATTATTCACAACTCGCGGCACACATGTGTTAGGACTAGACAAAATGTCGATTTGTTTTAAACATGGGCCTTTGTGGTCAAGTCTACATAACATGTAGGTTCGACACGTTTTAGTTATCAATATTTTAAACTGACCCTTGACGAGAGATTAGAATTATACTATTTTTTATATTTGTAGGAACTAGAAATGAATAAAAATCGTTAGAGATTAAATTCAAAAACTATTATATTCAAGGGATCAAAGACTTGTTAAAACCTAATTATGAAGTAAAAATATGAAGCTCAACTATCTCTTTCTTAATCCAAATTTTATTTTCTATACAATATCCCAATAAGAATTTGAATAAAACACAATTTTATCTTTAGCCCAAAAGCTACTTTGGTGTCTTGAAGTTTGTTTCATGTGATCCTCAACCTCACTTGGGTTTAAACAGCTAAAAGCCCAATACGACATAGGAAGTTGAGTTTAGAACAGCAAACTGCGTCAAAACCTTAAACCTAGTTGTCACATTGGCAATGTTCCGCCGCTTCTGTCTTCTAATCTTAGCATTCCAACCTCTTCAAATAGCAGCTGATGCTTGTGTCTTGTGTGTCTCATATGACCTTGGTAGAGTCTCGGGACTCGCCATGACACCAACATCTCATTTCATGTTCTATTTTCTCTCTTTTAATGCTATCATTTCATTGATTTGATGATACCTTAGTTTTATGTCTTTCTGAAACTTTAGCCTATGATGATATCAGTCACCAATCATACCATCTTTCGGGACTGAATGGCTTATTTGCCTTGCTGTTATATTCTGCAATTCTGAGGCATTCTTTCTTTTTATTTTATTTGTTAAAAAGTTGTTTATTGACGGGGGATTTACAAAAGTCCCTAACTTTGTTTGGGGGCAAACTTTATTATTGTGTTTGCATATTCCCAAGTTAACGTCATATAAAAATTGCCATCGATGTTGATGGTTCTTCCAACTGGGAGTGTTCCTCCGTCGATGGTTGTCTCATATTCCATCGCCTTGTGGAGCAGCGTTGCTGCTTTTACTTCTTGGGACTGGCCATGAGACAAACATGTTCCCTCTTATTTCTTGTATTTTTAGTGGTGATATTGATTACTGTTTTTTTGCTTTGGCATATGGAAATTGAGTTGGAAAGTTTGGATATATTTTAAGCGTGATATGAATGCATTTTGCCTATGGTCACCTCCAACTTTTGATTTTCCATTCCAAATTAATGCTGCCACTGGCCAATGATGATATCAGTTACCAATCATACCATCTTTCGGGACTGAATGGCTTTTTTAGGCCTTGCTGTTATTCTGCAATTCTGAGGCTGTGAATATTTAACTTTTATGTGATTTTCATCCCCATCCGCCTTGTGACTTGTTAATCTGAAGGGAAAAAAAACAATTTTTTATTTTCAGATTTCACTCTTTAATTATGAAATATTTTAGTTGTGCTTTGTGATTCAGCTACTACAGTAGGTAATGGATATCTTAGCTTGAAGATTTGTTGTGACTTGCTATCACTGTTATTTTTATTTTCCAGATTCAATCCTTTGTTACATATTATTTGTCTTGAAGATACTGAAGGAAGGTCTGAAAGCGTATTCTGGTTCTCTGAAGAAAACAAACTATTAATAAAAAGGCTATCAAGTTGACGGTTAAGGTTATGGTGCACCACCCACCATAATGGTGCAGTGGTGCACCACCCATATGTCAATTGTTCAGCCAATCATTATTACACTTGGCATATTTGACTTTTCTTTTGGTCAAGTGGAGAAATAAAAGTAAGTATTTGCACTTAAATACACTGTATTTATGTATTTGCTAATTGATCCCAAATTTTAGAAACTAAACCCCCAGAACCCTAAATCCCCAAATGGTGAAATAATCTGAAACACTATCTTTTAATGAAAAAGAAAAAAAACCAAATTGCTGCTTCCCCAAAACATCATAACTGGATCCTCATCTTCAACCTACAGATCTAGACTGCACATCATCACGGAACCCCCCTCATCTTCCACCTTCAGATCTACACTGCACATCATCACTGAACCCTCGTCTTCAACCTTCGGATCTGTACTGCAGGCTTCACATCGTCTTCAACCCTAATGTCGTCTTTCACTACCGTACCGTGCAACAGCGAAACTCCAGCCACCTCGAGCTCCGCCGTGCTTCTACGCATCTCAGGCAACGCGGCTTAGACTCGTACAGCACCGTTGTCCTTATCCGCCGTCACGCCATCATCCCGTCGATGCCCACCATCTCAAGTCCAATCGCGTCCTCCCTGTTCGCGCCGTCGACAGTCGTGAGTGGCTATCCAACCACCGGCCTACCGCGTCAGAACAGCTCCAGATTGGAATCGCCGCTACCTCGTCTCGCCTCGCCCTGCCTTGGCCACGGCCTTACAGGCTTGCACACCTAATGCCCAGAGATGAACAAAGGTTGAAGATTGAAGAACAACGGTAGATGAACAAAGATTGTATTAACACAACAAAAAGAAATCTTAAATAAAATTTTTGTATTAATTAGGAAAAAAATTAATTTTTATTTTTTGTAATCAGAAAAAACTTTATTTTAATAAGGATGAAATTTGTAAATACAAAAAATACAGGTACCATACTGAAATATACTATCTATATACCCTTTGACTATACTAAACTGCACCACTTTGGTGAGTGGTGCACCTTAGACAGAACCCAAGTTGACTAAGGGACAATAATGAACATTTTAAAAACTTGAGGACCAAATTGAATATTTAAAACAATTCAAGGATCAAAATGAACATTTTAAAACAATTTTAGGACCAAAATGAACATTAAAGTATTAAACTTAATGTCACGTGGCATTAGGTTTGACATCATCGTTAGTCAATTTGACAGAAGGATCTATTTGAACAAGTTTAAGGAATTAAGGGTTCAAAATGAACCTTTAAAAAACTTGGGTATCAAATTGAACATTTAATAACAATCTGGGGATCAAAAATGTAATTTAGCTTAATGAAAATTATAATATTATTTTGACATTATTTACCTGATTTAATGTATCAATGTGCACTAGTGATGTTACATGTCAATATTGCTTTATCTTAGCAGTAGAGAGTGGCAGAGCACATTCTATTGTTCATGGTGCCAGAGCAGTATGAGGACTTCTACACAGCTGGGTTTTAAATCGTGGTTATGGTTGTACTGTGTTTATTGTAATTCCAGGAAAATGTGAAAACGTGGCTGATGAGACCGCCATTTGGGTTGTATTTCGGTTTCAGAGACATCCAAAACCAATACATTGCAGCTCTTATTGTGGTTACGAACCTTCATCTAAAATCTTGCCTCACAGAATAGATGGATATATACTCTTTTGGGATGTGTTTTATTAAGGAAATCCCCTATTGTATGTAAGGGTCCCAGAAATTTAGAAGATGGTGACATTGTGAAAGATCCAGGAGTGAATTAAGGCATTCATTGACAATAGTATTGATTTTGGTGGACCATCTGCCTCTAAACCTTCTTAAGGATCCATTACAAGCTGGTTCAATAGTTTTCGTTTGATTATGTATACAGTTAAAAAATATTGGTGGGCGTAGCAATGGCAGCGCGACAAGATTTAACTAATAACTAGAAAAGGTGAAAAACAGATGGATCTTTGACTGATTGTATATTATTATGTCTATAAAGAATTGATTTTCTAAAAAGAATTTATGCTAAAATTTTCAATATGTTTCTGAACTCCTGTTTATAATTCTGTATACCACATGCATCATTTGTTGGCGTTTTTGTTTTACATGCAAACGTCTAAAACTTGTGTGCACCAGATTGAGTTTATTCATGTCAGTTTTCCGTATACCTCATTCCTTGGTATTAACCTGCCACAAGATTTTGATTTCTACACGTTAATCTCTAATGAGAAAGAGTTATGATATTTGCACACCTGGGTTTGACACCCTCAGGTGGCATACCTTGGTTAATCATATGTAAATCTTTGGTTAATTCAGTTCATTATATGATTAATGTGTTATATAAAGCTTATTTTCCATAATCATGTAAATATTTGGTTAATCACATGCAAATATCTGATTAATTCAGTTCTTTATATGATTAACCAAGGTGTCAATTTTGGGTGTGCAAATATCATTTCTCAATGAGAAATACCACTCCGGTAGTGTTTGGCACACAGAGAACAAGACTCGATTCTATAATTTGCTGTTTAATTTATAAAAATATAAAATAATCTAACAAATAAAATAGTGTGTTCTATTCTAATCCTATTAGCTGACACACTTGGGTGAATTAATATGAATTGGTTTAATCATGCCAAGTTAACCAATAATTATGGTATATATGCTATTATGCATACTACATTCGTTCAAATTGACTAATCCACGGTTATAAAATCCTGACCTGACTGTAAAAAAAAAAAAAAAAAAACTGACCTGACCTGTACCAACATCGCACCATGCAACAACGGTTTAATAAACTTTTTGGTCCCTAAAAATATGGTCACTTTTGATAAGTTAAAAGGACCAAATACAAAGAAAAAAAAATCAGGGACTAAAACAAAAAATGACCATATTTTCAAGGACCAAAAAGTTCATTAAGCCTCCAACAAAATATCCATCAACGGTTTCATCTTAAGGGTTAGTTTGGTATGTGAGGCACTAGTGAAAAACTCGTGAATTTGTGAAATTGTATTAAAAACACCTCCAAAAAATTTTCACCCTTTTACCAAACTGACCGTAAAGAGAAATGGAAAGAAGACCATGGTACACTCCCCACTTTTTCTTCTTTGAACTGTTTCAAATCCATATCCATCAGAATGAAGCAAGTTCAACACCAGCTGTCGATTAAGAATAAAACTATACATACATGACACATACATAATTGAAAAAGATACTGCTCACTTGATAGTTAATTATAAAATTATAAAATCTAGATATGGAACAGCCTTGTTTATACATATGCATGTTACAAGCTGCAGAAACGAAAATTGGGCATGCAGCTGCCAACTGCCAACTGCCAAGAAACGTGGAGCTATCCATTTATGTATGGGAGCCACATTCAAGCTTGTGAGATTCCAGGACATGTCTTGCTGCTTCTACGGCTACCTGTCCATTGACATAGTGCTGCCTACACACTGGCATATACACATCAACACCACCTATCAACTCAATCTGTTTCTCCTGTGTCTTCCTCAATGTAAAGAAAGCACGCTTCCCACATATTTCACATCGAGCAGTTAACTTGGTTACAGAATCAGCAAGCGGAATTATATCAAGGACACAACCAAAGCCCCTCCTGAGTGGCAGTAAATGTAGAGTTGCCATCAGCATGACTTGATATTTGATAATATAATTTTCAACCATAATGTCATACTAATAAAACCCCTAGTAGCATAAGACTTGTTGAAGTAATAGATATAGCAACAACAATTTTGCTCAGCCACTTTCATTCCACCAAGTACTTTGTCACGTGGCTGGTGGCTCAACTGCTCAAGATTATTTTCCTTTTGATTCCGTGCATAGTTTTCTTTCAGTTTTAGTTTTGGTTCTATATCTAATAGTAGTCCATAAAGTACTCTCTGATCATGAATGGATTCTGGATTTCTGGTTGTAATGGTGTCTTTATTTTCTCCTACAGAAACCTATAACCATGACCATTATCAAATAGACAATTCGTATATGGCCTGGAAAGAATAAATATTCACTTTTTGGGATTCTTGGCAGTTGGCACCTAGCTTATTGATTGGCAGCCCTATCCAAAAGAAAAGGAAATTTTTAAGCTTTAAAATCAGAAGAAATAATACCTCAAATAGTTACCATCTAGTCCTGCGACTATGACTGTTTTTCCATCATGATCAGCAGCTTCACGGCAGAAGTCATAAAGGTCTTCAAAGAATTGAGCTTCATCAATACCAATCACATCCAGCTGTTATCATCTATTAGTTGTGAGAATCAATTAAAAAAAAAAAAGACAAAATAAAAATCAGAAAGAGTTGCTAACAAAAATTTGCCATTTCTAATGCATGCACATATTGAATTTTCTGCAGTATAAATAATAAATAACTAAATACATATTAAGAACTTCAAGAATATAATACCTGTTCATAAGCATCAACTCCAAACTTCTGCTTGAATGATGATAAGTTTGTTAGTGCCCAACAGGGTAATTTCTCGCCATCATGTGTAACAATAGAATCTAATCCATATCTCGTATCCTTGCTTGATTTAATTATTGCCACATTTCTGCATCAGAGAAATCTAAAATTTAAATAATGTACCTAAGAAATCAGGCTATTGCTAAACCATCCAGAATTAAGTTTCCTGAAAGATAAACCACAATCAGGAAATTGCTATACAGGAAGTCTGGAATAACCTTCATCTTTTTTTCTTGAGGGAGGGAGGGGGACTCTCACGAGCGAGGAAACAAGATGGTTTATTTATATTTTGAATCATCAGAGCAATCACAGCAACATAAGCTTCATCGTTCAGAATTAAGTTTCCCTACTTTCCTAAAAGATAAAAACACTTGTTTCCGATCACTAGTGGCTCAGTTGGAAAACCAACCTCATGTATTATTAAACAGAATCCCCCTAGCATGCAACTCATCATATATTATAATTAAAAAACTTGACTAAAAAAAAAAAATCAATTTTTTCAGAATGCAATGTCTTGGGAATTTTCACCAAGGGCAATAACCTAAAAAGACAGTATTTTCAAGAACTTGTTTTAAATGCTTCAACAGACATTGCAGTTTGAAATGGCATCTGAAGAGGCATCACGATTGCTCAATAGCTTGAAAAGGAACCAGCATTTGAACATTGAACAAGCAAAATATATGTCTGCTAGGTATGTTTCTAAGAATTATAATATAGTGTGATGGTGATCCAATAAATATCGAGAACAATACTAAGCATAACAGAGCTGGATAATACTGACTGTCATGCATACTCTGGATCTTTTCCTTCAATATTGTATACTAATACTGGTAGTGGTTCCCATGGGGGAAAAATACTAGTTGGCTATCACCAGTCAACTTGCCAAATGCTAACATTAAAGGCACATCGTTCCCATATCACTGAGGAATGTATGTACTAGTACAGCAGAACATTGTTTAAAGTCCTAAAGCATCATGTCTAATTATGTGCATTTCAAGCAAAATCTTAAGAAGCATACCCTTTTGTATCCCATGTGTTACATTACATATGATATGTTTTTATCAGTCATCACTTAAATCAGGAATATAGCCCGCATCCTTTAAAATGGAGGTAATCTCTTTAATTACCTGATAAATCTCATCAGCTTGTTGGTGAGATTTATCACCTTTAAAGAAGAAAATAAAAACCTTTTGTACCTCAATCCTGCTATAACCAGGCTCCTTTGCCATCCCTGATTCCCTCAATGTAGCCCTAATCTCCTCAACATTGTCCCACAACCCAGAAGATGCATAAGCATTTGCCAAGACAACATACTTTCCAGCATTTACACGATCAAATTCAAAATATTTCTTTGATGCAATCTTTAACAAGTCTATGTCCCCATGAATCTTACAAGCCCCAAGCAAAGCACCCCATATTACCGAGTGCTCTTTACAAGGTGACTTCAGAACAAACTCATAAGCCTCTTTTAACTTCCCAGCACGCCCTAAAAGGTCAACCATTGCTGCATAATGTTTTCCTTGTGGCATAATTTCATATTCTCTTATCATTGATTGAAAATATTTATGCCCCTCTTCAATCAAACCCCCATGGCTACAAGCAACCAAAACTGCAAGAAAAGTAACAGAATTTGGTCTAAAACCTTCAGATATCATTTTATGAAAAGATTCTAAAACCTCCACAACTCTTCCATGCTGACCATATCCAGATATTAGAATAGTCCAAGTAACAGTATTTCTACCCAAACATTTATCAAACAGCCGCCGACCATCACAGATACTACTGCATTTAAAATACATGTCTATTAGGGCACTGTTGACCACAACATTGTCCTTGATATGACACTTGATCATTACACCATGGGCTTGCTTCCCAGGTGCTAATGCTGCCAAAGTTGCACAGGCTCTGAACACTGATGCAAAGGTATACTGATCTGGTCTCAAACCAGCTTGTCTCATCCCATAGAAAAATTCCAATCCGACATCTTCAAGGCCCTTTTGAATGTAGCCAGCTATGATTGCATTCCAAGAAATTAATCCCTTATCCACCAAACTATTAAACATGAAGCGTGCAGTTTCCAGAGATCCTGATTTTGCATATAATATTAACAACTTGGTCTTCAAATATTCATTGGGAGCGTATCCAACAACAATCATTTGTGCATGGATTCTTCTTCCTCTCTTATACTGTTTCCAGAATATACATTCCTGAAGCATCAGAGAATAGGTTCTCGGGTGTGCCGGCAATCCTGTACAGCACAAGAGCCCAATTGCCTCCGCCAACCTTCCAGATATACACAGACCTCTCAAAACTTTATCCAAGTCGGGGTCCTTTTTGCGAGAACTGACCTGAAAGCTGAGAATATCTGACCAGTGATGATCGCAACCATGTCATTCCGAACCACAAGTCTTTCCCATTCAAAACCAAAGCACAAACAAACACAACGATTTTATGGACATCAATGCTTTCGCATCACTAGTAAGTTCAAATTCGCATGCATGATGCACCTATTAGCATTTGGTTCAAGAAATGTTTTATTTCAAAGTAAATTATATACCTAGGAATTTCATTCCCAGACCCTCACAAAAAGGGAATAGAATTACCAGGTTTCATTTATAAAATTTATTCATGGATATGGTATCATTTTTTATTTCTAGTATTAAACATGAGAAAATTTTATTCTCACTTCTCTTTCCCATAACGTCAAAATACAACTGATACCAAACGCCACCTCCTAAACGTAAATAACCAAATGCATAAAAGCATGACAAATTACATTCAACAATCAAATACTCAAGCAGGGGAATTCCATACTTCAAGATAAACCAAACAAAACCAATGTTTTTATTTATAAAAAAAAAGTTTTGGTTAAAAGGGGGTTTTCACCTGCCGTTGTTGGTCTCAGATTGAATCCGACGAAGGAGTGAGGTGGTTTTGCCGGCGAACATGGGGCCCACAATGACATGAAGCTCACCGGATGAAGGGCGAGAGGGTTCCGTTTGCAAGCTTCGAAATTGAGAAGTGGGAATGAAATGATTGGATGAGAAGGGTGATGTGAGGCGAAGATGAGGAGGTGGGTTGCGGCGGAAAGGGAGTGAAAAGAGAGGGAAAGGAAAGGTTTTGGGAAGAAGAGGAAAATGGGAGGAGAAAGCTGAATACTTTGGGTTTAGGACAATCGACTTCATCCTACAAATGTATGTATGTGTGTCTGCAACAACAACAATAAGGACAAGGGTTCAAGGGTTTTGCAAGTAAATTGTGCATTTTTTTAATGTTTATTTCGCCTGCAGAGGACTGGGAGGGAAATGTAGCACACTGGAGGGGGAGCCGTCAGATCTGTTTGGCATAAGCTTTAAAAAAATGATGAGTAAATGTTTATTTAAGTCCCTCACGATTTTTGAAGTATCAGTGGGTTTTTTCAACCCGTACAATGCAAGGGTCTTCAATTATTATTATTATTAATAGTATTATTATCATTAATAACTTAAATTGTGTCTCTTAATCTATCAAGCCCTTTTTTTTTTTTGCTTTATCCCAAATTAATTCTAACGTATCAAGTCCGTTATTTACTTGTTTCACAATTTGGCTTTAACTTTTTATTCTCACCCACACTGTTGGTACCTATTCGTCTCCAAGGGTTTTAATTTAAAGACATAAGTGATAAGCAAAAGCCTTGAAACAATCTTTTCTATAATTTGAGAACAAAAAAAAAATTGATTTTTATTATTTTAAAATGATATTACAGTACGTAATATAACAATATGTATTAAGCGTTTCTCATTGATTATTACCAATGATTAACTAATCATCTTAAATCATATAACTAATCCACATATCCTTCTTGCCATCAATATGAATGGAGTGGAATAGGGAGAATAACAAATTTTTGAGGAATTGAGATTATAATGGAGAGGGAAAACTAAACAGAGAAAGAGAGATTGAGGAAGAAATGGTTTTCGGAAATTTAAGATTATTAATAGATGAAGAAGAGACTGCAAAGAGAGACTTTGTCTGCTCTCGGTAGCAAAGAGTAATCATCTCATAGAGGGATGGTCATCTCTGAAAAACACGACAACGACACATGTATTAGATGGACATAACTAATTCAAAATTGTTTTAATATTAAATATGACAATTCCCAAAAATTTCCACAGCTTGCCACCTCCCCATTTACTGGTCATTCACAGTAGCAAAAGGGATTATGTCTTTATATATTAATAGATAGATAGACGACATGACACAAATTTTGATTATTTTCACATAATTTTGTTTTCATTAGGGCCTTTGGGTTCTACCTTTGAGTGTCACATTTGAGAACATTAACAATCATTCTCAAGAGTTGTGTTCTTTGCATGCTCTTTTTTCTTTTTTTGTTTCTTCTAATGTATCTAGACAATTCATTTAATTTCCCAAAATCACTCAACACTCTCTCAATCAAGAGTTGTGTCCTTTCAATTCCCTATAGTTAATTTTTTTTTTTGCTTTTTCCAAGAGATGGTGAAAGGTCACTAATAAGTTTAGTTTTAGCCATGAGTGGAAGATAGAAAAACAAACTCTAGATGAAGAAACTTTCTCGGGGATGCTTAGTTGAATTTTATATTTTCATTTGATTGTCTATATTTTTATAGTAACTCTATTAGGTTGAACAAAGAATAAATTCACATCAGGATATAGGAGAAATAACTCAAATATTTGAGTAGATTACATTGGAAAATCATTCATCATCTTGGAATTATTATTTTGCTTTAAAAATTTATATAAATCTATAAATATTCTAATTATTTAGATTTATTAATTAGATCAAACATGAATTTTGACATATATCTATAAAGTTCATGCCATGGAAAAAAACATGTATGATATATTTATAACGTAGTCTTATTTTCCTCAAACGTCTTATAATTATTTAGCCCAAAGAATTTTAAATATAAAAAATTATTTTATTTGCTTTAAAATGTAACATTGAAAATAGGTGTTGTATTTTATTGGTATGAGTTAAAGTTATGATAACAACTTTTATTGATAATAATTTAGAAATCTTTATTTATCATAATTCATGACAACAATTAATTTGTAGTTGTTTTAATTAATTACAATGGAAATGATTGATAATCTTCAATACCATTGTAAGTAGGAAAAGAAATATTTGATGATTCATAATTTTTATTTTGATTAAAAAATAAATTTATATAAATATATATTACCTAAAAGTGAGAAGTTTCGCCAATTGTCAAAAGAATTTAAATTTTATAGTATTTTTGAAGATGGCATCTGTCAAAAGTTTCCACACATGATTTTTTATGGCACTCTACTTTGATTTTCCGTTTATCTTTTGATGGTGAAAGGTTAGTAATAAATTTAGTTTTAGCCATGAGTGAAAGATAGAAAAACAAACTATAGATGAACAAACATTCTAAGCAGATGCTTAATTGAATTTTATACTTTTATTTGATAGTGTATATTTTTATGGTACCTCTATTAGGTTGGATAAATAGTAAACTCATATTAGGAATATAGGAGAAACAAATCAATGATTTGAGTAAATTACATTGGGAAATCATTCATCATCTTGGAATTATTTATTTGCTTTGAAAATATATATAAATCTTTAAATATTCTGATTACATAGATTTATTAGTAGCTCAAACATGGATTTTAACATATATATATATCTATAAAGTTCATGTCAAGAAAAAAAAACATATATGATATCTATAAAGTAGTCTTATTTTTCGCAAAAGTCTTATAATTATTTAATTATACCAAAAAATTATAAATATAAAAATTTATTTAATTTACTTTAAAATATAATATTGGAAATAGGTGTCATATTTTATTGGCATGAACTAAAGTTATGATAACAACTTTTATTGATAATAATTTAGGAATTTTCGTTCATCTTAATTCATATACAACAATTTATTTTTAGTTGCTTTAAGTAAATTAATTACATTGAAAATTATTGATAATCTTCAATACCATTGTATCTATAATATTTATTATTTATTTATATAGATATAGATGGAATGAGGAAAAGCAAAGAGTCCATATATATATATATATATATATATAGAGAGAGAGAGAGAGAGAGAGAGAGAGAGAGAGAAATATTGTCAAACACACTAATGATTGTGAAATATACGATCCTAATAAATGCAAGCCTTGTAGATGAAGTAAAGAAAACAATAAAATAACAATAAACAAATAAATTAATAAAAAGGAAAACTTTCCAAAAAAATGTCATGGTGACACTTCAATGTACAGTAAAAATGTCTATCCAAATTTTATATTAGTATAGATTTCTTGAGAATTTTTTTTACTGATTAGTGTCCGAGAATAACAAAAAAGAGATACATTAGTCCTTCCATTTATCTTTGTCATAAACACACTGTTAGGATGTGTTTGGTTTAAAAGAGGAAGGGAAATAGGAGAGATTTTAATTAGACATCGTGCTTGAGGGAAGAGGAGGGAATGAGAGGAGAAATAACACTTTCACGTTTGGTTGA